>CM033683.1:4856528-4874528 GCA_019514585.1 Dendrobium officinale | reverse complement strand
GGCGGGGCGCGAATTTTCGAAGTCCATAATGATTTATATAATATGTTAGATATTAAAGAGAGCGAAATATATATATATATATATATATATATATATATATATATATATATATATATATATATATATATATATATATGAGTGTGTGTGTGTGTATATATATAAGCTAGCCAAGCAAAGAGATATGAGAACTAAGGATTTAGTTCAAATAAAGTGCAATAAGGAAGAAAATAAAAAAAATGTTTTATTAGAAGAGGATATTTAACAACAGTGGATGATTTTGATAAGTTTTTCAACAAAGATTGTGAGAATACAACTGACTTCAGTGACCTTAGCACCTTAAATGAAAATAATGTATTGACGTATTAGTAAAATCAAAATTAGAGAGAGGCTTTAAATAAAATGAAGTGTGAAATAAGCTATTAGACTTGATCATATTCCAATTAAGGCATGGAAATGCTTAAGAGATCAAGTAATTTCTTGACTTATGAAACTTTTCAATGTTATTTTGAAGACTAAAAAAATATCAAATAAGTAGAGAAAGAGTGTGTTCATTCATATTTTTATGAATAAAGGTGATGCACAAATGTGTGTGAATTATATGAATTAAGTTAATGTGTCATACTTAAAATTATGGGAGAGAGTTATTAAGCATAGGTTACGACATAAAACTAATGTTTCTCAAAATCAATTTGAATTCACGCCATGTAGGCCTACTATGGAACGTATACATTATTGAGAGGTTTGATGGAGAAGTATAGAGAGAATAAGGAGGATCTACTTGTGATATTTATTGATTTAGAAAAAGCATATGATAAAGTTTCAAGAGAAGTGCTCTCGAGAGTTCTAGAAAAGGAAGTGATTAATAATGTTTATATTCAAGTCATTAAGGAAATGTATGTAGGAGCTATTACTTGTGTTCTAACACAAGATAATTTTACCAAGCATTTTCTTATTTTAGTTGGATTACAACAAGGATCAGCTTTAAACCCATATCTTTTTACTGTAGTCATGGATGTTCTTATTAGACATTTGCAAGAGGATGTACCATGGTATATGCTTTTTGTTGATGCTATGTTTTTTATTGATAAGACTGGAGAGGGAGTTGAAGATGAACTTGAACCGTAAATGTCAATCTTAGAGTCTAAAGGTTTTCATTTGAATAGATCTAAAACTAAAAATACGAAATGATATTTTAATAATAATAGATCTAATGGGAGACTATGACTTTGGTCAATCAAGTCATTAATAAGAGTACATGTTTAATATATCTCGGGTATATTATTCAAAGTGATGGTGAAATAAATTGGTATATTATTGTTAACCTCTGTGTAAACCACAGAAAATAGGAATAAAATCATGAATCCCGTATACAAACCTCGTATTGGTCGAGACGCCAAAATCTCCGCGAATCCGGCAAGAAAACTCGCAAGAAATCCTGCATACCTCGTATACGACGACTCAGTTCAGTTCTCCGAGAATCCTGCCCGAAATCTCGCCGAATCGCTGTGCAGTCGGCGTCGTCCCGGGAATCCTGCTCAAATCCTACGATCCGTAGCTTCGCTCGCGTCGTTAAATACCCGTGGCTCACACAAAGCTTCGGCTGCTCTCCTCCACGACTCTCTCCCGATCCCTCTCTGCTCCCGAAGCTCTACCTTCTCACGCCGAACCCCTGGCTATCTCCGACTTCACTACCCACACGACCCCCTGCTCTTCTGATCTCCTCTCCAAGCCGAACACCTACCTCCACTCCAGCAGGCCGACGTCAACCCAGTCCCGATACCTCTCCACGCTCGACTCCACACGCAGAAACCCCTGCTTCCGTCGCTGCTTCCACAACTGACCAAGCTCTCTCCTTCGGCTGCTGCTTCCGCTCGACTTCTCCTCCCATACGACCCTTCCTTACGCTCGATCCCACACTTGATCCCGAGCTGCTCTCTCCGTCGAACTCCAGCCCTCAACCTCCCAGCCAAACTCCTCCAATCTCGAAGCTTCTTCCCTGTTTCACGATCCCAGGCCAACGGCAACACCCCACGATCTCCTCCAAGAGAGAGAGAGAGAGAGAGAGAGAGAGAGAGAGAGAGAGAGAGAGAGAGAGAGAGAGAGAGAGAGAGAGGGAAGACCGACCTACCTCCTCGCCGACTTCGCTCAGTCAACGACATTCCCTTTGTCGGTTCGGAAGTTAGACATTTGGATCGGAAGCAAGAGCAAGAGCTCACTTGCTCTTAAGGTAACTTTCTCCCTGAACACACTTCTTCGGCCGTATCCCATAAATCCAGTGAGTGGTAAGCAAAGAGAAGCAAAGGATTTTGCTCAAATCCGGCAAATAATTGTAGTTGAATTTTGTATATGTTCTAATTAATTATAATTAATTGAATTTAATTATAATTAGTTACTTTTAATTTTAATTAATTATTATTATCATAAATTAATTATGATTAATTAAAATTTAATTATGAATATTTATTTTTAATTATAATTAGTTATTAATTAATTATAAATTAATCATACTTTAATTATGATTATTTATTTTTAATTATAAGTAATTATAAATTAATTATAATTAAATATAATTAATTATAATTAGTATTTTTAATAGTAATTAATTATTATTAATTAACTAATTATTCTTAAAATTAGTTAATTAATTATAATTAAAAAATGCATTCCCCCACTCTCCTTCCTCGATGTCCGTGTCGGACCGGCAAACCACCTAAGCACGCCTTTATTGGCCGTGGTAGGAGGGAACCCGGTGCGACACCTACGACGAGGTAGGCGAGTGACCCCTCGATCCACGTGTCAACCTCGACAACCCCGCGAAGGTATGAAATTTTCTAAACTCAAAACCCTACTTCAATATTATTGGCAAATCGGAGAACTGTCCTATGCACGCCTTTGTTGGCCGTGGTAGGATGGGACCCCGGTGTGGCACGTACGGCGAAGCAGGGTCACTTATAAGTACCCCCGGGCGGGGGGAAAGCAAAACTCTATCTTTTCATAAAATACTTTTTAAAAAAAAAACCCAAGCACGCCTTTGTTGGCCGTGGTGGGAGAAAAAAAATAAATACAACCGTCGCGGTGTCTTACAAACACCAACCGTGCACGCCTTTGGTGGCGTGGCGGGTAGGTGGCCTCTTGGTCTTTTCCCCTTAACGGGGGAGACGCCGGGAGGCTGCCGAAATTTGGATTGAAAATCCAAGGACTTGGAACAATTTGAGATCTGAACTTGATTGAACTCGGACTTGTACTTTGAAAGAAATTGAACTATGAAATATTTGATCCTAAATCAAACTTGAATCCGATTTTGACTTGACTATAACTTGCAAGTGAACATAAAAGACTTGGACAATTATCAAAGACTTAACTTGAACATGAGCTTGGACATTTGAGCTCTACAAGAGTAACAAAAGACTTGATTGAACTCCGAATGGAAGAGGCTCACTTCGAGTCTGAAACTATGCTTGAACAAAACTTTGCACACAAAGAAACTTTGACATCAAAGTTAATATACAAGTTGGCTATATGGGACTATACTCAGAATTTGAATCAAGTGGAAAAGGCATGAACACTTGAACCCCAAATTTGAATGAATCATAAAATGATTGATCAGAAATAAAAATGCAAGTGCTAAATTCCAAATTATTTGATCATGAACTAACAATCACAAGTCGCTTAAACTTGAAGTTTGAGTGATTAGGAAGAAGAGCCACGAGCTAAACTATGAAATATTGAGCCTCACTCGCAATATGCAAATGGGGTCATGATTCTCAAAATGCATTAGAAGATGCATGATTCTCAAATATATGAAATAATTCATTCATGAATAGTGGAGTGAAACACTCATGAACCAAACTTTAGAGATCTAACAACATCTCTATAATGAGTATGGTGAACATAGAAGCCTGCAATGGTTTTTTCATATCACATGTGCTAATACCGTGACAGATATACATTCCCATTCCCTACAAGCACAAAGGAAATGATCATCGCAATATCCTAGCAGTCAACTTCGACTGGCTAGTGAAGGAAGAATGAAAATCTCTTACAAACAACTAGGGGATACTTGTGATCATTCATGAACGATAATGGCATGCATCCAAATGAGTATCAATCAACACCTCATGGTTAGCATTAATACAAAGTCGTTTGTATGAAGACTTTCTATTAACGACAATCAACTTGCAAGCACAATGGTCCATCAAAGAAAGGTAAGATCAAGTGATTTGGAATCATTGCAATAAGGTCGAAGATGGATGTAAGAAGTTCGTTATAAGTGCAATAAAATATTTACAAGCGATGATTGTTGGCAAAACAGTGAATAATATAGTGTTCTAGAGCCAATAATTTCTAATATACAAGCACTTGCAATGATCCCCGCATATATTGAAATGCATATAATAGAATGCATTAATTATTTGATCAAAACACATATGGAATACCAATGATGAATGCAACAACATCTTGCAATCAATCACCACTCATCATCAAGCAAGCACAATGATCATATGCAAACAAAGATTGATAGCTACAACAAATGCAAGTACCTACGGGTTCGAACCATTAAGCAGGAGACTCGTTAGTGCACTATGACCCACCTACGAAAATCAACAAATAGTGCACGACAGTCTACCTGTAAGAAGCAGCGAACAATTTTATACAGAAGCTGCTACGCCACGCCACCGGATCTGCAACACATATACAAGAAGACAGAAGGCGTCCATAATCTACAATGCCACGCCACCGGATCCGCAACATTCGTACTAGCGGACAGAAGGCGTTTATAAATATTCCAAGAATACCCCCTGCACGTGCACTATAAATTGTATACACATAGGTACACTAAAGGGGTATATAAAAATCACCCGCATGGGCCCCGGCGAGCGTGTTATTGGTACACACGTGACGTCTAGGGATGTTGCGCGGGTTGACAAGTGAATTCAGGTTCGAAACCGATCCTTCTATACGGGTCAATAAAAGTCGACAGGGTTCGAACCATTAAGCAAATATAAGGTTGTGGCGACCGGTATATTTGCTTTAAAACATCCATATTAGGCCTTCAAGGCCTATAACAATGAGAATTCACTATCAAAGGGCATAAAGCCTACGAAACCCGATCCTCTGTCGACAGCCCGATAGAGTTGACAAGGTTCAATCCATAAAGGGAATGACCCCAAACACCCCGATGATGGCCGTGTTGAATGCAGATCTCAACCGGAGGGGTTCCCAAATATTTTTAAATGTCTCCCAAATATCCAAAGTCCATTTCAAATATTCCAAAGCTCCACCCAAAATCCAAAAATCCAAAATCTCAAAATCCAAAATTCCAAAAATCATCAAAGTCCAAAAATATTTAAAAATGAAACTATCCATCAACACTTAAAGCAAAATTCATCCACCCTCCGCAACAGTCTGCCGGGGTGGACAAATTCAAATAAACTCTATCTCACAAAGAGCCAAATGCCTAGTCGAAAATATCACTAGGATCCATTCTCAAACAATCTCTTGCCAGTAAGGACGTGGTACGTGTCCTCTAACCGGCAGTTTCGCCGCCAAATGGCACTACAGGTAAACAGTTATGACCCGGGGCCCTCTGAACCGAGTGGTTTTGCCGCCAAATGGCACCACAGTAGCGGTTATGGCCAGAGCCAATACGCTCCTTAATGGCGTTAAATCCTTGAGATATTAATCAATAGGATAAGATCGATAGGGCACAAAGCCCTCTATTAGCTAAGGTGGATTCAAATTTGTCCCCTTAGACAAACATCCAACCCCGGTCTACAAGGTCCCCTTGGTCGAAGCAACCCATGGCTGCCGACAAGGATCCTTCTGTCAGGTTGGGTCGACTACCTCCTCTGACTAAGTAGACCAGGGACCACGATGGCCCGGGACGACGGAACCATGGGATCTTGATCGGGTCTATCATCCATTCCCCCACCATCCGCTTTAAGTGCAAGATGGTGAAATTTCTATTTTAAATATAAAATTTTTCACAAATCTTCTAAACCAAATTCTTCAATTTCCAAATCCAATTTCTACCAATATCTAAATCCATATGCTGCTACTATATGTCAGATGCACGTATTTCTATAAGTATCTGATTGACGACTAGCCTTAATCGAAAGTTCTCTCTCGTGATCTAGAGGGGTAATTAACTATAGGGGCTTGCGCCTATAGGAAACCAGAACTCAGATCATAAAGTCCTCACAAAATGAGGGCGAAATCTCTGGGTAGTGTCTTATCTACAAACCCATCTACCTTCCAAAATTTACCTCGGAACTTAGTTCGTTAAAACTCCCTCGCCGAATAAGAAAAGCCCACAATTATTAGTAGAATTCAAATTGAATCGTTAAAGTGGAGAAATGCATCGAACTTGTTGTGTGATAGAAATGTACCTAAGGAAATATTCTATAAGATGGTGGTGATACCTTCAATGCTTTGGCGTAGCTATCTTACTCCATGGAATGGTAATAGGAGAAATAGTTTGAGATTTGGTTCCATCGACAAGTCCAAATTCCAGTGCTAAATTAAATACCAGTCCTTTCAACGCCAGGTATAATAAACATATTAAGCTCTCAAAAGAACCATTTTTCATCTTATCAAAGACGTTCATTAAAAAGAATCAATGCGTTACATTTCATAAATACAAGGCAGAGCAGTTATATTAAATTTATATTGAAAGTTGGGTCAATTTGTATTAAATAGACTTCCTGCATCATATTATTACTAGCAAATACCATTTTTTCGTTTGGAATTTTGCATCACTTGGAGGTCTCTCATAAAAAGAAATAACAAGCAAACTTGAACAAAATGTTAAAATGAAGTCATATTAAAAATGGGCTATAACTTGATTAGAAAAAACATGAATGAACTTGAAAAAAATTTTACTCAGCTTGACTGATTCATTTACAACTCTAATCCAACCGTCCTGATCCTTTTGAATCTGGTCAATCAGCAAAATATGACAATATACATAGCAAATAAACATTTAAAAAAAAAAAAGAAACAAACTTCTTTTTCCTGATTACTACATGCGCATAATGCATAAGATCAATAACATCAGTAAATGGTCAATCAACAAAAATCTTTTGAGGAAATGTGTGGAAATCTGAAAACCAGGACCTAATTGCATGGGTAGAAAGGATTAGCAGCCATTTTTATTACCTCAGTGGTAACATATTTACAATACAACTTGATGAGCAGCTGTATAAGAAATTTGATATTGATGCCTTCTCAATGCATGAGATCTTACCCAATGATCTGCAGTGGCCATCAGCAATACGGTAGATTTACTCAGAATTATATCGTTACAAATAGCAGGAGTGGTCTCTAATAGCTTACAATACGAACCATGATTTAGTATCCCAAACGATCATTCAGAGAAGTACGACCATCCCCAGTTTGCCCTGTTTAGTGTCATTAGAACTAGAGACATTAAACAAATAACCACAGGAAGTTAAGAGAGATAGACAAAAGGTTCCAATATTTACCCTTAGGAGGAACCCAGGACTCATAATCTGGACGCCCAACTAGAAAATCAGGTCTAACAGGTCCAAGGACACGCCTTACATTTGAATTTTCTTTACCAGTTTGGCCTTCAACTTGCAAGTTTAGATTCTCGTCTTTCAACTCATCAACTACATGAATTCCCCGAGTATGCTTTAAAAGCAAGGCAACAGCATCAGCTGCAATGGTTTCGGCCTTTGGTGAGGATGATGAGAATGGAACTTCAACTTTTTGAGCTTTTTCAACACTATCTTCAGCTTTTTCTGTAGACTTCCTCTTCCTTATGAAGAGACCCGAAGCTGCAGTTTCTAAGTTGCTTTCATTATCAACTGTACCGAGAACTTTCTTCCTATCATTGTAGTCGACAAAATCATCTGAAATGCTTACATCCAAATTAGCTGGGGATATCTGATCATCTGTTTCTGTGTTCCTTGTGGCGCCAAGCCACTGAGGTTTGGCGATAGTATATGAAAGCGTTTTGTCTTTTTTATTTTCACAAGCACCGTCATCCTTTTCAGAAGGTTTCTCTGCTGGAACCAACTTATGGGTTTCCTCAAGAGATGGTTTTGGTTTGAGCTTGTCCAAAATGGGGTTTGGCTTTTCATTAGATTGACTCTGTCTTGAGATGCTGGGCACATATTGAGTAGACTTGGATGCTTGTGCTTCGTTAGAACTTGACGCTCTTTTTCGAGTAGCTTCTCCACTTGGGTCAGCAATTTTCAGAAGATATGTTATCCTGTTCAGCTCTGCTTGCAGATCGAATAAATTCATCTCCATTTGTAAAATCCTATCAATAACTGTTCCATGAACAGTGACCACAAGAAGATTAGAAATTACTTCCAAAAATTACTGAGCTAAGCATCACAATGTTGGCATAAAAACTTTTAGTTACAAGATAAATAATTTAATAGTATACAAGCAATAAGAAAATAATCCCGAGAACAAATAAAATTTACTACCGAGAATACCTTTTCTTTGAAAGAATTCAACAAAAACTCCATGGAAAAGTTTACATGCAAGCGACCATAGAGAGAGTAAAACAAAATAAATAAATAAAAAAGCGCCGATTGAGAGAGCAACCATCAAGAGCCCATGCAAAACGCAGGCACTGTAGCCAAACATTAACAAAGAAGTTACTGATTGATATACATGCAGAGAAGCTAATTATCAACAAGAAAAGCTTTGTGGGCTTGGAAAATGTTGTGTTCGAATTTGATGATTTGGGTGAATTTTTTTTATAAGGAAAATTGGATATTAGTCGACCCCATATAGCGGGATAAAAACTTGATGTTGTTGTCAACTGGATATTAGATAAGAGCTTACTTAAACATTTTTCCTTTGATTTTATAACATAGTTTGAGATATCCCTCCGATGGTTATTTGATTTTATAACCTAGTTTGAGATATCCCTACGATGGTTAATTCTCTCTCTCAATCAAGAGAAAAAACATTCACTAAGACTAGTCCATAGGGTTTTATGATATTTTGATTTCGGACTAGCAATTTCAATTTGAAGAAGAAAGATATACTACTATTGACAAAACAAAAAACGGTTGATTAATAATAAACCAGATCATGAAAATCATGATCCTGTCATCCCATGTTATCATTGGCCCTAGTCTAATTAGTAGACTCAACTGGATCCAAGTATCCCTAATAATAAACCTGGGTTGCTCGTCCAAGATCACAAAAAACTTAGGTGGTGAAATCTTTCCAAATGAACATTTTTTTAAGCTGATATTAGCAAACAACATATGCCCTATCAAGTGTGCATTATAGCTCACAACTCATAAACTTAGCCATAAGGGAACTTACAAGTTTGGGCCATAACCACAACATGACGATTCCATCCTAGTCATGCTAACCACCCAGCAAACAGCATATGCCATGGATTTACTAGCTTGAGATTTGAGTGTGATTATTTTGATACATTTGACATGCATGGGCTTAAATTTATCTTAGCAATTTGATAAAAAATAGAATGAATGGCTATCCTGAGAATGGAGCTATAGATTATTGTTTTTTTTTTTTTGGGATAGATTGATAATGATGAACTCGATCAAGATCTAATGATTCTATCACCCCGGATTCATGAACAATACTCCATTCAGTCAAAAAGGTAGTCCATCAAACCTAACAAAAAGATCTTCATCGACAAACATAAGTTGATTCATTATAGAGAACTTTATAGACCAGGGGTAGATATTTATCAAAAGAGAGAAATTCAAATCAATATTAGCAAACATATGGCTTTATGTCCTATCAAGTGTACCTTATGATTCATTATTTAAAGGGTACTTTAGCCATTGATGAACTTGTGAGCTTTGGTTGTAACCATAATTAAATGATGTCATTTTGCGGAAAAATCACCAAGTTAGAGGGACCTTATTATAATCATTTACTTGTAGTGTCATTTGGCAACAAAATTACCAATTAGAGACATGTCAAATCATTACTAGCAATATATTGTTTAAGAATGAATCCTAAGATATATCGACAAGATATTAGTCATTTGTGAGTTGAGGTTATTCTCAAATCTATTGTCCTCGATCATTTGCAAAGGGTTGATGACTTTTACTTCTAAGTTAAAAGGGGTAGATTTCACTTAAATATATTTTTTACTTTGGAAAATATTTAGTCTTTAAAATTTTCATTAGGGATCATGATGTGAATCAATGTAGGAATTGCATTTGGAAAATAAAATGAGAGTTATTTAAAGCATTGTCAAAACAAATTTTATTACCAATAAAATGAAGGGTTAAATTATTCTAGGTAATTAACTTGCTTAGGCGAAGATTTGCTTTGAGATAACCAAACAATTCATAACACTCCAAAATAAAAGATCTACTAATTGCTCATAACAAAAATCCCACAATTAATAATGAAGAACTTCACCTTGAGCAACCTCTCACTCGTTCACTCTTGGGCTTTAGCAGAGAAGAAAGAACCACACGAAGATGGAGAGCACCACTACGGAAAAGTAGACGATAGACTTCGATACCGGAGAGGTAGTCGCCGGGGGAGGTGGTGGTGGATGGCGTCCGATGATCGTCCAAGTGTAGTCACGAAACTGTCAGTCGAAGATGCTTACGAGAATCGGGACGACTCGTCCCAAGTACTCTTCAATTGTGGCGTCGTCTTCAAATCCTACGTCAAAGCAAGGGGATCGTAGGATATCAATGCTCCCGTCGTCGTGGAATACTAATCCCCATTCAAGCTCCGGATCCGCCATTCAACATTGAGGGAGGGCGGGAAGAAGACAAGGGAAGGAGAGTGGAGCCGGGAGCTAGGAGAAGACCAAGAGAAAATCTGAATTTGAATTTCAGATTTTCTTGGGTTGGAGGGAGAGGTTAATTGCCATAGAAACCTCCATAATTTTGAATTCAAGAGGGGCGGTTATTAGGGGATAATTAAGAGGGGAATTAGTGGGTGCTTATGTGGCAAGTAGAGAGAGAATAAGAGAGATGGATGGCCGGCCAAGCAAGGGAGGGAGAGAAGGGGATTTGATTAATTAGTGGGGCCCATTGGATTAATTAAAACCTAATTCGAATTTCAGGTTTTAATCAACTAAAGGGATTCAAAATTTGAAATTTAAAACTGATGAGATTTCATTTAATCTCTTCCTAAATATAAGGCGTTAATTTAGGAAGGGATTAATGAGGGAATTAACACAAGGAATTTGAATTTTCCTTGGGCTGGGCGGCGGGATTTCCTGGACAGAGGAGGACGGGCTAAGGGGGCAAGGTGTGGTGGTTGACTGGGACCTGCGGCTGGCACAGCCGGCGGCAGCGGGATGGGGGAGGGGCTGAGGCGGCGGGATTCTGTGGGGGAAGGCTGCAGGGAGGTGGGGGGGAGGCGGGCTAGGCTGGGCCGTTGGTTGGCTCAGTCGGCGGCAGGAGGGGGGGGCCGGCCTCCTACGCCGATGGGGGGGGGGGGGGGGGGGGGGGGGGGGGGGGGGTTTGGACAGGGAGGACTGCAGGGAGGAGGTGGGCAATATGAGGGCCGGATATGGAGATTTGGCGGGGAAGAAGAAAACAGCGAACTAATTCAAGAGAACCAAGAGCTCACCGACGTGGGCTGTTGGGTAATTCGGGTGGAGCCTCTCCTAGGTCTCCTCTCTTTCTCTCAAGCTCCCAAGCAAGAAGACAAAGACAAATTTCAGAAATTTTATTAATCATTCATTAAGCTCATGCAATAAGAGGAGACCCTTTATAAAGGTCTCAAAGCATGTAAATAAAAAAAGACCACATGCCCATTGGGCTACAACAAACACTACGCCTTCATAAGGACGAAATCGTCACTAGTGCATGAAATAAAAGATACATAAAATAAAATAACATAAAAATGACATGACAACATCAAAAATATAAACTCCCGATCATAGCCATCGATCTACAATTCCTTCGACGATAAACCTGCCTAAAATGTCTGTCGATGACCTCATCAGATCAAGTCTCATGTTGACCTCCACGATTAAAACAAAAAAAATGAAAATGAAAAATGATAAAAAAATCTCATACCTGAGCCACGCACGTCGCACGTCGTTCGCACGTCGAGACCATCCCAACGTCGCTTCTACCCACGACCGATTTGTGTCGTTAAAAGAGGGAAGTGGTGAGGCCTTCGGCCTCCCTCACTCATTGGCTTTTTGTTCCTTTCCCCTTCGCGTGCTCCATCGAGTCCTTCGTCGCTGTTCGACTTCGTTCGTTCAACGACTTTCCCTTCCAATAAGTTCGGAAGTTACAACAGTTTGATCGTAAACAACAGGAGAGCTCGCTCGCTGTGATCGTAACCTTCTCCCTATCGTGCGTGTCTTCAGCTCCCTCCCTCAACAACTTTCCCTGCCTATTGGAACGGAAGTTCCGACATTTGATCGGAAGCAATGTGAGCTCGTTCACTGTGAAGACCCTTTCTCCCTTTCGAGCACTTCTCCGGCTCTTTGTGGTCGACCGACTACGCTCCTTTGACGATGTCCCCTTCCTGTCCGGTTGGAAGTCCGACATTTTCATCGGGACTAACAACGCGAGCCCGCTTGCTGTGAGGGTAATTTCTCCCTTTTCGCACTCTTCTTCGGCCAAATCCCGTGTGTGCACCGAACCAGAGAAGAGGGAGAAGGATTTTAATTAATTTTGATTAGGATTAATGTTAATTAATCATAATCAATTTTAATTACAATTATCTCAATTAGTAATATTTATTATAATTGACTATAGTTAACTTTAACTAAATAATTATAATTATAATTAATTGTAATTAATTAAAATTAATTAATATTTATTAGTTATGATTAATCGAGGTTAATTATAATTAATTATTTTTAGTTAATTATAATTGATTTTAAGTATGTATAATTATTGATTATGATTAATTAAAGTTACTCTTAATTATGATTAATTAATAAATATCCCTCTCTTACCTCGATGTGTGCGTGTCGAGCCGGCAAACCACCCATACACGCTTTTTATAGCGTGGTGGGAAGGGAACTCGGTATGACACCTACAACGAGGTAGGTGAGTGACCCTTGACTCCAAAATCCTGTTCTCGAAGTGTGTGACGGGCCAGTCAACCACCTATACACGTTTTTCTTAGCGTGGTAGGAGGAAACCTGATGCGACGCATGCGACGAGACAGGTAAGCCTGGTGCACGCTTTTCTTAGCGTGGCTAGGACAACTCTTAAGTACCCGTACGCGGCTTCTATACCTGTGGGAAACAACTGCTCTTTTGTTGTAACAGGTACCGAAAACCCATACACGCTTTTCTTAGAGTTATGGGGACAAAAATTTTACGATCGCGGTGTCCTCGTACGAGGGCACCTACCGTACACGCTTTTCTCTAGCGTGACGGGAGGCCCAATTTTCCATAATTTTCCCCTAAACGAGGGAGACACCGGGATGCTGCCGAAATTTCAGGTGAATATACGAACGCACTCGGACCTGATTTGAACTCAAAAGAACAAAAACTTGAACTCAAATGAATAGTGGACTTGAGGACCTGAACCTGAACGAAATCTAAATGATGAATAAAAGGCTAAACCCAAGTAAAATAAGATCAAACTTGAGCTAATTTCAAATCAATTTGAACCTACAATTAAACCTGCAAAGACTTCAGAAGACTCTGAACAAGCACTTGAACTCGCACTATAAAACATCAAATGGGACTTATGAACTTGATGAACTCAAATCTAGATTAATCTGAATTTGAATAATCACTTACACTTGAACTAAACAAAACAACAAGCAGACTTACAAAAGTATAAGGCTTGAACCAAATGACGAAGATATGGACTAGAACTTGAGTCGCACAAGGAACTTAAATGCATTGCAAGAGACTATAGTCGGGTTCAAACCTGAACAAATAGCAAAGAACTGAACTTTGAATGCTTAATCAAGCATGGAAATGCAAATGTCAATTTAACCTGTGAATCATTTAGTTGAATATCAACATCACTTCATGACTAGTATTGATGCATAGTCAACTATACGAAGTCTTGCTATCAAAGCCGATCAACTTGCAAGTACAGTGGTCCCCCATAAATACACACGAGCCGCTTGTGGATAACAACAGTGAGTATATTGCAGGAGCAACAAACCCCTGTGGACACAAGTACATATATTACCTACAACAACAGTGATTGAGAGGTTGTGGGTACGTCGAATATAAAGACAACTCGATGTATGGAAAAGGACATCTCCTAGCAGAATGGAAGAGATATTTGAGCAAATTCGAACTAAGCTTCTTGGTGTTCCAAAGTTTCTTCTTGATCCTATACTTAGGAAGAAAACATTTCTAGTATCCACAAACACCGGAAATAACAAATCTACTCACTAAAGAGCTTGAAAGGAGTTCCTTTCAAGGTAGTGGCCACAGATTTCAAGAAGAACCTCCCCGATGAATGAGAAAAGAAAATTTGTATCAGAACAAAGAAATATTTCGTGAAATTCAGGTAAACAAGTTAAAATTCACTTGTAACCACAAAGCAAGAGATTGGTTAGTGCACTACAATCTACTTGCATAAATCATGTAAGTAGTGCACGACAGTATACCTGTACAATGCAGCAAACAACTCAGTCCACAAGTTGCAACAACACGCCATCGGATCCGCAACATCTATACAAGCAAACAGAAGGCGTTTACAAATATATCCAGAATGCCCCCGCACATGCACCTTAATTTGTATACACATAGGTACCCAAAAGGGGTAAATACAATCACAAAATCAGCATGAGCCCCGGCGAGCGTGTTATTGGTACACACGTGACGTCTAGGGATGTTGCGCGGGTTATTAAATTTGAACTCGATCCTCCTAAGTAGATAAAAAAGAGTCAACAGTATAAATATAAAATGCCCCAAACACCCGCATGGCCCCGACGATCGTGTTATTGGTACACACGTGACGCCTAGGGATGCTACGTGGATCAAATAAGTGAATTCAAGTTCGAACCCGATCCTTCTATGTGGGTCAATAGAAGTCGACAGGGTTCGAACTATCAATCAAATATACGGTTGTGGTGGCCAATATATTTGATTTTATACATTCATATTAGGCCTTCAAGGCCTATAATCAAGATAATTCACTACTAAAGGGCATAAAGCCTTCGAAACTCGATCCTCCTAAGCAGGTAAATAGGAGTAGACAGGGTTCGAACCATCGGATAAATATGCAGTCACGAAGTCGACCGAAATATTTATTTTATACATTTACATTAGGCCTTCGAGGCCTTTAACAAAGAAAATTCACAAACAAAGGCATGAAGCCCGAGAAACCTAATCCTCTATCGACAGCTCGATAGAGTTGACAATGATCAATCCAAAAGTGGAAATAACCCCAAGTACACTCCGATGATGGCCGTGTTGAATGCTTATCTCAACCAGAGGGGTCAATTTCAAATATTTCAAAATGCCACCAAAATGTCCCAAAAATCCAAAATTTCAAAAATTTCAAAATCCAAATATATTTAAAATTTTAAATTCTACTATAAAACACTTAAAATAAAATTCATCCATCCTCCGCAATAATTTGCCAAGGTGGACAAAGTTGAATATAACTTTAGCTCACATAGAGCTAATGCTTAGTCAAAAATATCACTAGGATATATTCTCAAATAATCTCCTGCCAATAAGGACATGCTACGTGTCCTTTGACTGGCGGTTTTGCCGCCAAATGGCACCGTAGGATAAACGGTCATGACCCGGGGCCCTCTAAATCGAGTGGTTTTGCAGCCAAATGGCACCACGAAATACCGGTTATGGCCAGAGCCAATAAGTTCCTTAGTGGCATCAAATCCTTGAGATATGAATCAATATGATATAATTGATAGGGCACAAAGCCCTCTATTAGCTAAAGTGGATTCAAATTTGTCCCCTTAGGCAAACATTCAATCAAGGTCTACAAGGTCCCCTTGGATGAAGCAACCCATGGTTGCTGACAAGGATCATTCTATCAGGTTGGGTCAACTACCTCTTCTGACTAAGTAGACCAAGGACCACAATGGCCCGGGATGACAGAACCATGGGATCTTGATCGGGTCTATCATCAATTCCCCCACCATCCTATTTAAGTGCTAGATGGTGAAATTTCTACTTTTAAATATCAATCTTTTCAAATATCCAAAGCCCATTGCTGCTATTATATGCAGATAACACGTATTTATACGTATCTGATTGCCGACTAGCCTTAATCGAAAGTTTTCTCTCTTGATCGGGAGAGGTAATTAACTATAGGGGCTTGCGCCTATAAGAAAGCAGAACTCGGATCATAAAGTCCTCGCACAATGAGGACGAAATCTCGGAGTAGTGTCTTATCTACAAATCCATCTAGGAGTGTAAGTGAGCCGAGCCGGCTCGAACTCGACTCGTTTATGGGCTCGCGAGCCGATAAGGGCTCGCGAATAGAGCTCGAGCTCGAGCTTGAGCCGGCTCGGCTGGTGAGCTCGCGAGCCAGCTCGAATAAATATTTATATTTTTTTAAATAATTTTATTTTATTTATTAATTATAAATATAAAAAATAATAATAATAATCACCTAATTTTTATTTAAATGTTAAACATTTCATATATTTTTTTAATTTTATCTAAGTTTTAAAAATCACGCTTAAGTTTTAAAAATCCCGCCTAATTTTTCAAATTTTTAAAAATACCGCCTAAATTTAAATTCCCGTTCATGGATGTCGAGCCGGCTCGAGCTTGTTTACGGTTAGACGAGCTCGAGTTCGACGCTTTCCATGTAACGAGCCGAGCTCGATAAGGGTATAAACTCGACTCGTTTACACCCCTAAACCCATCTGCCTTCCCAAATTTTACCTCGGAACTTATTCCGTTAAAACTCCCTCCCCGAATAAGAAAAAGCAAACAATCAGTGCAAGCGGAGGCCACGGCCGAATTTTCAGAGCCCACATCTCAATTGATTACTTTAAAATTTAGGGTCGTTTTAAGATTAAAAACCCTTGCGGCTAATATTTTTTGTCAACGCAACTATCATCGAGTTATTTGAATGATTTTAATTTGCTAATTGAACTTTGCCAACTCTTCATGCTTTCTAACATAAGATCGTATTCAATTATTAATTTTACGAGCTGACATATGAGCGATGAACTCAAGAGTTTTCATTTATTAATGATTTTTCTTTGTAGAAGGTATTGAAGGCCTAATACAAAATATAAAACACAAATATCTTTGTAAATCTTGCAGTCGTATAATCATTCATGTGAGTAAAATTTATGGTGAACCATTTAAAATTTATTGATTTGGCATCTTTCATGAAATTCAAGTCTCGTTAACTCCAACCCTAGAAAAAGGATATGGAGATTTATCACTCTGCACTACAGACAGAGTGTCGCACTTAAGAGCATGCTTATGTATTGGAGCATTTAATTTTTTGAAAAAATTTTATGAGATTTCAAAAGTTATAGCACACTTTTCGGGCCAATTGTGCGATTCTCAAAGCATCGAAATATGCATTTATATCATTTTTCAGTCCGCACTTCTCAAAAATTAAATTCGAGCATTTAGCACATTCATCGAAGCACGTGCATACGCATTTGATTTTTAAAAGAGAATTTGCACATTAAAGAAAGATTGTAGATTTTACATTACAATTAAATGTTCTTCAGACAGATAAGAGTTTAGGTTCACTTTCACTTTTTGCTCATATAGCATCGTGATCTCTAAATTTGTAAATTAAGACATTTATTATAGCACATGTAGATGCAATTCTTTTAAGCAATTTAATAAACCATGCACACTTTTTGAAATATTTATAAAATGTATTGGCAAATTTATGATACATTAGCAGAGCACACTAGCATATTTTTTGGAGCACTTGCCTAAAGCACCCGCACTTTTCTTGATGTACTTATACAATGCACCTGCATAATTGCATGATCTTCGACATGCTTTCTTAGTGCACTAACACGTTCGTTGGTACATTTATGCATCTTTCTGAGCATTTACACATTGCATCTGCACATCATTCTGTGCATTTGGGAAATGCACAAATAAAA
>CM033683.1:4763699-4856264 GCA_019514585.1 Dendrobium officinale | reverse complement strand
GGATCGTCGAAGGTGCTGATTTTCAGCGTCGAGGTGCTGATTTAGCGTCGAGGTGCTGATTTTGAAGGCAGGAGGGGGGAATATGAGGAAAGTGCAGATTTGGGCGAAAGAAGAGAAGAATTTCAGCGTCGGGTGGATTTTGAAAGGGGAAGAGGGGGAATTTTTTTTTTATTGAAACGACGGATTGGAATAATAACGTCGGAGGGGAGGGACCGGGATCCTTGGGGAGCACTCCCTCTTCGAGGAATTGGAGGTTATGGAGAGTACCGGGGTAACGGAAGGGATCCGAAGGTGAGGAAGTTGAAGATGCCCATCTTTGAGGGTGAAGATGGCCATGGCTGGATATACAAGGTGGAGCGTTACTTTGCTGTCAACGGGTTGACAGATGATGAAAAGCTAATGGCGGCAGGATTGTGTTTGGAAGGGAAGGCGTTGGCATGGTATCAGTGGCGAGACATGAGAGAGCCTATCAGGAACTGGAGAGAGTTCAAGGATTGTTTATTAGAGCGTTTGCGAGTCGATGGGGGAGGAGACTTCTATGAGCAGTTCTTTGCTCTGACTCAGGAGGGGACAGTGGCCGATTACCGGGACAGATTTGAGTACTTGGCTAGCCGTCTGGATCACATCTCAGACTCGGCCCTGGAGGGGAATTTTATGAAGGGGCTCAAACCGGAGATAAGAACAGCTGTCAGAGAGCTGGAGCCAAGGAACTTAGGCAAGGCCATGGAGCTTGCACAATTAGTGGAAGATCAGAAGAGATCAGAAAGAGGAGCTCGAGGCAACTACTCAGGGGGATCATACAAGATAACTACTGCTGTATTACCCTCAAAAGGGGTAGCCCCAGGGAACCAGAGGGAGGTGCCCAAGGAGAGATCCGGTGGAGGAGGAAGTGGGTGACAATTCAAGAGGCTGATAGAGAAGGAGATGCAAGAAAAGAGAGCAAAGGGGGCGTGCTTCCGTTGTGATGAGAAGTACATGTCGGGGCATAGATGCAAGGACCGAACTCTTCAAGTTCTCCTGGTCTGTGAAGACGAGGAAGACGAGGAGGGAGGTGGGAGCAGGATTGAAGATGAGGAGGAGGAGAAGCTGCACCTGGATGTGGCAGAAGTCTCCCTCAACTCTGTAGTGGGATTCACCCCGAGTCACACTATGAAAGTGAGAGGAGAGATAGCTGACCGCGAGGTGGTTGTGTTGATCGATAGTGGGGCAACCCACAATTTCATTTCCACCCAGATCGTTGATCAGATGGGAATGGAACTAGTCGATACCGGAGGCTATGGGGTGATGATGGGCACGGGCAAGGTGGAAATGGGTAGAGGAGTTTGTAGAGAGGTGGTGCTGAAGATTCAGGGGATCCAGGTAAAAGAGGACTTCCTTCCCCTGGAATTGGGGAGCACTGTCGTCATCCTAGGGATGAAGTGGCTGCGTACTTTGGGGGAGACTAAAATCAACTAGGGGACACTGAAGATGGAATTGGTGATAGGGAGGAGGAGGATGATTTAGGGTGACGCTGGGTTGACCAAGGCTGGGGTTTCTCTCAAATCCCTAATTCGGACCATTCAGCAGGAGGGAGGAGGCTATTTGGTGGAATTGCACAGTTTGGAGGGAGCAAGAGTGGAGGAGGGAGGAGACATACCCCTCTCTGTTCAACCGCTGATTTAGCAGTTCCAAGAGGTGTTTCAGCCGCCTCAGGGATTACCACTGCAGAGGGAGCGAGAGCATGCTATTGTGTTGAGGGGCGGGGTTTCACCCATCAGTGTACGTCCATACCGTTACCCTCAGTTCCAGAAAGATGAAATTGAACTGTTGATTAGAGAGATGCTGGAAGCAGAGATCATCAGACCCAGCATCATCCCTTTTTTTAGTCCCGTTCTGTTGGTGAAAAAGAAGGATGGCAGCTGGCGATTTTGTGTGGATTACAGGGCACTCAACAAGGAGACGGTACCTGACAAGTTTCCTATACCCGTTATCGATGAACTGTTGGATGAATTAAGCGGGTCTGTGATATTCAGCAAGATAGATTTGAAATCGGGCTACCATCAGATTCGAATGAGGAAGGAAGATGTTCCCAAGACGGCTTTTAGAACTTATGAAGGTCATTATGAGTTCTTGGTGATGCCTTTTGGTCTCACCAATGCCCCCGCTACTTTCCAGGCCCTGATGAATAAGGTTTTCAAACCATATCTTAGACGGTTTGTGTTAGTTTTTTTTGACGACATCCTGATATACAGCAGGTCGGAAGTCAAACATTGGGAACATTTGAAGAAAGTGTTGGAGGTATTGCGGAGCATCCGTTGAGGGCAAATTTAAAGAAATGCTGCTTTGCACAAGCCAATGTAGAGTACTTGGGAGGTATCAAAGGAAGGGATGACAGCAGATCAATCCAAAATTGAGGTGATGCTTCAGTGGCCACTATCGAAAAATCTGAAGGCTCTGAGGGGATTTCTGGGATTGACAGGGTATTACAGAAGATTTGTAAAGGGGTATAGCGCCATAGCATGACCACTTACGGAGCAGTTGAAGAAGGATGGGTTCTTGTGGGGGGAAGCAGCCACATCAGCATTCGAGAGCCTGAAGAGGGCAATGACTACAGTGCCGGTCCTTTCTTTGCCAGACTTTACTCAGACATTCAATGTGGAGACAGATGCATCTGGATACGGATTGAGTGCAGTACTTATGCAAAATCGGAGGCCCATCGCTTATTTCAGCCAGGTATTGACTGCTAGAGCAAGGATGAAATCAGCATGTGAGAGGGAATTGATGGCCATCGTGTTGGCCATCCAGAAATGGCGGCCCTACCTACTCGGAAGACACTTCATTGTCAGGACAGATCAGCGGAGCCTGAAATTTCTTCTGGAACAGCGGATGGTGACAGAAGAGCATCAGAGGTGGTTGTCCAAGTTACTGGGGTACGATTTTGAGATTCAGTATAGGCCCGGAGTGGAGAACAAGATGGCAGATGCCTTGTCCAGATGTATGGAGGAACTACAGACAGTTGCTCTATCCGTTCCTTTGATGCTTGATTGGGAGGCCATCAGAGAAGAAAGCGTTAGATATGAGAGTTTGGGAAAGATCAGGACTAAGTTATTGAAGGAACCAGGTAGCCACCCGGGGTACTCACTAGAGGGAGACAAACTGCTGTATCAGGGGAGATTTGTGATGCCCCGGACGTCGATCCACATCCCAAACCTACTCCAGGAGTTTCATGGGAGTGCAGTGGGGGGCCACTCAGGCTTACTGAAGACATACAGAAGACTAGCTGGGGAGCTGTACTGGAAAGGGATGCATAAAGATGTAGAGGAGATGGTAGCCAGATGCGAGGTTTGCCAAAGGAGTAAGTACCTAGCTATGTCATCAGGAGGATTACTACAACCGCTAGCTTTGCCGGGTAGAGTATGGGAGGAGATATCTATGGACTTCATAGATGGGCTGCCTCGTTTAGATGGGTTCACGGTGATCTTAGTGGTGGTGGACAGGTTGAGCAAGTATGCCCATTTCATTCCCCTCCGACATCCCTATACCGCAGTAACAGTAGCATCAGCCTTCATCAGAGAAGTGGTCAGATTATACGGAGTGCCAGAGGCGATCGTATCAGACAGGGACAAGGTATTCCTCAGCCATTTCTGGAGGGAGTTATTCAGATTGTAGGGAACAGTTCTCAAGAGAAGCACAGCCTACCACCCCCAGACAGATGGCCAGACGGAAGTAGTTAACAGGAGCTTGGAGACGTACTTAAGATGCTTTGTTTCAGAAACACCAAAGCTATGGGCAAAGTGGCTATCCTGGGCTGAGTACTGGTACAACACGTCAATTTACTCAGCTTCACAGATGACCCCATTCAAGGTGTTGTACGGACGGGATCCCCCACACTTGGTACACTTTGGGAGCGATAGTACTCCTGTTTCGTCAGTAGAGGAGTACTGGTGGAGAGGGATCGAGTGCTCGAGGAGTTAAAGAGGCATTTGCTGAGGGCGCAACAAATCATGAAGAAGCAAGCAGATGGGCATAGAAAGGATATCCAGTTTGAGGCAGGGGATAAGGTGTTCTTGAAGCTCCGTCCATACAGGCAGAAGACAGTCGCCAACAGGAGGAATGAAAAGCTGGCTCAAAGATACTTTGGTCCTTATGAAGTGATGGAAAAGATTGGGGCAGTAGCATATCGACTGAAATTACCCCCATCGGCGACTATACACCCGGTTTTTCACGTCTCACAGTTGAGAAAAGCTATTAGTGATCACATCACCATTCCCGAGCTGCCGGCCACACTTACGGAGGAATTAGAGGTGATCATGGAACCCTTGGAGCCGAGGGGTGTTTGCCAGAAAGAAGATAAAACTAAGAAAGTGTTGATCCAGTGGAAGAACCTTCCTGACTACGAGGCCACGTGAGAGCCATACGAGAGGAAGAAACATCAGTTTCCTGATTTTTACCTTGAGGACAAGGTGATTCTTTGGGAGGGCGGTAATGTTACGCGTAACATTGGACCGGTCCGGGCTGGACCGGTCCGGTTCTACACCCGGCGGTCCAGAGCCGGGCGGAACCCGCCGATCGTAGAAACGGCGGACGAAGGGAGCGGGCTAGGCTGATTTTGAGCATTTCGTTGGAGGGAATTTTTGAATGAGGAGGGTGTTTATGTAATTTGTATCTTTCCTTTTGCTTTAATTAGAGAGTTATGAGAGAAGTAGGGATTATCTTGAATTGGAGTTTTCTCTTTGAGATTTAAGTTTTGTTTTGGGCTCTTGGCTTTGCCGGAGACTTTGGAGAGTACGTTCTTCCTCTCGAATTGAAGAACAAATTGTATCTTTGCTATTTTATTCGTCTACTAATAAAATACTAGCCTTTGCTTGCGTTGGATCTCAGTTTTCTCGCGTTTCCTCATTGTTTTCCTGTGTAAAGCTGCTGTCCACTGCTGGAGACAGCAGTTTTTCCCTTGTTCCGCTTCAGTTTTGGCTAGGAATTTCTTGATTTCAAGTATTCCCTATCAGCTGTTTGCGAGAGGAATAGACACGTTAGAAGCAGCCTGCAGCCTAATACTGGACCTCGAGGAGTCCAGGACCCATTCCCACACTAAGCATTTTGACTCCCGCCCAACTTCGTATAGAACTTCCACCAGCCAACCCCAAAATCGACCCACAAGCTCTATGGCTAACCGACCAACTGCTAGTCCAGCCCCACCTCGCCCGTACTCAAAAGGTAAAGCCCCCGAATGTGACACTTCCAAAGCCATTTCAGGAACCAAGTGTTATAGGTGTCATGGATATGGACATATTGCCTCGCAGTGTTCTAGTCCATACAAAGTTATCATAATTGAAGAAGTTGATAAAGAGGAGGAAGAGCCTGAAACTGAATTGGTTCATCATGTGGAGGATGAAGGAGAATTTTTTGGCGACGAGGATCCCGTTGATGTTCAAGTTGTTGGGTGTGCGTTATCCCAACCTAAGTCAAGTGAAGACTGGCGAAGGACTTCTACCTTTCATACCTTTACTATGATTTGTGATAAGAGCTGTAAAGTCATTATTGACAATGGTAGCTGTATTAACGCCGTCTCATCCGCTATGATTTCTAAGCTCAACCTCAAAGAAACACCTCATCCGAACCCTTATAAAGTTGCTTGGATTAACTCAACCTCTGTGGACATAAAAGACCGTAGCTTGATTCCCCTAGAGTTTGTGGGATATCAAGAAAAGATTTGGTGCGACTTCTTGGCTATGGATGTTGGCCAAATTATCCTTGGCCGCTCTTGGTTGTTTGACAATGACGTTCATATCTATGGAAGGACCAATACCTGTGTATTTGAGTATAATGGAAAGAAGATTAAATTGGTTCCCTCCCAACCTAAACCCACAAAATCGAGGCCAAATCTGTTCCGCTAAGACTAGCAAAGATCTAAACTTTCTAGCTGCAAAAGAAATCGATGTCGAGCTTAATCAAGGAGCCCCCATATATGCCCTAGTGGCTCGGATAGCAAGCACACAACTAGACCCACCTCTTCCTGAGGAGGTTCTACCACTCCTTGATATGTTCGCGGATGTCTTTCCGGAAGACCTTCCTAACCACCTGTCCCCTTTGCGTGACATTCAAAATGCTATAGATTTAGTACCTGGAGCCTCCCTGCCCAACCTTCCCCATTACCGTATGAACCCCGATGAGCATGCTAAGTTAAAAGAGCAAGAAAGGGTTCATCAAGGAAAGCCTAAGTCCTTGCGTCGTACCTGCACTTCTAACTCCCAAGAAAGACGGCTCTTGGAGAATGTGCGTCGACAGTAGAGCTATCAACAAGATTACTGTGAAATACCGTTTTCCCATCCCTCGCTTAGATGATATGCTAGATATGATGACTGGAGCAAGCTTGTTCTCAAAGATTGATCTCAAGAGTGGCTATCATCAGATTAGAATTCGCCCAGGAGATGAGTGGAAGATAGCTTTCAAAACAAAAGATGGGCTGTACGAATGGATGGTCATGCCTTTTGGCCTCAGTAACGCCCCAAGCACCTTCATGAGAGTAATGACACAACTCCTCCGACCATTCCTAGGAAAGTTTGTTGTAGTTTACTTTGACGATATTTTGATCTATAGTAGGTCGGCGGACAAGCATTTGGAACACTTGAAACAAGTATGCGAAGTCCTGAGAAAGGAATAAATGTACGCTAATCCTAAGAAATGTATGTTCACAGATAATGTCACTTTTCTTGGATTCATCATTTCATCCCAAGGAATTTCCGCTGACTCCGAGAAGATCCGAGCAATTAATTAGTGGCCCGAACCCAATAATATCAGAGACGTTCGGAGTTTTCATGGATTGGCCACATTCTATCGGAGATTTATTCGGAATTTTAGTACGATAGTAGCTCCCATAACAGATTGCCTTAAGAAGGGAGAATTCCATTGGACCTCGTTTGCCTTGAAAGCTTTTGGAGAAATATAGAAAAGAATGATGGAGGCACCCGTTATGCGTCTACCGAAATTTTCTAAAGTATTTGAGGTTACCTGTGATGCATCTAACATAGGTTTTGGGGGAGTCCTTTCCCAAGAAGGACATCCTGTAGCATATTTCAGCGAGAAGCTCAATGACATACGCCAACGCTACTCTACCTATGATAAAGAATTCTACGCAATCATCCAATCCTTGAAGTACTGGAGGCACTATTTACTCCCTCAAGAGTTTGTCATCTTTTCTGATCACGAAGCCCTTCGGTACATTAATTTAAAAAAGAAACTCAATGCCCGTCATGGTAGATGGATTGAATTCTTACAAGAATACACGTACACCATCCGTCACAAAGCCGGGACTAAGAACAAAGCCGCCGATGCTTTAAGCCGACGAATGTTAGTGACCCTAGAAATGAAAACCGAGGTAACTGGGTTTGAACGTGTCAAAGAAGACTATAAGGACTGCCCTGATTTCAGTGAGACCTATTCTCTTTTGACCTCTGGGAATGAGCGTATGATTAATGATTTTTTACTCGAGGACAGTTACCTATTTAAAGCTTAAAAGCTCCGCATTCCCCAAACCTCCCTCCGCGAGTATCTTGTCTGGGAATTACACGCGGGAGGGTTAGCTGGCCACTTTGGGCAATCCAAGACTATCGCTGCTATAGAGAATCGTTTCTATTGGTCTAGCCTTAAGCGTGACGTTAGTAAACTTCAGAAGAGATGTCACACTTGCCAGCTTGCCAAGCAACGCAAGCAAAATACGGGACTCTACACTCCTCTATCTGTACCCAGTCGCCCCTGGCAAGATGTAAGCATGGATTTTGTTCTATGTTTACCCAAGACTGTTAGGAAGCATGATTCCATTTACGTGGTCGTTGACCGATTCTCAAAACTTGCCCATTTTCTCCCCTGTTCCAAAACTTTTGATGCCTCACGAATTATCAAAATTTATTTTGACGAAATAGTTAGACTTCATGGTCCTCCCAAAACCATTGTGTCCTATAGGGATGTTAAGTTTATAAGTTACTTTTGGAAAACTCTGTGGCATAAGATGGGAACGAAGCTCCAATTTTCGACAGCCTTTCATCCTCAAACCGATGGACAAACCGAAGTCGTCAATAGGAGCCTAAGAAACCTCTTAAAGACATTGGTAGGAGAAAACATTAAGGGTTGGGATTCTAAGCTTCCCGTTGCAGAATTTGCTTATAACAACTCTGTCAACCGAACCATTGGCTTAAGTCCTGCTGAGATTGTATACGGATACCAACCCAAACAACCTATTGATCTAATCTCCATAAGTCCTAGGAGTAGAACATCAGAGTCTGCATTTGCATTTGCATCTCATCTCCAGGAGTTACACACTGAGATTAAAAAGAAAATTGAACAAAGTAACACTAATTATAAAATTTTTGCTGATAAGAAAAGAAGGTTTAAGAAATATGAAGTTGGAGGCTTTGTGATGGTACGGATCCGCTGGAGCGTTTTCCTCCTGGCTTTGTAAAGAAGTTGCATGCGAGAAGCGCCGTACCTTTTAAGATAATTTCAAAGGTTAACAGTAATGCTTATGTGCTGGACCTCCCAGGAGGTTTTAACATAAATCCAACTTTTAATATAGAGGATCTAGTAGCCTTCGAGGGTCCTGAATTTAACCCCAACAACCACTTTATGATGAGCATTGTGTGACCCCACCTGGTAAGATCTCTAGCCTACCTCCACTCCCCAATTTACCCCATTTGCCCAATGCGGAGAAGATCGAAACCATTCTAGATGATGAGATTATTTCCACAGAGGAAGGAGGGCGCCGAAGGTACCTAGTTCATTGGAAAGGAACACCGGAAACAGAGGACACATGGATTGATCGAGAGGAGCTACAGAGATTGGATCCAGATCTTCTAGAGCTATACGAGAGCTCCCACAGTACTCACTCGACAGGGTCGAGTTCTCTCCCACCCGGGGAGAATGATGGGGACATCGACAAGAGATTTCGACGTGCTTATCAGAGACGACACAGGAGATTGATGGCCATGATGGAGAGTCTTTGCTTTTGATGCTTATCTGTATTAGCATTTCATGTATTAAACATTCTATTTTAGTTTTTTCGTTTTTGCCCTTATAGATAGTTAGTCGCTATTGTAGCCCAAGGGGCATTCTAGTTTTTTGTGTTAGTATTCATTTGGAAGCTTATATATATGGCTTTCTTATTATGTATGAGGATAATTTGATGAATGAAAAGTTATTTTAATGTTCTCTTTGTGAGTTCCAAAACTCCTCTTGATCTCTTTGTGAGTTCTTGAGGAGAGAGCGTCTTAGATCTCTTTGTGAGTTCTAGTAGAGAAAGAGTTGAGGTTTGTGTGCTTTGAATTTTCTTTTTAAATCTTCCCAAGATTCGTGGCACTCTCCCCTTGATTTTCCCCTCACAATTCTTCCCCCCCCACCCCCCCAAAACCCCATCCCGCCGACCCTCCCGCCGGCTGCATCCCCACCGCCGGCCAAGAGTCCCGGCCGCCGACCACTTGCAGCCATCCAGGCTTTCCGCCGGCCCCTCTTGGGTCAAGGATTTGAATTTCAAATTTTCCTATGATGCCTTTACTATTTTCCTAAAATAACTCCTTAATTTTAGGCTATCATATTAATTGGATTTCAATTTGAATTTGAAATTCAAATTAGTCCTAATTGATAGCCCTCCTATTAGGAAACTTTCCTATTATCAAAATGTGAAATTAATTTCAGATTTTTTTCAAATCCTTGTTTAGTCATGTGGGCCCCACGTATTTAATTTTAATTCTTCTCCCTCTCTATGCTTGGCCGCCCCCCCTTCCTTGGCTTTCTCTCTCCCAAATTAATTCCCAATCTCCACAAAATCAGCCCCAAAACCCTCTCCCATTACCGCCCCATCCTTCCCTTTTTGGGATTAATTTGAAATTTTCAAATTAATTCCCTCCTACTCACTTAAACCGGAAATAATTTCAGATTTCCTGAATTTATTTCCTAGCCTCCCCACTATAGCCGTCCCTCTCTAGCTCTCACGCCGGACCAATCCTCTTCCCCCCTAAGCCGGCACCACACCTCTTCTTCTCCTCTTTGTTTTGTCGAGCTCCACCAAGAGAAGACTATTCTACCACCAAACTCATTCGCAAGAGCAATTCATAGTCATGAATGGCGGATCCCGAAGTTGACCACGGATTCGTGTTCGACGTCTACGGAGACATCCACATCGTTCGATCACCATTCTTCGACGTCGGGTTTGGTTTCGACGACACCGTTGAAGATTACTTGAACCGAATCCTCCCAACCCTCGTGGACGTCATCGACGATCAATTCTCGGACTACAAGTGGACCATCAACGGTCATCCACCCGTGCCACCTCCACCTCCGACTACCTTCCCAACAACGACATTTCTCGGCTCGTCCGTCCTAGTGGCTACCTCATTTCCAGCGTGGACGATCTTCCTCCGCTCTACCTAGATTCGTAGGAAAAAGAGTAGATCCTCAAGGTGAACAACTCCTTATTAACTTTTGGATTTGTGTGTTAAGCTCTTACATTACTTTGCCTTTGTATTTGATTAAATTGTTTTGGTTAATCTTCATACAACTCTTTGCCTAAGCAAGTGGAATACTGAGAATTCTTATAACTAACTTGGAATTGACGTATAATTTTATAAAGGTTAAACTTTTAGTAAATTCTCTTTATAATCTTGTGTAACTCCAAGCTTGTATCACATCATGCATCGCAGTCAAAAGTGGTGAAAAATGTGTCAATCTGGTCGAGCTGAGGTTCAAAGCACGGTGGTCTTCTGATAAGGTTGTCTTTTAAAAAGAAATTCCTGGAGGTACTATACTGCATATGATGTAATAATATTGTTGTTGTGATATTTTTAGTTGTGGATAAAGAGGCTTTAAATGAACTTATGCTTCTTGGCAACTCAAATATTAAGATGGCCATACAGTAGAAAGTTGAACTGAAGAAGGCTATGATGAAAAAGAGTAACAAGGGGTGGAGTTTTGAGGTAATGTGGTTTGAATTAATGATGAGGTCCTTTGGGCTTGTAAAATGGATTGTGTGAAAAGATTTAAAACACCATTAAGAACACATGGTGAAGTTAATATTTGAATGGAGGGCTGATGAAGAAAATAAGGGATGGGATTGGGAAAAGTAGAAAACACCAAACTAGTCCTAAGGGATGGGATTGAGAAAATTAGAAAATAACAAACTAGCCCTAATAAAAGAAAATGACACAAACATGACATGAGAATCATGTCAATTGACAAGAACAACTTTGAAATTCTGTTGATGGTTTGCCATTAATGTTCTTTTGTATCTGATTGATTTGAACACTTTCTAATTAAAATATGTTGGTTCAAGATTTTTTTAATCTTAACTTGTCTTCCAACTACATTCAAATATATGTTTTCTCTCCTCCTTAGCTTCTACTCTTTTCGGTATGCTGTTGTTGCCATTGTCACCTGGATGTTTATATCACCATGCCAACTCTTGCATAATTCTATACAAATGACCCTGTATTAGCACTTTGTTTGGAAAGCAACTTGTTTGATGGATAATAACTAATTAATAGTTGACCTATTCTTGCTAGTGCATAAGTCTAGGGAATTGCAAAATACTATTATGTTATTCATGGCATCTGTTGCCCTTAATCTGTATCATTCTCATTGCATTTAGTTTGTCTAACAATTTTCCATCCAGCTTGATTTAGGCATGTTTTTCTTTGATACTCTTACAAGTTCGGGATGCTTAATATTATTCGTTTAATCATATTACTGTACTACTAATCAGAACTGTCTTGTATCGATTGCTGCCACAATGTTTTCAAAGTAGTGTAGTTATTATAGGAGCTGTATCTATCTTTTCTGATGAAGCCCGCTTCATCAATGCATTGTTACTCTGCTGAGCTGTTGTTCCTACTAACCATTTTTTATTTAATGCAAATGCAGCTAGCACAGCAATTGTATGAAGGGATCAAGCTATCAGATAAAGAGTCTGCTGGATTGATAACATACATGAGAACGGATGGAATGCATGTAGGCTTCAGTTTGATCTTACATCTGCTGAAAGATTAAAGTCAACAGAACCTATATTTCTTTTCTTTCTGTTATTGTTTTTTTTTAATTTGTAGAAAAAAAAGTCAAACTATGTTCTGGACTATTTCCAGAATATAAATGCATTCAATTTATTCCCTTGGCTCTTCAAATTGATTCAAAATAATCATTCTATCGGATTATTTTAGATCAGATTTGAGTAGTCAAGTTTCTATTTTGGATCAAATTGGAGTGATTATGTTGATCTATTTCTCTTTATTTATATTTCTTTTTGTCTACCATCTCTTTCTTTTTTCCATGATGCTTGATTCTCGGCACCTCCATGAATTGACTGGAGTTGTAACCTATAGATCCTCAGTGATTTCTCTTTGGTTTCATACTTTCATGTCACTTTGCATAATGTTCTTGATTGGAAAAAAGTATTTTCAAAAGAACATGAAGTTGTTTATCATGTTTCAACTGGACGACTCTCATTTGGGAGTTGTTTACCATTTTGTTAGGAGAGAATTAAATATCTTTGAATTATATGTATCTGCAATTTATCATCCTTATCCGTATTTTGTTTTTATTTTCACGGAATATCTATGTTTCATGGAAACTTGATACCTTTGCTAGTATTAAATACTATTATATCTATATGCACATCAAAATACACAAGCATCTCATCTTCTTTGACAATTATGAGGTTCTGTGCAACATGTATTTCATAATATTGAATATAAACCGTTGAAGCCATAAATTTTTTTTCCTTTATAATTAACTTTTATACATTCATTTGATTGTGCAATGGCGTTTATAGCGTATTTATGATGCTGCTTAGACTATTAGTAAAAGGGCATTTTATTTTCGATATATAGAATTCACGTGTTCTGAATTGAAGATTTGGTTTTGAATGAGTTTGATTCTCTTTATCACTAGCTAAAGGCAGAAATTGTGAGAGTAGGGAATTGCTTTTCTTATTATTCGACAAATTGTACAAACCTTAGGTCCAATATATAGACGGAAAAAAAAAACAGTAGGTGGAAATCAAGGTGGGTCCAGTAATAATTGATTTCTATGAAAATCTTCCAATACTCCTTAAGATGGCATGAAGATGTCACACATGGAAAGTTTGCCAATAAGAAGCTCATACTGCATTTTAGGAAGCCTTTTAATGAATATGTCTGCAGTTTAAATGTAATGTTAGTAGGTATATAAATCATGCATGTTACACCATTATCAATTTTTTCTTTGATGAAATGCTTATTTACCTCTACATGCTTGTTTTTGTCATGTTAAGTTGGATTGTGGCTCGATAAGCTTTGATTGGTGTTGATGGATTTTTTAGTTCTTAAGCCTTTTAATCTATAATACTTCAATGGATCGGATTTCAACACTTTGTTTTTTAGTCCTCCACTTAATTAGATTTCCTCCTATAAATGTGCAATATTCAAAGGTAGATTTTATGTCATTGATATCTCTTGCCAGTATGCATTTATATAAGTTTTAACTAGGAGATGGACTCTATTTTTAGATAATAGTCTTTTTCCTGAGATCCCTTAAAGGTATGCTAAAATTTTGAACACAGCTTTATTTTGAGTAGGTCTCGATGAATGCACGAATTGCTTCACAACATTTACATCAAATGCCATAACTGGTCTCGTATGCGCCAAGTAGATCTATCTTCCAACTAAGCTTTAATAGCATTCACACTCTACCATCATATTTGCAGCAAGTGCATTAAGCTTTACATTCGGTTTGATTCGAGTATTTGTAGGTGTACAACTAATCATCCAATTTCTCGGAGAAAATCTTGAATGTACTTCCATTGATTAATAAAAAAATCCTTTTTTGGATCCGGCAAACCCCATCCCAAGGAAATACTTCAGCTTTCTTAGCTTCTTGATATAAAATTTGATCTCCATCTTCTTAGTTTTTTTCTCAATGTAGTCATCTTCGGTTATGATTGTGTCATGACCTAAACAATTAAGATATCTATTCTACCTCCAATAGAATGTTTAAAGAATAGTGGCTGGATTGACGTTGTGAAATACCTTGTCTTCTAACAACATCTCAAAAACATTCAAACTAAGCCTGATGTGAAACGTACATGCAAGGATGATTAACTTAGGGAGTTTGTACGCTTAATTTTAGAAACAAAATAATTATATCTTTATATTGATTTTGAAAAACAAAAGAAAACCCAAAGAGCGGTAAGACAAGTTTAGGCTAAATCACATGCATAGAGGTTAAGATCGTAAGACAATCAATTTAATATAACGTTGCATACGTGAATGGTTTCAACAATAAATCCAATGCTAACAATAAGATTAGTCTTTACAAGAAGATCCCTCAATCAACTCTTCCAATTTCTAGGCGTTAGCGGAGAAGTATTAACATTATCTTCATGACTATAATAATAACCACAAGCAAGGATGTAACTAGGAAAATAAAAGAGTGAGGGAAAGAGTTCACCGAATCCTGATTTGGGGCTTTGGGGGGAGCAACTAGGTCTTTTTGGTTATGACAGTCACCTCCTTTGGCTGAATTTCATCTGGACAACAACCCGGATCCTGTTCGGCGACTTGGGACAGCAGCTGGAGGACTTGGGAACAACATAACTGCTGTTTCTGTTGCTGTAGTTCTTCTGGACAGCAGCTTCCTATGTTCTGAGTCTCATGGCAGCACTTAGAACTTGTCCAGAATTCTGGACAGCACGTTGGAGAGGAGAAATTCAGGATTTGCCACCTTCTGGATGCACAAAAGTTGGGGAAATGTGGTGGGGAGTTTTTTGGACAGCTGTGGGAATAATGTTAGAATTTAATTACTTGCTTAGGTGGCACGTGTAGTTAAATTCAGATTAATTTAAATTGGTGGGATTAATTTGAATTTGGATTCAAATTCAAATTGAGAGAGTTAAAATGGAAGAGAGAAATTGGGGGAGAGGGGAGGCGGCATGGGGAGGTGATTAAAGAGTCTTAATTGGGAGCATTTAATGAAAGTGGAGAGAGAAAGCAAGGGCCGGCCATATGGGAGCTAATTTGGGATTTGATTTAAGATATGTGGGCCCAAGGGATTTAGCTAATTGGAATAAATCAAATCTGAATTTAAATTCAGATTTGATTAAATTAGGGAGGGAGATATTTGAAATTCAAAAATATGAATTGAATTCAATTAAATACCCTTTCCTAATTGATGGTAGTTATTTTAGAAAGGTATTTGTGGGCTTTGGGATTTGAATTTCATGATTCCATGGGAGAGGGAGAGGTGGCCAGCGGCATGGGGGTGGAGATGGGGACGGGCTGTGGTGGTGACGGTGGCTTTTGGAAGGGCGGCTGGCGGCTGGTTAGGCCAAGGCAGCCGGCGGGTTGGGGGAAGCAGTGGTTCGGTTTAGGGGGGTGTAGGCCGGTGGGTTTTGGGGTGTTGGGAAAAGGGGAAGAGGTCGGAGGAGATGCGAGGAACAAAAAGTAGAGCCGCGAACCTTGAACCCTTCCAAAGGTTGATGGGTATTGCGATTGCCCACACCTTTGGTCTTCCTTCTTCTCTCAAACACTCAATATTGAGGGAGACAGAGAAATATGAATTTTCATTAATCAATCATCATCCCAAATTACAAGAGTGCTCGCCTATAAATAGGTCTCATAACAAGAAAAGAAACAATGACTAAAACGCCCTTCGGGCTACAACATCACATGACCACCTCTAGGAGTAAAATGGGAAAAACATGAATATAAAATAAACTAGTACATATGACACATCAAAAATAAAATAAACTCCAAATCGTAGCCGTTGGTCTTCCGGTGTCCTCATCGAAGCCCTTGGAGATTGTTTTTGAACATACAACTATAACCTGCATACTTTCTCTTTTCCAAGGCTTTCTTTTAATCCAAGTGGAAGATTCATATATAGCTCTGCTTGCAAATCTCCATTAAAAAAGTTCTTAACATCAAATTGAGGAACCGTCCAGTTGGAGTTAATAGCAAGAGAAAGGAGAATTCTAATAGAGTTAATTTTTGCCGCATGAGCAAATATCTCTTAACAGCCTTATCATGTGTTTGAGTAAATTCTTTTACTATAAATCTCGCTTTATATCTCTCCACACTGCCATTATTTTGCACTTTACCATAAATACTCATTTGCACCCTATTGTTTTTTTTTTCTTTTGGTAGATCAATAATACTCCATGTTTTGTTCTTTTTGAGAGCATCTATTTCTTCCATCACTGATGATTTTCTATTTTAATCACCTAATGCTTCTTGAATAACGTTTGGCACAAACAAATTAGATTTCTAAACACAAATGCCCTCTGAGGTTTTGACAATTTTTCATAGGAGAGATATTTTACTATGGGATGTTTGGTTCAAGTTCAGATTTATTTTCTTAAAGCACTGGGTAGATCAAGATTAGAGTATGATATATGAGAAGATAAAATAGGTGTGGAAGAAATCTTACTTTGAGATGACGAACCATCATTTGGCAAATCAGATTGGATGTCTGCTTGAAAAATAACTGAAACGATGAATGCTTTGACAAACATTCATTTGGCATAAATTTGAATTTCTAACTGAGGATTGTAATCCATTAGTGGTTACTTCTTGCCTTGCCTTTAGTTTAGCAATATCAGGCAAAGGTATATTTCTAGCACTAACATTAGTTTTACCTTTTTATTTATGTTTAAGAATTGCTTCTCAGAATTAAACAAGGGTATTGTTAGACCGGCAGTGGACCGGTCCATCCGGTCCATATATGGACCGGCTCATGAGTAATAGAGGCGGAAGTGTTCCGCTTCTCCTGTATGTGCCGATCGCACCGCCCAGGCCGGGAGAGCAGTTTAGGAAGGATATTTGAGGGAGTTAGGAGAGAAATTTGAATGTAGGGACTGTTTAGGATTTTCCTTTTGGATTGTATGCATTAAATAATTTATTTTCCTAGGGTTAGAGAATCTTGAATTTGGCTGACATATGTGATCTCTTAGTTTCTTTGGGCTCTAACGGCGTCTAGAGATTTGGGAGAGAAAGACCCTCTTCTCGAATAAAGGATCAATTGTATCTTGGTATTTTCAGTTTCCCTTTCATCAAATAATACAAATTATCTACTGTTTCGTGGTTTTGTGTGGATTTTTCAAATTGGTATCAGAGCAAGTTTTGGGACCATCAGGGGTTGATTTTTTGTAAAGTTCAGCGGCGAAATTTCATCAGGAGGGAACCCTTGTTGATTTTTGGATTCAAATTCATAAATTTTGATAGCGGCCAAGAAGGTAGATGCATTGGAAGAACATTTTTAAGGAGAGATGAGCCAAATAAAAGCCAAGGTGGAGGATCAAATTTCATCCATGGAAGACAAAGTTTCGTAGATTGTTTTTGTCTTCTATACTCTGATTTTGGGATGTCCTACGACTAACTTGTGCTTCAATATATTCAGTAGTACATTTGGTCGCCTTTCCAAGTATCTCTTGTTTGCGATTTTCTTCTCGCTGCACTTATGTGAATATTCCATTGATTGGAGATAAAGGATTCGTCCAAATAATGTGACCGCAAACTTTGTCATATTTAATGTGTAAGCCTATAAGAAACTTGAAGTGTTTCCAACATTAACCATATTTTCATAATAGTTACAGTTCTGAGGTGATTTCCTTTCGTAATCATTGAATATATGTTTATCCTACCAAATTCTTTCAAGGGGACTGAAATACCTTGTTACATAATCACCACCTTGGCGAATCTCCCAAATTTGTAAGTTAACTCATATACTTGGCACTTATCTCTTCGATCATGTAATTGATCAGCCATGTAATTACCATGGAGTTTTTCACATCTCAGAAGGCATAGGATGGATCCTTCACGTCAGGCTTCTTGGTATCACATATAATGTAGCCAATTAGTGGATCTTTCCTCTCTCCCTGATTTGCATCCACATCGATTGCAACCATCAATCAAAGTTGCTGCCATTCAATTTGATGTCAATGATTTGAATAGGGTGGTTCTCGTAAGGGTTCCGAACTTGGTGGGGTTCTAGTTGAGGCTGCGAGAATTGCACACATGTCTCATCCATGGGAATAAGAAGGCATAAGAAAATACAAACAAGAAAGAGAAGGTGGATACGTACCCTATGATACTATTTTTCGCTCTAATACCATAAATGCAGAAGTTTTGAGAATGGAGAATCACTTTTCCTATTATTCAACAAATTGTACAAGTCTTAGGTCCATCAAAATACATGAAAAAGCATCTATATGCGTTAGTTAGCAAACATGAAAAAAAAAGACAGAATAATATTAGGAGGAGGAAATTAAGGTAGTTCCAAAAATAATTGATATGTATGAAAATCTTCCAACACTAGCTCTGGTGGGCTAGATGTGTGCATATTTTTTGTATGGCATGTTCTACGTTTGCAATATTTCTCTTCTTTTATTTTGTATACAATTCCTTTATTCTTCTTTAATATTGCATTTAGACCATTTTTGTTTGTCAATTCTTTGAACCTTTTTTAGTTTTTTCTTAGAAACATACCTTGTACTATTTTACTTTAAATATAAGAAAAGTTGCATCATATTTCTAATACACATGCCTTTCCATGTTATTATTTTTATTTTTGTTCTAATATTTTCAAGCGTTTATTAGATATCAAATGAAGCTGCAGTGGACATTAATTCCTTCGTTGGAGAAAGGTGAGTTTGATGTCAATAATAACTGTATTGAGTTCCTAATTATAATAATTTCTACTGTGCTTAGTGTAGCTGTATCCTGCCTAGGTCCTTCCAGTCTATTACTTGTATTTATGTTTTAATTAAAAAGCTAGCTTTAAGTTCCAGAACTTCTTTGAGGGCGCCACTTATTAAACATTCTGAGTTTTAGGGAACCTGACTAATGTATAAATACATTTTTATGAAGAGGAAAGATTCTAGTGTTAGGGGTTCTGTTCCTGTTTTTCTATTTGGGTTCCATTGAGCAATGTCTTTCCTAATGCTTTGCTTTTCAAACATTTTGCAATTTTTTTGGGTGAGAAATATGCCATTGAGAGCATTATATATTTGAGTCTCTTCAAAAACTTTTGCAGTGAAAGGATGAGGTTGCATGGCTGTTGCAGCATCAATCTTCAGAGGCTTACCAAAATTTATAACCCAAATAATAGAGGATATCATGATTTATGAGATGAATTTGATTTCTCGTGGTGTGTTTTGTGCAGGATATGTGAGGAAATTATTTAAAGGAAAATTTAAATTCTATTCTATTCCTTGTAATCATTACATATATATATACATTTTAGGAGAATAAATATAAAAATGAAAGACATTTAATCTAATTATAATAATCACATCCCACGAATCTCCAATTGCAGTCTTCGGATTACTGCCCACGGATCTTCTACTGTAGCCCTCAGATTGCTGTCCACGGATCACCAACAACAAGCCTCAGATTGCTGCTCACTGATTGCTGATGTGACTTCCCTTTAGCTACGTCATCAACACTCCCCCTCTACTTGGGTTGTTCTGGTTTTACAATCCTAACTTGCAAATAAATTTAAGTAGAGAGCTCGGTAGTGTCTTTGTTAGAATGTCAACAAGTTGTTCATCAGTTGGGGTATATACTACTTCAATTTTTAAGTTCTCTATTTTTTCAGATATAAAGCGTCTTTCAGTTGTAACATGTTTTGTTCTGTCGTGATGTACTGGATCATTGGCCATACTGATTGCGGCTTAATTGTCACATTTCAACTTTATCGTGCCTTCAATCTTTATTCTTAGTTCAATCAATACTTGTATGATCCAAATGCCTTCACAAATAGTAACTGCTAATGCTCTCAGTTCAGATTTTGCACTGTTTTTGGAAACAACAGATTGTTTTTATTTCCTCCATATCACTAGGTTCCCCCACATAAATGAATAATATCTTATAGTTGATCGACTATCAACCTGACTTCTTGCCCAATTTGCATCATAATAAAGGATCAATTTCCTATCTTCATTTTTCTTGAATAATAGCCCAATTCTAGAAGTGTTCTTGAGATATCTCAAGATTTGATATACTACCTCCATATGCTCCTTCATAGGATTACTCATATATTTGCTTACCATACTCATGGCAAGCCCAATATCTAGACGGGTGTGGAAGAGGTATATAATATTTCCTACAAGACGTTGATATCTTCCTTTATCTACTGGAACTCCCTCTTTTTCTATCCCAAGTTCTTAGGATCCATAGGTGTACTGGCTGGTCTTCATCCGAGCATGTTGGTCTCCTTCAGTAGGTCTAAGGTATACTTGCGTTGGGAAATAAATATACTTTTGCTTGATCGAGCTACCTCCCTAGCAAGGAAGTATCTAAGTGATCCTAGATCTTTAACTTAGAACTCCTTGGACAAAGCCTGCTTCAGCTTTATTATTTTCTCTGTCATTTCCAGTAAAGATGATGTCATCCACATATACAATCAGTATTGCTACCTTGTCTCTTTCCGATTGCTTCACAAATAAGGTATGATCTATCTGACAATGTTTAAAACCATGGCCTTTTACATACTTTGAGAATCTTCTAAATCATATTCTTAGAGATTGATTTAATCCATACAAGAATTTTAGCAGCTTACATACTTTATCCCTTCCATAAGACTTCTGAATCCCCATTGAAATCTACATGTAGACTTCTTTGAGGTTCCTATTCAAGAATGCATTCTTGATATCTAGTTGATGTTGGGTCAATCTAAATTTGCTGCTAAGGAAAGAAGAATCCTGATGGTGTTAAACTTTGCAATAGGAGCGAAAGTTTCTTGATAGTCTATTTCATAAGAACGAGTGAATCTTCTTGCAACCAGTCTAGCTTTCAGCCTCTCAATACTACCATCCACCTTATGCTTTACAATGAACATCCATTTGCAAGTCACAACTTTCTTTCCTGGTGGGAGATTCGTAATCACCCATGTTTGATTTTTTTTTCAAGGACATAATTTCTTCTTTAACAGTCTGTCTCCATCCTGGGTGATTCAAAGCTTCATGAATATTGGTTGGAATCTGTACATTATCCAACTTGAAAAGGAAGACTTCATAAGTGTCTGATAATCTGCTATAGGAGAGAAAATTTTCGATTGGATGCTTGGTGCATGATTATTTCTGGCCATTTGATGACTCTTCTCTTTTTGAACTTCCTCATTTTTATCCTCTATATGAATTTTTGCAATTTCTGGATCCATTGAAGTAGAGTTGACAGGTGTAAGATGTGTCTTACTACTCGGCATATACTGATTTTTCTTTCTTTATCTTGAGTATACATATTGTTGTTCCTTAATTGTTGCTCTTTGCAGGGGTTGATTAGGACTTATGGGTGGATGTAATCTGAAGGTGAAGTTTTAGATATAGAGATATTTCTTGGGAAATACTCGTGGTTTGGATTTCTTGTGATATTTGTTGATTTTGATTGGGCTATGTTTGGTTGTATAATAAGGAATTCTACTCCCAAGTTTGAAATTCTCCTTCATTCTCCCCATGAATTTCAAAACTAGTGAAGTATGAGTTGTTTTCAAAGAAGGTGACATTCATGGTTTCAAATACTTTCCTAGAAATAGGGCAAAAGCATTTGTAATCTCTTTTTATTGGGGAATAGCCAATAAAGACACATTTTTTTGATCTTGGGTCAAGCATGCTTCTATCTTGTGGATAGATATGAACAATGGCAGAGCACCCAAAATTTTAGGTGGAAGGTTTGATGATATGAATCGAGCATGAGGATAGGCTTTGAGTAGAGTTTGTTTAGGTGTTTCAACTTTTAGCACATGAACTCACTTGGATTATCCCTTTGCTTGATAGGTATTCTCTCATGATAGAATGTAAGTACTCTTTCCCATTATCTGATATTAAGATTTGAATTTTTGTATCAAATTGATTTTGAATCATCAGTTGAAATGATTTGAATATCCTTTCAACTTCAGATTTTTCCTTCATTAAATAAACCCAAGTGAGTCTAATATGAACAAATATCACAAACTACCATGCTCCACTTATATTTTTAACCCTTGAGGATCCCCAAATATCATTATGAATCAAGGTAAAGGGTTTAGAAGATTGGAAAGGAACAATTGGGTAAGATGATATTTTATGTTTAGCCAATTGGCAAGTTTCACATTTGATCAACTTTGAATTTTTACTGATAATTAAATGGGGAAAAAGTTTTCAAGGTACATGAAATTTGGATAACCTAACCTATAGTGCCACATGTAATCTCTCTATCTTTATTGATTCTAGAATAATTCTCAACAAATTGACTTACAATATGATGATATTTAGGAGGAGGATTCTTAGGAGCAGCAATTAAGGTTTGTATGGATTTGGGTGTCTTGATGTAATATTATCTAGAACACGTCTCAGCACTACCAATCTTCTTCTCCGAATCCAGTTCCTAAAAAATACATACATTATTGGAGAAAATTGTTAAACAATTACTATCACGAGTCAATTTATTAATGGAAATTAGATTGCACTCAAGATTGGGCACATAAAGCACCGATTTAAGAGTGATAGCTTCTGTGATAAAAGCATAACCATTTCCTAAAACTTTGGATGTTGAGCCATCAACAATCTTAACTACTTGATTTGAATGATAAGTTTGATAGTCATGAAGGAGTGTAATGTCTCCTGTCATATGATCTGATGCTCTTGAGTCAATAACCTAAAGTTTTGATTGTTTTATACCTGAGTGAGCGTGTAGGCTAGTAGCAGGTTATGGAGACTGTTGGTTCGTGATGTTGTTAAGCACCAACTTCATCATCTCTACATGCTCCTTGGTGAAAGGAATGACTTCAGCTTTGATGGGTTGATTTTGCGTGGTGTTGATAGAGTTCGCCTTGCTTTCTTGTGCTAATTTGTTTGCCTTCCAATCAGCTGATTTTCCATGAATCTTCTAACATGTCTCCTTTGTATGTCTTGGTTTGTCACAGTGATCACACCATGATCTAGGAATAGGAGAAGAGTTCTCTGTAGATCTAGAGTTTCTGGTGTTCAAACCGATAATATTTGGGTAATAGGATGAGATCTCGCTATCCATGGCATTGGTTGGGTTTGCTTGGTTGAAATAGAGATGAATTTTGGGCAAGGGCTACCGATGCTTGAAGAGAGGCTATTGGCAGGATGATAGAGAGTTACTGCTAGTTGAGGGTTTGGAAGAAAGGGAGGAAGGTTTGCCACCGGGACTTAGAGAATAAACATTATAGGAGGGAAATTGTTTAGAGGGAAATTCAAATTCAAAGTCTATTCTATTCCTTGAAATCATTACATATATATATACATTCTACGAGAATAAATAGAAAATTGAAAGACATTTAATCTAATTAATTATAATAATCATATCCCACGGATCTCTAACTGCAGCCCTCAGATTACTGCCCATAGATCTCCAACTGCAGCCCTCGGATTGCTGTCCACAGATATCCAACTGTAGACCTCAGGTTGCTGCCCACGGATCTCCAACTGCAGCCCTCAGATTGTTGACCACGGATTGTTGCCCACGGATTGCTGATGTGGCCTCCCCTTAGCTACGTGATTCAACAATATGTGTTATTGGTTCACAAAGAGTTGAGTTTAATGCTTTCAATGAAACATTTATGGAACTGAATAATTGTTTGTGATACTATTTGCTTCCATTCAAATATTCTTGTGTTTACTTCACAAAGGTTTTACATAAGATTGGTTGTATCTAGATTAGAGATTTTGTTAATATTACAAATTTTATCTTATTTTGCAGTGCTCGTCATTTCAGAGCTTTAGATCTTAGGAAAAGCTTAAAGTCTTGATTGTCTTGCATCACCTGGAAAACCGTATTTCTGTCGTGCTAGCAACGCTTTTGTTTCTGTTCACCGCAATTTCATTTTATTTTCATTAAAATCCTAATTGTATCTCTAAATAGGTATGGTGGGAAATTTGCTTCGAAGGGTATACGAAAGTACTTCAAGAAAGTGAAGAATGCGCAAGAGGCCCATGAAGCTATCAGGCCCACAAATATAAGGAGGCTACCATGTAATACTTTGAATAAATTTATAAATATTAACATGCTTTCATCCGAACTTTTACATCAATCTTTGAAATATGCCATTTATGGTTGAAGTTCACAGTATTTTTTTAAAAATTTCTTTTTCTACTTTACGTTCTGGATATATATCATATTGTTTACATTCCAGCTGTTAAATTTCTCTTGATTTGCTAATATATTTGTTCCATTTAGTAGATGAGTGATGCAGTTACTATGAGCTGGTAATAATACTAATGTTTTTCTTTTGTAAACATCTGGAGGTACAACACTTATATGCATTCACTTTTGTCACTAAGAAAGCATCCCCAAGTCCGTGCGAAGGACGATACAAGTTAAGATTGTGCATAAACACGTGAAAATATGGTAGTTGTATGGGTTGGAAAATTGCTGTTGGGAAGGATTGATTTGTTCAAGGGTGGGAAGGATTAACCATTGTACAACATGATGGATGAACGAGAGATTAAGTAGGGGTATGTTGGAAGCTTAGAGTTGAAAAGCCAAAAGGGTTGTTCCCTTTATTTGAATTCGTAGAAATGTGGGTCTTATAGTCTTTTACTTGCATAGTTGCATATGATAAGAATAGAGAGGGAGTTGAAGGTAAACTTAAATTATGGAGGTCAACCTTAGAGTCTAAAGGTTTCATTTGAGTAGATTTAAAACTGAATTTATGGAGTGTAATTTTAGTATTAATAGATTTACTGGAGGGTTATTGACTTTGGGCAATTAAGTCATTAATAAGAGTACACGATTTAGATATATTGGATCTATTGTTTAGAGTGATGGTGAAACAGATGGGGATATTATTAGCATAATTCAAGTTGGATGGTTGAAGTGGAGTAATGCATCAAGCTTGTTGTGCGATAGAAAAAGCCCCCCTCAATCTTAAGGGAAAATTCTATAAGATGGTGGTGAGACCTGCAATGCTTTGTGGTGTAGAATGTTGGCCATTAAAAGAGAAGCATAATATTAAGTTAAGTGTTGCAGTGATGAGGAGTTCAAGTGGGTGAGTGGCTTTACTCTTAGAGGCAAGATACGAAATGTATACATGAAATGTTGGAGTAGCTCCAGTGGAAGATAAGATTAGAGAGAGTCGCCTTAGATGGTTTGGTCACATAAAATGGTAGCCTTCCGATGACTCGGTTAGGAAAGTAGATGTATTAAATTTGGCTTATGTTAAGAAAGATAGAGGTAGACCGAAAAAGTCTTGATTTGAAATTATTAGAAATAATATTTCTTTTTTAGATTTAAATGAGAATTTCACTCTTAACATGACACAATGGAGAAAAAATGATTCATGTAGCCGTCCCCATGTAGTGGGATAAGGTCTTGTTGTTGTTGTGTATAGTTGCAGATAGTTGACATGGGCAACGTGTTAAGGAGGAGAATACGTTTCATTGAATATTTCTTCAACAGTTTGGATTGAATATTTCTTCAACAGTTTGGATTGGTAGAGAGGAGTAGGCTTGGTCACAAGCCTTGAAAGGAATTGAGAAGGTGAAGATGTTAGGTACATGGAAGGAGTGTAAATAAAAGAGAGATAAATGTTCAACATGCAACCTATTCATCGAATCACCCTAAATGCAGAACTTCATGTAACATGAAGCTCGACTGTGCAAGGTGCAGGTAAGTTTTTTTTTTTTTTTTTAAATTCTCCTAAAGGATACTTTTGTGGTTCGCAGTAAAAGATTAAGTGATTAGGCTAGGCTTGAACTTTCTAAAGGAATTAGGAGTTTGGGGGGTCGGTGTTTGGTAAGATAGCAAAGGTAAGATAGCAAAGGTTGAGTTACACAACTTGATCACTGAATTTATTGAAGATGTACTGCTTGTCATAATGAAACCTCCTCTTCACGCTGAGAAGAGAGGACTCCTAAATAAAAATGCAATAATAAGCATAATTTTCTTCATTCCATTAATGTATTCTCGAGGGCAGAAGATTATTTATAATAACCTGAAAAATACAATACCATTTAATGCACATATACACTATTAAGGATGGAAGAAATAGAAAATGGCATAAGCAATACTACAATGTCATAATTAATAAAATATTAAGTGAAAATGAGCTAAATGACATCTAACTCGTATATGATTTGAAGGCGAATAAAAAGTAAATATCTCTTTCAAGGCTTGCTAATCGGGGTGATTAAATCTTTCTGAAGAAGCTATATGAAAGTAAATAACATAATTTTAAATATTTCCTTATTTGTCTTCATAATTTCCTCAGATTCAAAGTACTCTTCTTTTGAAGAGTAATGGTGGTGTTTCTTTCTATAGGTTGGAAGAATGATGATGCAACACATCATTAAAACATTTTGGAGTAGTAGATATCTTCTTACAATTAAAATGTGGGTAATAAATCTTGGTTTTTTAATAGAAAAATTGATGATGCAATATATCTTGGAAGCTTCTAGAAGCCTTTTGATGTATTGGTTCTCATTAAAATAAAAGGATAAAATACAAGAAGAAAGCTAATCACATGGAAGAAAAAAACACAAACTCACAATATCTGATGTAGACAAAGGGGGGGTCAACCCATATCCAAAATAAATCATATTTTGGCTTCCCTTGAGTCTAGAAGTTTTTTATATTTGAGCTAAACTTTTAGTTCATTTATGAGCTGAACTTTAGTTCATTTATTGAACTAAGGGTTAGCTCATTATGAGCTAGCATTTTAGTTCATTTATTATCTTTTATTAAAAGTACTTTTTATGCTTTTTATGTGGTAGTCTTTTGGGGTTCCAAAATAGGCTTTTGGAATCCCCAAATTGTGTGTTTAGTATTTCCATAAAAAAACCCCTTGGTTTCCACCAAGGTTCTTTGTTTTTGTGTTTGTCTCTTGGGAATCCATGGCTTGTATTAATTGGGGGCTGGATTCTATGCTTGAGTTTATGTGGGAAGTTAATGTTTGACATTATTGTTGGCTGATATTCTATGCATTGCCTATTTCCGAAATTGGGAGGCCTTTTCCCGTGGCTGTGCTGCTTGGGATTTTCCGCCTGTTTGCTGCCTTGGTTCCGTGAGATGTTGGCCATGGCTTGGTGGCTGAATTCAATGGGAAAGTTGCTGATTTTTCCTTTGGGAATTCAGCCAGCTTTTGGAATGCTTTTACCGAAACTTGCTGCCTTGAATTCTTGGCCTGTTTGCTGGCTCTTTGGTTTTGAGATTTGCTGGGCTGTTTTTCCAAAATGTCTTTTGGAAATCCTATGAAACTAATGCTTGGAATGTTGTGAACATTTATGAAGTGGCTTTTGGCATTCCCCTCTTTGGCCTATAAATATGAAGTATTTTGTGAAGGAATGGTTGGTGAATGATGTGAGTTATTTTTGGGATAAAACCTGAGTGGTTTTTGGCTTTAGAAATCCTGCGGGCTCTTTCTAAGCTTCTTCCCCTCCTCCTATGGGAATCCTGCGGGCTCTTTCCAACCTTCGTCTCGTCTCCTAATCTCTTTCTTCTATCCGCAAGTGCCACCTCACCTGTATCCTTCTTCTCTTGGAAAGTAACTTTAGGAGTTTATGTTTATGATTGTGTAAGCGTCGTTTGTACGAGTCAAAGTTTGTAAGTCTTTCATTTTGCTATATAAAATTGGGGTTTATCGTATTTGTGTTATTTTGTGTATTTTGTGAGTTTGTTTCTTGTGATCAAAAATTTGGGTCCCTCTCCCAAATTTTTGATTACATCAATTTGGTATCAGAGCAAGTTTAGGAAGTCCTAGGATTTGGTCGTCAAATTTTAGTTTGTCAAATTTGAGTCTTGTGAGTTTGTCAAAGTTTTGTAGTAAGTCTTGTCTAAGTTTTGTAGTCAAGTCTTGTCAAAGTTTTGTAGTCAAGTTGTGAGTCTAAGTCTAGGTTGATTTTTTTGTTGTGTTTTTTTTATTAAGTCAAAAAAAAAAAAAAAAAATGAAAAAACAAAAGCTAACTCATCGGGAGATGAGTTCTTCAAGTAGGGGAGTCTGATGTAGACAAAGGGGGGGTCAACCCATATCCAAAATAAATCATATTTTGGCTTCCCTTGAGTCTAGAAGTTTTTTATATTTGAGCTAAACTTTTAGTTCATTTATGAGCTGAACTTTAGTTCATTTATTGAACTAAGGGTTAGCTCATTATGAGCTAGCATTTTAGTTCATTTATTATCTTTTATTAAAAGTACTTTTTATGCTTTTTTATGTGGTAGTCTTTTGGGGTTCCAAAATAGGCTTTTGGAATCCCCAAATTGTGTGTTTAGTATTTCCATAAAAAACCCCTTGGTTTCCACCAAGGTTCTTTGTTTTTGTGTTTGTCTCTTGGGAATCCATGGCTTGTATTAATTGGGGGCTGGATTCTATGCTTGAATTTATGTGGGAAGTTAATGTTTGACATTATTGTTGGCTGATATTTCTATGCATTGCCTATTTCCGAAATTGGGAGGCCTTTTCCCGTGGCTGTGCTGCTTGGGATTTTCCGCCTGTTTGCTGCCTTGGTTCCGTGAGATGTTGGCCATGGCTTGGTGGCTGAATTCAATGGGAAAGTTGCTGATTTTTCCTTTGGGAATTCAGCCAGCTTTTGGAATGCTTTTACCGAAACTTGCTGCCTTGAATTCTTGGCCTGTTTGCTGGCTCTTTGGTTTTGAGATTTGCTGGGCTGTTTTTCCAAAATGTCTTTTGGAAATCCTATGAAACTAATGCTTGGAATGTTGTGAACATTTATGAAGTGGCTTTTGGCATTCCCCTCTTTGGCCTATAAATATGAAGTATTTTGTGAAGGAATGGTTGGTGAATGATGTGAGTTATTTTTGGGATAAAACCTGAGTGGTTTTTGGCTTTAGAAATCCTGCGGGCTCTTTCTAAGCTTCTTCCCCTCCTCCTATGGGAATCCTGCGGGCTCTTTCCAACCTTCGTCTCGTCTCCTAATCTCTTTCTTCTATCCGCAAGTGCCACCTCACCTGTATCCTTCTTCTCTTGGAAAGTAACTTTAGGAGTTTATGTTTATGATTGTGTAAGCGTCGTTTGTACGAGTCAAAGTTTGTAAGTCTTTCATTTTGCTATATAAAATTGGGGTTTATCGTATTTGTGTTATTTTGTGTATTTTGTGAGTTTGTTTCTTGTGATCAAAAATTTGGGTCCCTCTCCCAAATTTTTGATTACATCAATATCTATAGCTTCTTGTGAAACCTATTGATTTATATTTAGCTCCTAAGAACTCCCATAGCTCTTAAGAACAAAGTGTAGAAATAATTTTTTTATTATTCCATCATTGTCTAATACAAGAGCAAGGGCCTCTATATATAGCCCTTAAAAGAAACTAAAAGACTACTTTACCTCTTGGGCTTACGTAAAACAAGACCCTTAAGTAAGGGTTAAAATGAAAAATGCATAATTAAATAAAAAATATAATTAATAAACTAAGATAAAATGGAGAGATCTCAGCCGTCAATCTTCGTCTCTTCCTTTGATTAACGTCCATCGTCGGATGTCCGCATCAAAAGGAGAGATAAAGGTTGAATCATTTTACATAATTAATGAATTACTCAATTTATGCTGATTACCTTTGAGAGAGAGTCTGCTTTACGCACAAGAGGGAGGAATTCCTGATGAAAATCATGGAGTTAATCTATCTTGATGAAAATCATGATGAAAATGAATTAAGTTATAAATAATAATAACTTAGGAAAGCAATGATTATACTACCCTTTTTAAGGGACTTTAATATAAAAAAATTCAAGATATAAATATGACATAAATAACATTAAAAAAGACAAGTAAACTAGTGATATATATAGATTTACCCAAAGACATGTAACTCATAGTTGACTCAAATGTCAATAATATCGTTGTCTTTAGAAGTTTAGGCAATACTAGTGTCGGGGTTGAGTCTGATCGCCTCAGGGTAGCATGCATATTTATGCATTTCTTCTTTCCTTGCTTTAGACACTTTCCCGTCTGCGGGTAGAGTCTGGATAATCTGACCTATGAGGATGAGGTGCCAGACCTGGGCAAGCCCAGTCTTCTAAAAAATTATTTTTAAGTCTTTTTCAAAAATTTCAAGCATACATGATTTGGATGTGTCGACTAGCATGCATTGCATTAAAAACACATTTAAAGGAGTCTAAATTTTAATTGCATTTGTCCTTAGTATTTTCACCCAGCATAAGTTAAAGTGGCCACTTAGGACAATCTCTAGATGTCGGCCTCAGCTCTCCAAAACTTTAATGAAAATGTCCCTACCACTCTATCATAAAAATGACTGGAATCATATATTTAAAATCAACTAGGTGGTTAGCTGGCTCCCCAATCCAAGCCGGGGTAAGTCCAGACTCTGCACTGCATTAGTTAGGTTCGGACCACTATGCTTCAGCGTCCAAATTTAGATTTAGGATCTAGGGTTGATCTTTGATTATAAGACCCCAACCTCCGGGAATATAATCCCAAATTTCTAACAAAATATTCAATTTTAACTAATTCTTCTTTCAATCTAAAATGTAAAACCCAACATTTAGATTAAGTTGGGACACTTCCGGATGGTTCCGGAATCTTAAAGTGTCTCCTACTTTTCTTCCTTTGATTTCGTTAATAAGTGCTCAATTTTGACACATTCCTTTTTGAAATTCCTAAATTTATCTCCTTTTGTATCACTCATAAATAGTCTTTAACAAAATTTCGCCACTATTTTAATCGAGAGTTTTCGTAGGAGACTTTGTCTTCCTACGATGTAATTAACCACGAGGGCTTGCGCTCGTAGGAGATTTAGAACCACACACACGTCTGATTTTCAAAACTCATTTGATATTTCTTTTGAGAAATCTACTTTATAATGATCGTTATCATCATAATCATATGATGACTAACGAATGATATTATCTTTCTTCAAAGAGATTTATCGTGTGTTAGCATCAATTTGAATATGAAATTAATGATCTTTTTCTCCTAATTATCGTGGTTCAATTTTAGATTGAACTCCATTTTGACCCTTCCGGAGTCATATGCGGTTCTCCTTTAAATCACACTACGATAGGTAAGAGAAAATCTATAATTCTGAATTTGAACACGTTAGGAGATTTTATCTCCATCTTTCGAGGTGATATATATATATATATATAAATAAATGATAATAATATAAAAAGATATTCTTGCATTATAAGTGTCGCCGTCGTCTCACACTCTGAGTTATAACCCCATCTCAATACTAGTTTTATTTTATGAATTGATGTGCATGTGAAACTAAGAACCCGTGATTGTCTTTCTTGGTAGGCGGGGAAACACTGTCTGACATGAAATTAAGTACTAGTAACTATTTTTCTTGGCAGGCCGGTAAATACTGCCTTGCATGATATCCTAAGTACCATTGACTGCCTTTTTTGGCGGGAGTAAAATTGTTGCTATGTAAACACCTATAATTATATTTTTTGGCATACGGAGAAATATTGTTGCTTTATAAATAGGCATTTGAAGATTCATGACTGCCTTTATTGGCAAGAGGGATTGGAGATTTCGGATGTAGTGTCACCCAACACTGATCATGTACGTCTTTCTTGGAGTGGTGGGAATGCTTAATACACCCAGATGCATCGCCCTATGAAGGGACGACACCGAGGTGCTGTCTAAATTTAAAAAAAAATAAAGGACCTAGGCTATTATGGAGATTAAAGCTCAAAGCTAAAATGACAAAAAAAGTCGTAAGTCATAAAAATGAGAACATGATTGAGTTCAAATATAATTTACAATGAACTTGTAAAAAAAAAAAGCTTATTCACTAATAAGCATAGACCAAACCTTCCCTTAGCTCTTAAGCCGCTTGCACAAATTCAAATCCCTTAACAATACTCTCTTCCTTAATTGAAATGTGTGGAATTAACGAAGGAGGAGCTCTAACCCAAAAAGTAGCCATGTATGGGGCCCACTTAAAAAAAAGATCCAACCATGAAGGAGCAAGGAAGCTACATGTTGAAATAATGTCAGTGAGGCTCACGAATAAGAAATACAACCATGAAGGTGTAAGGAAGCTACTTGCTGAAATAATGTCAAGATGTCATTTCAAGACCTTATTTAAAATGTGTACATATGTCATTTCAAGACTCCAGCTTTGGATTCCTTAAGAATTTGAAAGCAAGTAAAATAGAAGCATAAATACACCCAAATGCGGGTAATAATTATCCTAAAAATGCCAAAAAATTGTTTTCTCCTATGAAAGTGCATACACATTAAGGTAATGTACACATAATATTCCTCCCACATATCCTCGATAATTATCCTGGGTAAATGCTCCATAATGAATGTGACAATTAATCACATTGCAAGTAACGGGTGCACATGTGCCCTAGGTAATGTACACACCATTTTTTAAAGCAAGGGGCTCGTATACACTTCGTGAATCGCGTACACCCCGTGAACACTTGCATTTGAAAAGAAATAAAAATAGTATATTGCTTGGTGTTATGGTTTGCACGACTCATTTAAAGTGCACACAAACATGCAAAAGCATCATGCATGCACACTGAACAAACATACAAAAGTATCATGCATGTGCGTTAAATAAACTACAAGTGCATCATATAAAGTGCACTAAAATACATGCAAGCATGCTGTGTTAGTGCACTATGAACATGCAAATGTATTGCGCAACTGTACGATGAAACATACAAAACAGCTGTGAAAATGCATTGAAATTTGTGCATATACATTGCACGAGCATATTATAAGACATATAAATGTGCTATGAAACACATCATGAATTCGTTATGCAACATACAAAATGTTATACAAGCATGCTAAGTAATGCACAAATGTATATACAAATACATAAGTATACATACAAACATGCAAATACATATGCAAGCGAGCAAATATGCGAATACACATAGGGCTGCAAATGAACCGAGCGTTCGACGAGCTGCTCGTGGCTTGGCTCGATAAGGGCTTGTTCATGTTCGTTTGATAAGGTAAACAAACGAGTTTGAACACATTTGAGAAATACTCGATAGCTAAATGAACGAGCTTGAACAACACGTTTGTTGGAGAATTTTTGTATCCTCAAACGGATTGCATATTTTATAATCGGGCACGACATAAAATACGATATATTACCCCAGAGGGTAAAAATACCATTTTCTTATGGGTTCAATAATAAAATTTACAATTATTTAACAGAGATTCCCCCACTCAATGTTTGGTTGAGTGGGGTTTATTTATTTCTGGGTACAGACGTCCCACAAGGGCAAGCCCCTATGGTTAATTACATCCCAACTTTTGGCTTGGGAACACTTTTGATTAAACTAGTGGTTTTGTTTGTTTTTTTGAAGTCATTTAAATATTGGCTAAAGTTTGATCTTTATTGTTTTAAAATCCATGAAAGTCTTGCTTAAAGGGTTTTGGCCTTTAGGAATTTCAAGGAGGAGTGGATCAACTTAGATTTAGATTTTGGGAATGAAAGCCAAAGGAGATGAAGTAGGGGCACTTGATTCTGAGAGGAAACTCAGAGGTGCCCAAACTATCCTATGTTGGGCTTTACATTTTAACAACCTAATTTTGGTTTAAGTTGACATTTTTATTAGAATGTTGGGGTTTACATTCCAACAATACTTGTTGGAGGAATTGCCCGAAAGATGAGGGCTTATAGGGTGATTTGAAATCAACCATTGCCTCGGACCCTAAAACTAAAGTGAGGACCACCGATAGGTAGTGCCTCGAACCTAAATTTAACGAGTGCAAAGAGGGACTTACAAGCTACACCTCACAAGAGGCATAACCCGCCCGACTTCTGGATTTATTGTCCCGCCTGGAAGGGACTACCAGCTAACCCTCCTAATCACTTTTAAAACCATGTCGTCCGGTCTCAATGCAAGTGTAGAGTGGTAGGGTTGTTTTTATTTAGAAGGTAGGGCTTATAGCTTGGCTTTGAGGCCAAGATGCCTTAGCATGTAGGTATGCATATGCTGACTCATAAAGAAAAGATTTTTTTGTTATCTAATCCTTAAGTTGAGGCATTCTATATGCAACATGCTTGGGCTATGCATGATTAATTTCAATTTTGAAAACTTGGCTCCTTGAAGGGAGTCATGCAATTTTTCTTACTTGAAAGACATGGAGCCTAATTTGATTTTATTTTTAGATTGCTTACATATTAAGGGGTAGAAAACTTAATTTTTTTTCTAAGAGCCTAACGTAATCAAGTCGAGGCCACGCCCACAGAAACAAAAGAAGAAGCCTAGGAAAAACATGTTTTTCTAATGCACACCCAGTAAACACTTCAACACATGCTTTTATTTATAAATAAAATGCAGGAAATGTAGATAAAGTCTAAATTATTACAACCAGATTTGGCAGCTGAGTTGCCTGCCATTATACAACCCAGTTAAATTAATTACAGAATCTACTTGTGGGGGTCTTCAAACTTTAACCTTCAAAGAGGTCTTTGGGCTTCATCTCCAAAATGGTACTTTCTCCCTTGATCTTCCTTGCTTTCTGATCCAAACCCCACAAGTTTCACACCCTAGATCTAATCAAATACAAGGTGTAAAAAGAAAAAGACTCAAATCTGCAAAACAGAGTCAGGCAGCAGTTTATATAATAAAAATATGATCATCTCAAAATTGGCCTAACACTTAGAGTGCTAAGTGCTAGGCCCCCTGCTTCTACCCTATTGGCCACATCCTTGGGGCGGGGGGGGGGGGGGTTTAAGCAGTACCTGTCATGCAAGCAGTTTATTATTATTTATGAGCGCCCCCCTTTTAGATATGGCCACCTGCACAAAAAAGCATTTATATCTTTTTACACTAACCACTTAAGGGCAAGTGCTCACAACACAGACAATCCAAAAGTCATTCACTCCACAACATCAATCACATCGCACACGAAGAAAAATCCTAATCCTAGCATGCCTAAGGGGTTGTGCATCTAAGTGTGTGAGGCTTGTGTGTCGTGTCACACTAAAAGTCCTTCTAGAGTTTGGGTCTAAGAAAGGAGTGTCCAACATGTGACTTTTAGGCCACTTGTTGAGAGAAATTCTCCTTAGCTTTTGGAGCTAAGAAGAAGAGGTAGGAATCTAACATTTAGCTTTTGAGCTAAATGTTGGAGAGTTTCCTTTAGCTTTTGGAGCAAAAGAGAGGAAAAATCTTCTACAACTTTGGAGTTGGAGGAGAATTGGGAGAAAATGCAACTTTTGGGTTGCAAATTCATGAAGGTCTTTGGACATTTGATGTCCAAAGAGAGAATTGCCCCCTTCCAACTTGAGTTTGGAAGGGCAAAGAGAAATAGGACTTGAATCCTAAGTTTGGGGTGAAGTTACTTGTTGTTTTTGGTTCAACAAGTAAGATAATTTGGGATAAAATTGGATCACTCAATATAGGTTGAGTGAAAGTGGGCTTCATACAACTTTTGAGTTGTAGGAAAAGTGAAAGAACCTATGGCTTTGAGCTAAGGTAAGTAATTCCTTAAGACTTTTGGAGTCTATAGGAGTGAAAAAGGATTTGTAACTTTAAGGTTACAAATCAAAAAGGTGGTTCCTTGAATTTTTGTATTCAAGGAGGTGGAGTTTCATTTTCTTAATTTGGGTTAAGAGAAATGAAGAAAATTTTGGTGGTTTCCTACAATCTAGATTTGTAGGAAGAGAAGTAGTCCAATGTGCAATCTAGAGATTGCAAATTGGAGGAATTCCTTTGGACATGCAGTGTCCAAAGAAAAGGAAGATTTCATCCCTCCAATTTTGGGTTGGAGGAGAAAAGGAGATGAGATGTTCACTTACCCAATTTGAGTCAATGAAATAAGAAAAATTCCTACAATCTTTTTGGATTGTAGAAATCAGAGAAGGAAACATGCAACTTATGTGTTGCAAATTCATAGATGTTCCTTAAACTTTTGATGTTTAAAGGAACAAATTCACTTGCCTAATTTGAGGCTAGGTAAATGAAGGGGAATTGGGAGATTTCCTACAATTTAGAATTGTAGGAAAAGAAGTAGACTGAAGTGCAACTTAGAGGTTGCAAATTGGAGTGGTTTCTTTGAACGCTTGTTGTCCAAAGATGGGATTCATCCTCCCAATTTGGGTTTGGGAGCATGAGCATGGATTTAGATTCTCTCCTACAATCTTGGCTTGTAGGAAAAGAGAGAGAGAAATGCAACTTAAAAGTTGCAAATCAAAGGGATCCTTTGAACATTTGGCGCTCAAAGGAGATGAGTATATTCTCCTAATTTTGGTTTTTTAGGAGGATAAGATGGTTTTCTTACAACTTTTGAGTTGTAGAAAAGGGGAAATCATGTGAAACTTATAGATTCCACATTCATGAGTGCCCTTGAACTTTTGGTGTTCAAAGGGGAAACGACCATTCTCCTAGATTTGGGTTTAGGAAAATGAGAGGACTTTCTACAACCCTTAAGTTGTAGAAAAGAGAAGCAACAAGCAAATTTTGAATTGCATGTTGAAAGGAATTCCTTGGACATTGAGTGTCCAAGGAGGAGCATTCATTTGCTAAATTAGTGGCTAAGCAAATGAGAGAGTCTAGGATTTGAATCCTATGTCCAAAGGATTATTCATTGGTTTATGTTCCAACAAATAAATTATTTGATAAGCTTCCTACAACTTTGGTGTTGAAGGAAGAAAATGTAACCTAGAGAGTTACAAAATTTAATAGGAGGCCTTTGAATATTTGGTATTCAAAGAGGGGTGATCATTCACTTAAATGTGGGTTAAGTGAATGATGAGGAAAGACTAGGTTTTAGATCCTAAGCCTAAGAAGGGTGTTCAATTGTCGAACTTAGATTCGAGCAATTGAGAGAAAGAACTTAGAATTTGGTTCTAAGTTCAACGATCCCATGTGATGGTAAGCAGAAGTTTAGGAAAAGCTTCAAACTATTATACATGGGGGGAGAAGTGGCACTTGTTTGTTGATTTTGCATTTCAACAAACAAATAAGAGAAAATAACCTAGGATTGATCCTAGAGTTAAAGGATTTATACAATGATATGTTTAAAGGCTTGAGGAGCCTTAAAATATCTTGCATGAGAAAAGATATGTTGGTTTCTTGTGTTCCAACAAATGGGAGAAACTTAAAGTTTACTCCTAAGCTCAAGAGTTTAAGGCATGATGTATTTTAGGATCTAGAGAAATCCATAACACAACACATGATGAAGGTGGGTGATAGCTCCTAAGATAGACTAGGAGACATGCAATGAGGTATTTGAAGCTTGGGGTGCTCCAAATAACATCGCATAAGAGATGTAATTTATAGTTTTTGGACTACAAATTAAGGGGGTCATCTACCTATATAGGTTAGGAAAATGAAATAGGCTAGATTTAGAATCCTGAGCCTAAAATGGAATTCTTTCATTGATCTTAGTCTCAAAATGAAAGAAAGGGAGAGCTTAGATTTTGACTCTAAGCTACAAGATTTTCATATAATGATGGGTTGGAATTTTAGAGAATTCCAAATCATTATGTATGAAGGGAAACATTTATTCGCTAACTTTGTATTATTAGCAAATGAAAATGGGAGAGAGGCTTAGGATTTGTTTTCCTAAAACCTTGATTCATGCACTATAATAATTGGGACTTAGAGAACGTCCCAACTATTAAGTGTGTGGGACATGTCATAAGGAAGAAGACTTCCCACTCTCCTACAAATGTTTTGGATTTGCTTAAAAGAGGGAAGGAAAACTTCCTAATGCACTGGAAGGTTTTCCCAAATCAAATTTGATATGATTTTGGGGACTTGAAAGTTTCTAGGAGAAACCTAAAGATCAATTTTGGCAAGATCTAAGAGAGACCTAAGAGTAGGCATGGGATGGTTTATAGCTCCTAGGTTAGAGCTAGGATTCATACAATCCAACATTTGGAGCCTTGAGGGTGCTCCAAATATCATGTATGAATGGGAAAAACATAGGGGAGAGAGTTCCCCAAAGTTTTGAATGAACATTTTGGATTCATTTGGAGAGGAGAGAATTGATCTCCTACGATTTCTAAGAAATCTTACGATTGGATTTGACATCATCTAAGAAACCTAGAAACATGAATGTAGTTTGTATGTTTAAAGGGATGAATATATGCTAAGTTCAACTATCATTGCACTTGAGTCCCTTAATTTACAAATTTGACTAATCATGCTTAGGTAATTTCAATGCTTGGTGGAGTATGATCCATAAACATTTGATTGTCATGGAATACACCACCCTTGCTTCAAAAAGCATTCGGAAATTAACTAAGCATGCTTATAAATTTGTAAATGTAAAAACCCGCAAAAGCCATTTCAGACTTCGCACGCTTTTCAAAGCGCCGCGACGTACTTTAAGTGAAAAATTCGAAGTTGTCAGATTTCGACGCAAATAATTTTATAAAATGGAGCGTAAAATTCTGATCAATTTGGTATATAAAACTTATATTTAATTCCGTTTTAATTGAGAGTTATGATTTTTAGAAGCTCATAAATACCCAAACTACCCCTAAGCTTTCTAAAGGTCAAATCTACTTAAGTGAGGGCAATTGAGTCTTTTGGCCTACTCCTTTTCTCCCTATTAGGCAAACCGAGACCCCCCTCTTTTCCCCTCATTCGGTCTTTTGCCCAAACCGAGCGGACAAGGAGAAAGGGGGAGCGCACGGGTGAGGCGACGGGAGAAGAAGGTTTCGGGCGGCTCCCGGCGGCGGTTTCCGGCGGCCAAGCTTGGGGAAATTTGTAGGGAAGACTAAGGAAAGGCTAAGGTATGGGTTTTGCTTGAGTTTTCTCCTTCTTCCCTTGAGTTTTCTCAATGAAATGAAAATTAGGGTTTTTGAGAAAACTTGAGTTTTTTTTAAGATTTCTTTGAGAAAAGTTTAGGGAAGGGTAGTGTGATGTTTCTAAACCCTAATGTGTATTATTTTTATGAAAATATGGATTTTGAAAATTAGGGTTTTTTGCTCAAAATTTATCTTCTTGGAAATTGCCTTCACAAAAGATCTTTTTAAGGGTATGGGGAAGTTTTTATGTGAAGATATTATAGGGTTTAAGCAAAAATTTTGGGTTTAGGAATTTAGGGTTTCTCTCTAATGAAGGAATTTTTTGATCCTTATGGTTTTTATTAGTGTTTGGGAGGATTTTAGAGGCTACCTTATGGATTTTGTTTGAAATGCAAGGTTTTCTAATTTTGGATTTATTAAATTCTGAAAATTTGATATATCTTATTTATAATGTGAGAGTAGGAAAGGTGTTGCATGTTTAAAGATCTTAGGAATGTTGGCTAAACTATAATCGAGAGAGAATGTGAGGGGCTTTATAGAAAAACCAATGTTTGATGTGTTGGTTGGCTACATTCTTTGCCTAGGATTTTCTTTTATGGTTTGAGGGAGGAAACTTATGCTTACACCTTATGTTTTATTAATTGTAGAGTTGTTTTCATAAGAGGAAAGGAGGACAAGAAGGGATTTTTTTTGAAGGTTCTCCTTGTGGTGTACAAATTGAGGTAGGTGGGATGAACATTCTTTTAAATGTTAGGTAACTTGTACTTTATTCAATTACATAGAAATGTTCAATTTGTTTATGTTAATTATGAACTTTTATGGCTCAATTTTCCTTTGTAAGTTTATGGATACATGAAGTGATTTCAAATGTTTCTCCTATGCAATGCTTAACTCATGTTTGGTTTACACACTCTTGATATACACTTGCTTCACATGATTTCCTTATCTTACATGCAAGAATACATTATGGAAAGTACATGGAGCATTTCATTTAAGATTATTTTAAGTAATAAATGCATGAGTATGTTGATGCGGGAGTATCACAAGGAAAAGGTTGGCTCTTATGAGCTATGGAAAAGGTTGGCTCTTACGAGCTATGGAAAAGGAAGGCTCTTATGAGCTGTGGAAAAGGTTGGTTCTTTTGAACCTATGGAAAAGGAAATGGCCAATTTATTGTACCTGATCGGTACAAGTGATACTCCTGAGACGGGTGATATATATATATATATATATATATATATATATATATATATATATACGTACTAAATTATATGAATGTTTTTTTTATGCATTGTCATATGTGATTGAGATTAAATGAGCCTCAATATTTTAAAAATGAAAGGAAAGAAAGAAAGGAAAGAAAGAAAGGAAAGGAAGAAAGGAAATGTAATGAAAGGTTTGAGCATTTGAAAGAAATTGATGTAAAGAAAAACATGTTGTCACTTGAGCATAACTTACTTTAGAATTGATAATTTTCTGTTAATTTTCCCTACGCCAAGCATGTTGTAGTTTCCTTTTTTTTCTCCCTATGTTTAAATGAATTTTTATCCTCACCTATTGAGCTTAAAAAAACTCACCCTCGTTGTGGGAATATTTTTTCAGGAGGATCCAAAAGAGGGGGTTAGATGACTGATCAGCCACCGCGCACCTACCGTCGTAGGGAGACGACGGGTGGCAGGTTCTTTTGTATTTTGATGTTTTGTATAGGAGGATTAGAACTAGAATGCAAAGGAAAGATTATACTTGTAGATCCTCTTTTTGTATACTTTTGTACATTTAATGTTAAATCCCTTGATTGGTGATTTTTGAATGAAAGAAAAGAGAAAATTTTATGTTAGGAGATTGTAGTGGCTCTTTCTTTATATTGATGTTTCATTTTGGAGTTATATTAATTGTCTTGTAATGTTTCTTTTATCTTCTTTATGTCCGATCTCTGTTCCCGCCTCGCACTTGCGAGCTAACCGGGCCGGGTCGTGACAGTAAATTTCGGATATAAAAGAAAAGCGAGCAAACAACCCTTAGCATATAAATGCATTTCAATCATTTCATCATAAACCCTCAATTTGGAAGTTTCAAAAAAATGGGATTAGATAATTCTATGCATGGGCATTCGTGGGCTTGTGAAGGCCCATGTAGCCTCAAAATCGTTTAGAATTAAATGAACCCATTTAATCTCCTTCCATTTCTCATAGGGTTAGGGTTGCTCCAAACAAGTGGCAATCGTCATTCCAAGCAAAGTAAACTTGATGAAATGACATGTCACGGATTTAGTTGGTCATGAATGTCATGGGGTTTAAAACACAAGTCTTTGGAGACTTGTAGTAAACCTCACAACAATTTGTATCGAACAAATCCGCTACAAATTTCCACCAAATTTATTAAACGTTGAACTTTAGTATATATAACATACCCTAAACATATGTCAATTTTGTCGTAGCGTGTCGACCTAAAGAGCCTAACCTAGCATGCGACACTAGAAAGAAAAGTGTACACCCTAACATTTGATTTCTAGGTCAAATAGAATGGTCTAACCTATAGTTCAAGCATTAGTAATGGAAGGGTTGCATGAATGTTTAGACATACAATTTAAAAGGTGTTGGATACCAATCCAACATCTTCATACGCATCAAAATCCTCTTCGGACCCTTACATAAGAGTCAACTAATGGAAATCGACCAATTTCCATAGCCTTTGCGAAGTGGACAGCCAACACAAAGGTTTTGGGGGACCAAAAATTAAAGTTTCTAAGGACCTAAGGCTTTGGATCGTCAACCACATTGCAATTGGCCTTGGGAGCCTTAAGGTCTCGCCTAAGTTTTAGTGGTATACCTTCCCCGGGTTGTCCAAGCGCTCCTATCCAAGTTCCAAGCTTTGTCCAAGCTCCAAAATCGCTCCAAGCTCCGATCCAAGCTCTAAGGTCGCTGTCCAAGCTGCTCCGGAACTCGCCGCTGCTGTCCAAAGCGATTTGAAGGCCCCAAATCGCTGTTTGGGAGATTTAGGAACCTTCGTTTGCTGTTAGGAAGTCTCCAACAGCTTTTTCGACGCCTCAAAGTCGCCGGAGTTGAAAGGAGGAGGAGAAACCACTGCAGTGAATATAGAGCCTTCCTCGCGTCGATCCAGGCGGAGTCGAAGCGGTCGGGTCACCCAGGTCAGGCGAAAGAAGGAGCCGGATCTCCTAGCAGGCTTGGCCGAGGCTTTGGATGAGCTCGGACGAGGCCGTCGCACGCGAGAGGGAGGCTGGACGGGGCTTCCGAACGCAAGGAGTGCGAACAGGGGCTTCGGCGTGAAGTGGGGTTCCGCCTGGTGGAGTCGCACGAAGGGAGCTCTCCGCCTCTTCTCTCTCACTCGATCTCTCTCTGTGTCGGGACGGGGTCGAACGAAAACCACGAAGGAGACGAATGCCCTCTCCCTCTCTCTCTCGTTCTCCTTGAGGCGCACAAACTGAGCCCAGCCGCTCGGAACATCCCATCTCCCTGCTGCCTCGTAGCGAGAAACAAGAGAAAAATCTACTCGAGTAGATTTCTGCCCAATTGATTTGAAATTGGGTGGGAATTGTGATCCAATCCTAGCCCTAGATCAAGAAATTTGATTTTGGAAATCAAATCAGCTTATAATCTCATTAGTTATGGCTGAAATCATGGTTTAAAATTGCACAATATGAGGCTCGCCTTGAGGCCCGCCTTTGCGCAATTCCAGTAAAAAATGCCTCAATGCTTACGCCTCGAGTTTTTTTTATGAAACTTGCGCCTCAACTTGGTTGAGGCCCGCCTCGCCTCACTGGCATGAGGCTTACGCCTCACGCTATATATATATTAAAGCTTACGTAAATTTTAAAGTAAATGCCCGACATTGGACTCTATAGGAGAGGATGAAGGGGGGAGAGCAATTCATCATAATGATGATTCAAATGAAGAACCCTTTAGTGATGACAGTGTTGATGATTTATGAGTTCTTATGTGATATGTCATTGCTACTTATTTTTGAAAATTGGAATTATATGTTAATGAAAAGAATACTGAGATTTCGAAAAGATAGAATTTTGAGTTGAACTATATTTCATGTTATCTTATTATTGGGATATTTTGATTTCACTTAATATCCTATGCTTTTTTATGTTTTATATTATTCACTCACGAGTATATAAAAAATTTATCATTTTATATTTACGCAATCTTTTGATGTTGAGGCTTACGCCTCAAAACGCCTTGAGGCTTACGCCTCGCCTCACGAATGAAAAACGCCTCAATACCCGAATACGCAATTTTAAACATTGGCTGAAATTGAGTCCGGATTGGACTCGACCCGAACCGATTTGGGTCGGTTTGGGTCCGATTGGGTCCGATCAATTTAATTTCATAAAATTGAACCTAAATTGACGCCGAATTGCGTCGAATTTGGTTCGACGAGGCTCAATTGGGTTTGATTTGATTGATTTGATTTTAATTTAATTAAACTTGATTTAATTTAATTAAATTGAGGTTCGATTTGAGTCAATTTCGTCTTGACGACCTTCGATCGAATCGATCGAGCACAATCGAGCCCAATTGGGCTCGATGCGAAAAAGTACGTCAACAACGTTGTTCAGTTCATTTATGTTCACAAATAGTTTTGCTTAGAAGTTCGTGAACAAGCTCGATTAGATTAGAGCTCAATTAGAATTTTAAAAATAAATACTATTTAGCCTACTAATTTAATAATTTATTTTTACTAATTTAATTTTTTTAAATTTAATGTTTTTTATTTTTTATTTTTACTAATCTACCTAATTATAAATATTATATTAAAACTTTTATTAAAATCTTTTATTAAAATTCCTCTCCGTTTTAAATGAATATTTCTTCCCAACACTAATTAGAAATATTCTCCCGCCTCAATCTCTCTCTCTCTCCCCCTCTCTCTCTCTGTATATTTCTCAATTCCTCAATTCCCACATGCTTCTCTCTCTCTCTCTCTCTCTCTCTCTCTCTCTCTCTCTCTCTCTCTCTCTCTCTCTCTCTCTCTCTCTCCTCGGCGTAAACAAATTTTTAAAAAAATCTATAGGCGGTTTAGTCCCACACCGCTTAGAGGTCATTGCTTATGCTATATAAAAACAAGTTCATGTAATGGCTTAACGAAGAGCGGGCAGCTGGCGGGGGTGGGTTGTCTAGTCAAAATGTTTGATGAGCTGCTCGATTTGTTTAAACGAGCTAGCTCGACGAGCTGCTCGATAATTGAAATTTAACGAGCTTGAATCTGAACCCGAGCCGAGCTCGAACGTGTTTTTTTTTAAATGAGCTCGAGCTCGAAGAGGTGCCGATGAAGCCCGACTAGCTTCGAGCCAAGCTTGAGCTCGGTTCTGATAAACAAACCTGAACTCGAACAGGCTAAATCTCGGCTCAGTTCGGTTCGTTTGCAACCCTAAATACACACGAATGTGTATGCAAACATGCATGTACATCGTATACATCAATTGTGCCGTATGCATACACGTCGTGCAATATGCAAAATGCATTATGTAAACTCGCATCATTAAACATACAAATACATTATACATCATAATAGTGCTTTATACCAATATGCAAACATATTATATGTTGTATGAGTGCATTAAGTCACCATGCAAACATATTATGCAAATGCATTATTATGCATACATATCACTTAAAATAAAATTTAAAATATCCGCATGGGTCCTAACAAGCGTAGTAAGTACAAAAACGTGATGTCTGAGGATGCTACATAGCCTAAAAATAATAATAATAAATAAGCTTTAAAGTGTGCAAATATATATTGATGCTAATCTAATATGAATTGATTGGATTCAACTAAGGAGTTGATTGGGAGGTCATTATGGGAAAGAAATAAAGAAAAGGAGGAGGGGTGGGCTGGCCTTGTATTGAAAGAGAGAGGGGAGTTATTTGAATTCATTCCATTGGAAGGAGCTTCCCTTTTGGAAAGAAATTAAACTGGTGGGGGCTAGGGGATTTCGGCCAAGAGAGAAAGAGGAAGAATATGTCTAGGTTCAATGTATTTGGACCTAGAGACGTAAATTAACCAATTAATTCAGGTTTAATTGATGGACTTGATTGTTGGCTCTTGCCAAAAAATAGATTTGCTAAATAGGAAAGAATTTGAATTGGATTGAATTCAAATTTCAAATCCTTTCTAAATTGGGGCGGAACTCAAAAAGGAAAGTGGGGATTATGGGGGGCCGAAGCTTGGGTGGAGAGGAGGGTGGCCAGCGGTTATGGGAGGGGAGGGGACATGGGCGGCAGGATTTGAGGGGGAGGGGCTGATGGTGGTTCGACGATTGTGAGAAGGGGAAGGCGGTGACTGTGGGAGTTTTTGTAGGGGGCGGACGACAAAAGAGCCAGGGAAAGGGGTGGGCCGGTGGTGGAGGTGGGGGAGAATAAGTGGAAGAAAGGAAATACAAACAAGATAAAAAGTAAACTAACCACGAGCCGTAGACTCTTCCAACGACTAGTGGGTATTGCGTTTGCTCACCTCGAGCTCTCTCTCCCTTCTCTCTAGTGCACTCACAAGAAGAAGAAGAAGAAAAAAAAACACATAAAATTTCATTATCAAATCATCATCCCCTTACAATGCATGAGGCCTCCTTTAAATAGGCCAAGACAAGACAAAGCTAGAAAGACACAAATGCCCTCAGGGTTACACAAGCAACTCAATACCCACAGGGGCAAACTAGGAAAATAAGATGCGAAATAAATAAAATACGAAATAAATCAGAAATAAAGGCTCTGGATCATAGCCGTCGATCTGCGTCTCCGACAATGGTACACGTGGCGAAGTCTGATGTCCTCATCAGTTTGACTAATGAAAAGAATTGCTCACAAGATCTTGATGATGGTCATGTTGAAGTTAATATCAATCAGAGAGGTCTCTATGTTTTAAATACCCCTAAATATCAAAATTAATAATGGGCTATGATTTTAATAAAAGTTCAAAACTAAAATCTCTAAAACTTAAAATATTTAAGATGAAATTAATCACTTATATATTTAATGCAAAAATGATGGGGGGAAAGAAATATAGGGAGCCTATACCCCTCGCCCGCATGGGAGATAACACATAGACGGCCACCCACTAAATCACGAATTGACGAAGAAGAAGGATGAGGAAGAACAAACTCTTACATTTCAAATTAAACTAAAAAGAAGAAATTAAAAAAAACCTTACAAACGACGACGACTTGCAAACTTAAAATTAAGGACGGCACCCTAAAGTTGCTGCACTTGGAAGAAAGATACAGGTGGAGTGGCACTTGCGGAGAGACGAAGAGATTAGAAGCCAAGACAAAGGGTGGAAAGAGCCTGCAGGATTTCCGGAGGGGATGAGAAAGAAGACGGACAAAGCTCGCAAGCTTATCCAAGCAAACCCGCAGGTTATAGCTTTTCCAAAAATAACATTTCATTCCGCTTTTTAAAACAATACAATACCCCCCATATATATAGGTATGAAAGAAGAATACAAAGAGACTCCTAATAAATTCCCATAGGAATTCAAAAAGACTTAGCATTAAACCCAAATGCTTTTCATAAAAAAAAAAAAAAACAGCCCAAGCCAAGGAACCGAAGAGGCAACCACGGGAGCCAAGGAGACCGCCCGGAACCAAGGTGCTACAGCCACGGGAAAGAGCCTAGGCGCGGAAAATCAGCAGCCGGCCGGAAATCCAAGAGGCAAGGGGAAAATAGCAGCCCAATGGTGGAAGCCAAGGAGCCATACATGGGAAAAAACAAATCTTGGAATTCCAAAAGCCGGTTTGGAATTCCAAGAGACAACTATAATGAAAAACATAAAAAGCATAAAAAGTAAAGATAAATATGAACTAAAATGTTAGCTAATAATGAGCTAACCCTTAGTTCAATAAATGAACTAAAAACCAGCTCATAAATGAGCTAAAATTTGAGCTCAATTTTGATTGAGCTCGTAAACTCGAGGGAGGCCAAAATTGACTTATTTTGGACATGAGTTGACCCTCCTTTGTCTACATCAAAAAATCTACCACCATTCATAACAATTTATTGAGTTGGATGAACTTGAAAATCACTTCAATTCATAAAGAGCGAATGTCCAATCGAGTATATCACTAAGATTTATTCTTGAACCATCTTTTACCAGTAAGGATGTGGCACTTGTTCTCTAACCGGTGATTTTGCTGCCACACCACAGGTAAACAGTTATGATCACAACCCTCTGATTATGTGGTTTTGCTGCCTAATGGTACCCTTAATTATGGTAACGACCAGAGCCCATATGTTCTCCAATGACTCTAAATCCTTGAGTAATGAATGATATGATATATTTGATAGGGCATAAACCTCTCAGTTAGTTAAGGTGGATTCAAACCTGTCATCTTAAGGTAAACATTTATCCTAACTCTACAAGGTTCCCTTTGGACAACGCAACCCATGGCTACTGATAAGGATTTTCAGTCATGTTAGGTCGACTACCTCCTTTGACTAAGTGGAATAGGAACCCCGACAGCTCAGGACGATGGAATCACGAGATCTTGATCGGGTCCGTCATCATTCCCTCATCACCCGCTTTAAGTATATGGTGATAAATTCTAAATATTGAAAATCCTAAAATTGCTGCTACTATATATTGGGTAATTAGTGTTTATCTAATAACTAATCTTAATTGAGAGTTGTCTCTTATTATTAGTAGGGTGACACACTTTGTTGTATGTGCAGCCATATGATGGTCATTTGATAATAATTACATTGATGAGTAGCAAGATTCTTTTAACAAATTCAATTGCTTTTATTAACATTTTCGAGAAAAACATCAAAATAGTCACTTGACTCTTTCTGAAAGATCAAAATGATCACAAATATATTAAAATATCTTTTTTGTCCCTTGAGTCTTTAAAAATGAATCAATTTAGATTTCTTTTTAAGGAGTTGAGGGATCAAAATATTCCTTTATAATATAGTTGGAGATTATTTTAGTTTTTTATAATAAGTTAAGGGTCCATTTTGATTCTTTCCTCTAACTTGTTCTAGACTTGTATTCCTAACTAGTCTTATTACCATTGTGATCCCTTTTGTTTTCAAAGGGTTATCGAATTGTTTGAAGGTGTATTGACAAAATAAGCTTGTCTCTTTTGTATGAAAGTATATTGATTTGCTCTACTTCACTTATAGTTGAACCTAATTATTGTTTAACTACTTTTTTAAAATATTGGCCAAATAAAGGGTTACTTCTTCCATATAATCTTTTGTTTTAGTGAATGACGAATGAATTCTGTTCATTACTTTTTAACTATTTCTTGACTTCAAGTTACTTTGAGCATCCTATCCTTTTTTTAAATTTATTTTAACATAATTCTTGCACTATTTTATCCAGGAAAAAAACAAAATAATCTCCCAACAATTAGCAAGTGCTCAGTTTCATCCCACAATTTTGCACTAATTTAGTCCCATGATTATTAAAAATTGATCCAATTTGATCTTAGGGCCGAAAACAATAGTTAATGCTAACAACAAAGTTAAAGTGAGGGTATTTTAGATAGCTCAATTGTATATGGGATAACATTATTTATGTTGCTTTATTTTATCATTTAATAAATTATAATAAATACAAAAATTAGAATGAATGTTAATTTGTTAAATAATAAGGGTGAATAATTAGTAAAAGAGTATTGTTTGTTAAGCAAAATCATGAACTCCAAAACCCTTATTAAAAAGAAAATGTCATTGATTATAAAACTCCAAAATCCTTATTACGAAAATGGTGTCATTGGCTTCAAAACTCTGAAGCTCTTGTCAGAGGTCGTTGCACGTTGCTTGTTGATTTTCGCTGCACAATGCTTCAATGACTTATTGTAAAACCCGAAATTCGTCATTTGAGTGCGTTGCACGCATATCGATGCGCCGCGACGAACTTAAGTGAAATTTTGACGTTGTCGGAATTTGACGAAATAAATTTCGTTAGATTCGTCTCGAAATTTCGAGCAAAATGGTATAAAGAACTTATACCTAATTTCGCTCGGATTGGAAGATAGAAATTTCCGAAGCTAGTTTAAGTAACATTTGCCTAAAGTTCCCATTTTACCCTTAGAGCCCTTAAGGAAAATGTTAGGGTTAAGGGTACATGCGTCTTTTGGCATCTAAAGTTTTTCTAAAACCCTCACATAGCCAAAGGGACCGATTATTTCGGTCCCTTGCTTGTTTTGTCGGCCCCGAGAGAGTGAGAGAGGGCGACGGGAGATAGGGAGGAGGCGACGGGAAAGCTTTTGGAGCGGCGGCCGGCGGCTTTTCCCGGCGAGGTCTCCTTAGGAAAAGCAAGAGGAAGTCTTGGGGTATGTATTCCTTCAAGCATTTGAGGTTATTGTTGAGTTTTCTTGAAAGAAATTTTTTAGGGTTTGAGTTTTTTTTTTTAGAAATTTCTTTAGGAAAGCTTTAGAGATTGCATTGATCTATGTTTTCCCTACCTTACTTGTTCAAAATTTTAAGCAAATCATGAAATCCGAATTTAGGTTTTTTTTTTCCTTTTGATGAAATTTTTATAGGGATAGGTAGAAGAGGTTAAGGGAAAGCTTTTGGCATGCAAATTCTAATTTTTCATTAAGCAAATTGTGTTTAAACAATTTTTGGAAGCTTAGGTCATTTTACAAGTTAGGGATTTTAGGGTGCATGTTTAGGGAAATTCTTCCTTATGATTTTGAGAAGCCTCTAAAGTATAAAAACTTTATTTTTTTAGCTTAAAACGAATTTTGCTAATTTAATTGATGCATAATTCCCAAAATAAAAAGAATTTATGTATAACTAAAGGAAAGATGGATGTTTTAGAAGGATTTAGGCTAAATTAGATGACTTTTGAAATTCCTATTATTGCTATTTAATTAAATCCGAAAATTGGGTGATATTTTGTTGGCATAAGGTTAAGCAAAATTATAGGAAACCTAGAAAAACAATGTTGGAACATAAGATTAAATGAATTCCTTGTCTTTGTCTTTAGGTAGTAGAAAAAAAGAGGAATAAAGAAAGCGAAATCGGAGAAGAAGGTTGTGGAGGTAGGAAATTCTTTTCCTTATATGATCATTTGTTATTTCATGTTAAATCATTGTTCATGTTATATCATTTTTATATGTTAAAGCCTTTATGACATGTCTTATAGAAATGGAAATGTTATCAAGTCTTATAGAAATGGAAATGTTATCAAATTTATGCTTAAAGATTTCATGTCAAACATGTTCATGCTTAAGTGTTATCACATTCATGTTTCATGCCAAACATGTTATATGAAAAGAAATGAATGCATGTTCTTATGAAAAGATTGTGTATGATGTATACGGAGTACCAAAGACGGTGCCAAAAGCACATTGTTGCCCTTGAGGCAAAAGAGGAAAAAGGAAGTAAATGGCTAAATGAGGTTGGGGTACCTGATCAGTACACCCTTGGTACTCCGGGACGGTTGTATAAAATAATAAGTAAGCATTTTGAGACGACATTCATTTCATACATCCAATGACACATGCATATCGTACCTAAATGAGTTCTTATTTATATGACATAAACAAGAAAAGCATGACTCTTATAATGTAAACATGTACATTTCATTGTTTTAGTCTTATGAGCATATTTAGGATTAGAAATTTTCTGCTGAGCGTAGCTCACTCCCGAGTTTTGGGAAAAATTTTCAGGAGAACCTAGTAGACGAGATGGCTGATAACCCACGGTTCACCTACAGACGTCGTGTACCGGGTGACAGGTTCCCCTTGTCTTTTTTGTTGTTTTGTTACAGTTTGGATGATTTTTGGGTGGCTAAATCTTGTTAGAATCTTGTTAGTTAAATTTTTGTTTTGCCACCTTTGTACATGTATGTTGAATGAATTGCTAGAATGGCTTACATGAAGATTAGTGGCGTTTGTTTCAATTGTGTTTTAAGTTCATACAATTATACTTTATGTTTTTAAAAGTTGTAGAAGTTATGGTTTATTTGCCTGTCCGATCTCGTTTCCCGCCTCGTCCATACGAGCTAACCGGGCCGGATCGTGACAAGAGTGGTATCAGAGCTAAGCTAAGTTAAGATATGAATCAATACAAGCGCCATTAGGATGATATATGAAGCATAGGAAGTATATGTTTATAGGATGTTTGTTTTATGAGTTATTGAATTTAGGTTACTTTTATTGTTAGGGCTATGGATCAGGAGCATGATGCCACTGATGGCAGTACTGATGCTATGGATCAGGAGCGTGATGCCACTGTTGGCAGTACTGATAGCAACACTGAGCGGACTGGAGGGGAAGTTCCAGTTGTTCCAGCTGTAACACCCCCTGGTGGTGTTAGTGGTGTTCCATTTCTGATACCGCCTCCTGGTGGGAGTAGTAGTACGAGTATGGATGCCTTCACTCAGATGATGATGGCTGTGACACAGTTGATCCAGCGTTCTCAAGAGCAGCCACAGCCTAGTTTTCAGAAGGAGATACCTAAAGAGACACCTAAAGAGACTTTAGTGGATAAACATTTGAAGATATTTCAGGACATGCGACCACCACTCTTTACGGGAGCAGGAGAGCCCATAGATGCAGAGAATTGGCTTTTAAGGGTAGAGAAAATTTTGGAGAGCATGCACTGTCCAGCTGATAGAAGGGTGACCCTAGCAACTTTTGCTCTAGATGGCGAAGCAGAAAGATGGTGGAGAGGACTGATGTTAGAAAAGTACAGTGGTCGTGATGCATCTCGGATTCTATGGGAGGACTTTGTAGAAGTCTTTAGAGACTGGTTTGTGCCTCTTACTGCAAGGAGGCAGATGCAGGAGCGCTTTATTAGATTGGTGCAAGGAGAGAAGACTGTTATGCAATATGAAGCTGAATTTACCATGTTGTCTCGATATGCACCCCAGATTATTCCTAATACTGAGGAGAAGTGTCAAAGATTTTGGTAGGACTTCGTGATGCTATTCGTCAGCCACTGATCCCTCTTAGTTTTGAGGACTATCCCACTTTGGTGGGAAAAGCAAGAAAGATAGAGATTGACTTTCAGACCACTCAAAAGAGGAGAGATTTCCTTCAGAAGAAGAGGGGTTTTGAAAAGACCAGGAGTTTTCAGATGCATTCTAGTGGGCCTAGTGTGAAGAAAGGTAGATCTGACAGCAGTGGGAGTTCTTTCAGTAGTAGAACTTGTGATAGATGTGGCAGGATGCACAGAGGCGAATGCTTAACGGGCTCCAATGTTTGCTTTTATTGCCATCAGCCTGGGCACATGGCTAGGAACTGCCCAAAGGGCCCTAGGGAGGGGAGGTCTAGTGCTCCACCTCAGCAGAGTTTTGGGAGACAGCTTACAGTTGGTAGACCCAGAGCTCAGGAGTCCACTGCATCGGCTTCAGTACCTGGTTATCCGGCTACGAGACCTGTAGTACAGCCGAGGGTTTATGCCATTACACACAGCAAGAGGCCAAGGAATCTCCTGATGTGATCACAGGTATTATTCATGTCAAGTATTTCCCTAGTAGAGTACTTTTTGATACTGGAGCATCGCATTCATTTATTAGTCAGGAGTTTGTTACGAAGCATGTATTGGATGTTTGCACCATGCCTACTACATTGTCTGTGCTGTTACCGGATGGGTCTAGGATGAGTGCTACACTTATGTGTTCCACTTTTCTCACTATTTGCGAGAAGAAGTTTGATGTTTTGTTGATAGTTTTACCCCTGTTAGAGTTTGATGTGATTTTAGGAATGGATTGGATGTCAAACCAATTCATTTCCATTGACTGTAATAAGAAGGTGGTGAAGATCAAGCTTCTTGGAGGAGAGAAACTTGTTTTCCAAGGCGATCGAGGTGTATCCTCGATGATTATTTCATCTATGAAAGCTTGCAGTTTAATTATGAAAGGGTACCCGAGCTTTCTAGCACATGTAAGGGACACTTCCAAGCAAGTGCCTGAACTGAAGGAGATTGCTGTAGTAAGAGACTTTCCTGATGTGTGTTCCCTGAAGTATTACCTGGAATGCCTCCAGTTAGAGAGATTGATTTCTCAATTGATCTTGTACCTGGTGCTGAGTCTGTTTCAAAAGCACCTTATCGTATGGCGATTAAGGAACTTCAGGAGTTGAAGTCACAATTGCAAGAACTGTTAGAGAAGGGGTTTATTCGACTAAGCACCTCACCTTGGGGAGCACCCGTTCTCTTTGTTAAGAAGAAGGATGGTAGTATGCGGCTTTGTATCGATTACAGGGAGTTGAACAAGCTTACTGTTAAGAACAAGTATCCACTGCCGAGGATAGATGACTTGTTTGATCAGCTAGAAGGAGCTACAGTCTTTTCTAAGATTGATCTAAGGTCTGGTTACTATCAATTGAGGATTAAGGAGGAAGACATCCCTAAGACAGCATTTAGCTCAAGGTATGGACACTACGAGTTTACAGTGTTACCTTTCGGGCTAACGAATGCCCCAGCTGCCTTTATGGATTTAATGAATCGGGTTTTTTAAACCGATGCTTGATAGTTATGTCATTGTCTTCATCGATGACATTCTGATTTATTCTTATAATGAAGAGCTACATGCACGTCATCTTCAGGCAGTATTACAGACTCTAAGAAGCAATGAACTGTACGCCAAATTCTCTAAGTGCGAGTTTTGGCTGAGGAGTGTAGCATTTTTGGGTCATGTGATTAGTGGAGACGGCATTTCTGTGGACCAGCATAAGGTGCAGGCTATAGCTGAGTGGCCTAGACCTACGACAGTGACAGAGGTACGGAGTTTTCTTGGGCTAGCTGGTTACTACAGAAGATTCGTAGAGGGGTTTTCCAAGATTTCTGCACCCTTGAGTAAATTGACTCAGAAGGCAGTTAAGTTTGAGTGGAGCAGTCTTTGTGAGGAAGCTTTTCAAGAGTTGAAGACTCGTTTGATGACTGCACCGATTCTTACTATCCCTTCAGGCAGTGATGGTTTTCAGATTTTTAGTGATGCATCTCTAAGGGGTTTAGGATGTGTTCTGATGCAGCATGGGAAGGTAGTTGCCTATGCCTCTAGGCAATTGAAAAATCATGAGAAGAACTACCCTACCCACGATCTAGAGCTTGCCGCTGTAATTTTTGCCTTGAAGATTTGGAGACACTACCTATACGGTGTGCGGTGTGAAGTGTTCACGGATCATCAAAATTTGAAGTATATCTTTTCACAGAAGGAGTTAAATTTAAGGCAAAGGAGATGGATGGAATTGCTAAATGATTATGATTTGGATATTCAATATCATCCAGGAAAAGCAAATACTGTTGCTGATGCCTTAAGTAGGAAGATGCATGTGAAGGTAAATTGTTTATTGACTCAACAGGAGAAGTTAATTGATGAGATGGAACGTTTAGAGTTGTCCGTGTTACTTCCTACTACAGGGAGTGTATGGTTAGGACAGATGACAATGCAACCTAATTTGAAGAGTAAGATAGCTGAAGCATTAATGAAAGATCCAGAATTTGTTAAAATCATTCATTTGGTTAAGGCAGGTCATGAGGAGGATTTTACTATGGATGATGAAGATCTGTTACTGTATAAGGGCAAGGTTTGTGTGCCTAATGTTGATGATTTGAGGAAGGATGTTCTTTATGAAGCTCATCATTCTTGTTATACCATTCATCCTGGTAGTAACAAGATGTATCAAGATCTCAAGGATTTATTTTTGGTGGCCTGGGATGAAGAGGAGTGTAGCTGATTATGTCTCCAAGTGTTCCACTTGTCAGTTGGTTAAAGCTGAACATCAAAGGCCGAGTGGATTACTTCAACCCTTACCGATTCCAGAGTGGAAGTGGGATGATATCGCTATGGATTTCGTATCAGGTTTGCCCAGATCGAGGAAGGGTCATGATGCTATTTGGGTAATCATTGATAGGCTTACAAAATCTGCTCACTTTTTGCCTATCCGATTGACTGATTCAGTTGAGAAGCTTGCAGCGCTGTATGTGGCTGAAATTATACGATTACACGGTGTGCCTAAATCTATAGTGTCTGATCGAGATGGTAGATTTACTTCTAGACTTTGGAAGAAAATCCAAGAGGCTATGGGCACAAAGTTGAAGTTTAGTACAGCTTTCCACCCCCAAACTGATGGGCAATCAGAGCGGACTATTCAAACTCTCGAAGATTTACTGAGACTGTGTGTTCTTGACTTTGGCGGAGGTTGGGAATCTCATGTTCCTTTAATAGAGTTTGCTTATAATAATAGCTTTCAAGCCAGCATAGGAATGGCTCCTTACGAAGCACTCTATGGAAGGAAATGTAGGACACCTTTATGTTGGGCAGAAACTGGTGAGAGGAAGGTGATTGGCTCAGATTTGGTTGATGATGCTACAAACAAGATCAAAATTATTAAGGAAAGATTACAAGCAGTACAGGACAGGCAGAAGAAGTACTATGATGCTAAGCATCGTTTTGTGGAATTCAGCGTAGGAGATTTTGTATTCATTAAGATCAGACCAATGAAAGGTGTACTTCGTTTTGGCAAGGTTGGCAAGCTTAGTCCCCGCTACATTGGTCCTTTTGAGATATTAGAAAGGATTGGGAAAGTGGCCTACAGATTGGCTTTACCCACTACATACGCTGTCCACAATGTTTTTCATGTTTCTTCTTTGAGGAAGTTCATATCAGATGATCCTTCTAAAATCATAACTGAACATGTGGAGATTCAGCCAGATCTTACTTATGTTGAGGAACCAGATCATATTTTGGAGTTCAGTGTGAGACAACTCAGGAGCAGAGAAATACCTTTTGTTAAGGTACTTTGGAAGCATGGACTGGAAAAGAATGCTACTTGGGAGAAGGAGTCAGAAATGAGGAAGTGTTATCCTCATCTTTTTGAGTAAGGTATGCTTGTTGTTTTCTCTCTTTTCAATTTCGTGGACGAAATTTTTTATTAGAAGGGGAGAATTTGTAAAACCCGAAATTCGTCATTTGAGTGCGTTGCACGCATATCGATGCGCCGCGACGAACTTAAGTGAAATTTTGACGTTGTCGGAATTTGACGAAATAAATTTCGTTAGATTCGTCTCGAAATTTCGAGCAAAATGGTATAAAGAACTTATACCTAATTTCGCTCGGATTGGAAGATAGAAATTTCCGAAGCTAGTTTAAGTAACATTTGCCTAAAGTTCCCATTTTACCCTTAGAGCCCTTAAGGAAAATGTTAGGGTTAAGGGTACATGCGTCTTTTGGCATCTAAAGTTTTTCTAAAACCCTCACATAGCCAAAGGGACCGATTATTTCGGTCCCTTGCTTGTTTTGTTCGGCCGAGAGTGAGAGAGGGCGACGGGAGATAGGGAGGAGGCGACGGGAAAGCTTTTGGAGCGGCGGCCGGCGGCTTTTCCGGCGAGGTCTCCTTAGGAAAAGCAAGAGGAAGTCTTGGGGTATGTATTCCTTCAAGCATTTGAGGTTATTGTTGAGTTTTCTTGAAAGAAATTTTTAGGGTTTTGAGTTTTTTTTTTAGAAATTTCTTTAGGAAAGCTTTAGAGATTGCATTGATCTATGTTTTCCCTACCTTACTTGTTCAAAATTTTAAGCAAATCATGAAATCCGAATTTAGGTTTTTTTTTTCCTTTTGATGAAATTTTTATAGGGATAGGTAGAAGAGGTTAAGGGAAAGCTTTTGGCATGCAAATTCTAATTTTTCATTAAGCAAATTGTGTTTAAACAATTTTTGGAAGCTTAGGTCATTTTACAAGTTAGGGATTTTAGGGTGCATGTTTAGGGAAATTCTTCCTTATGATTTTGAGAAGCCTCTAAAGTATAAAAACTTTATTTTTTTAGCTTAAAACGAATTTTGCTAATTTAATTGATGCATAATTCCCAAAATAAAAAGAATTTATGTATAACTAAAGGAAAGATGGATGTTTTAGAAGGATTTAGGCTAAATTAGATGACTTTTGAAATTCCTATTATTGCTATTTAATTAAAATCCGAAAATTGGGTGATATTTTGTTGGCATAAGGTTAAGCAAAATTATAGGAAACCTAGAAAAACAATGTTGGAACATAAGATTAAATGAATTCCTTGTCTTTGTCTTTAGGTAGTAGAAAAAGAGGAATAAAGAAAGCGAAATCGGAGAAGAAGGTTGTGGAGGTAGGAAATTCTTTTCCTTATATGATCATTTGTTATTTCATGTTAAATCATTGTTCATGTTATATCATTTTTATATGTTAAAGCCTTTATGACATGTCTTATAGAAATGGAAATGTTATCAAGTCTTATAGAAATGGAAATGTTATCAAATTTATGCTTAAAGATTTCATGTCAAACATGTTCATGCTTAAGTGTTATCACATTCATGTTTCATGCCAAACATGTTATATGAAAAGAAATGAATGCATGTTCTTATGAAAAGATTGTGTATGATGTATACGGAGTACCAAAGACGGTGCCAAAAGCACATTGTTGCCCTTGAGGCAAAAGAGGAAAAAGGAAGTAATGGCTAAATGAGGTTGGGGTACCTGATCAGTACACCCTTGGTACTCCGGGACGGTTGTATAAAATAATAAGTAAGCATTTTGAGACGACATTCATTTCATACATCCAATGACACATGCATATCGTACCTAAATGAGTTTCTTATTTATATGACATAAACAAGAAAAGCATGACTCTTATAATGTAAACATGTACATTTCATTGTTTTAGTCTTATGAGCATATTTAGGATTAGAAAATTTTCTGCTGAGCGTAGCTCACTCCCGAGTTTTGGGAAAAATTTTCAGGAGAACCTAGTAGACGAGATGGCTGATAACCCACGGTTCACCTACAGACGTCGTGTACCGGGTGACAGGTTCCCCTTGTCTTTTTGTTGTTTTGTTACAATTTGGATGATTTTTGGGTGGCTAAATCTTGTTAGAATCTTGTTAGTTAAATTTTTGTTTTGCCACCTTTGTACATGTATGTTGAATGAATTGCTAGAATGGCTTACATGAAGATTAGTGGCGTTTGTTTCAATTGTGTTTTAAAGTTCATACAATTATACTTTATGTTTTAAAAGTTGTAGAAGTTATGGTTTATTTGCCTGTCCGATCTCGTTCCCGCCTCGTCCATACGAGCTAACCGGGCCGGATCGTGACACTTATAACTCTCAGTTGGAACTCTACAATCCTTTGGCGCGTTTGATCTCACACTTGCACTAGATTTTCCTTGGATGGGATGAGCTGGGCATTGTAAAAAAATAAACTTAAAATATTTTTTTTAACATGCTCCCTTATGTTATGAAATGCGGAAGATCTGAGGAATATTCCATTGATAGATGTTTTAACTGAGGGATAAGTTTGGATCAATTTTTAGTAGTCGAGGGATTAAATTGGGGCAGTGCGAAACTCTTGGACTAAATTGGACACTTGTTAATAATCAGGGGACTATTTTGAATTTTTTCTCAATTTTATTTGTATCAAAGGTTTACTAATGCATTTATCTTTGGCCTTTCGCGAAGTCTTTGAAGTTCTACCATTCAATGATTGAATTTTAGTCTTTTGGCTGCATCTTCATAGCAATCATTTTATTTTTAAATCTCACTCTTTAATCTCCTTTGCAGCTACTCTAGGGGGAATACTTGATGGCGATTCTTTGAAGTTGTACAGCCTTATATGGTCCAGAACTATGGCATGCCAAATGGAATCTGCTTCGATTGATATGGTGTGTTTTTTGCTTTTAATTTCCTTTTTTGTCTTAACCTTTCGTTGCTTTTGTTAATTAGATGATTGTAAAGGTTCACTTGATATACACAATATATTTTTGGTTGGAAAAATTGGGTGTAAGCATCCTTCTCGATAACAAGAATATCACGAGTTACACAAAGCTCAATTTAAAATAAGGAAAAGAAAAGCTTTTGTTTGTACAGATTATAGATATACAGAAAAACAAATTTGGATCCTTAAAAATAGCTTCTTAATGAAGGCAGTAAGGATTCATGAACTCCAATAGGATCTTGATGAAAGAAGCTCTGCCGTCTTTGATGAGTAAAATAAAAAAAGGAGAGAGTTTGCTTTCCCTTTTTTTTTTTCCTTGGGTTTGGGAATTGAGATAATTACAAATATTGTCCTCATGTATTGTTTGTATGCTTAGCCTTGACATTCTCAACCCAGTTAGAAGAGGAAGGATTTGCAACTGTTAATAGAATAGATCCCAGAAGTCTATTACAAATTTCTGGAACAAACCGCAAATTTTTCTTGATGACAACATTCTTCCCGTAAAAAAGGTCTTAATCAGAATTTTTACATCAGCATAATTAGAAATAGTCCCGTCTTCCTTATTTTTAACTTGTGTAGAAGGTTCTGATGCGTAAGCAAGGTGCTTGTGAAGAAATCGAGCATCATAATTAATTACTGGGGATGAATTTCATTTGGAGCAATCAGATGTTAACTCAGTATGCAAAGCGGCAACATTAGAAGTTTACTTAAGAGACGATATTTGATGGAGAACCATTAATTGAAGAATCATGTTGAATAGTTGAATTTGAAAGAGCTAATTGGGAAGGAGCTGCATCCAAAAAATTATCCTTAATAGCTTTATTATTGTCCTTGATGGAGGTTACTGAATTGGAAAGTAAGTGGCTGGAGAGCTGAGTAGCATAATTAATTTCAGGGCCTAAAGAAAACTGATGGAGACATGAATTTGAAATCGTGGCAGTTTGGGGAGGAGTATGGTCCATTAATTTACACTTAATTGCTTCATTTTTAATGATTTTGTAGAACTGCATTCATCTTCAACTTGGGTAGTGGAAGAAGCCGGTCTACCATATGGTTATGGAACAACATATTTCCCATTGGGTTTAAAAAAATCAGTTGCAGGGCAGTCTGAGGAAGTGGAAACGAACTACCTGATTCTATCTAATGGATAACAAATTTTTTTCTTTTCAACATTCTTTTAGGAAACCCTAGCTTGGATGAAATGACTGGAGTGAAAATTGAAATTTATTGGGATGATATGGATATCCTTCACTTTGATTTACAACATCAGTAAATGATCTTCAGAAGAACTTACAGGGGAGGAATCTTCTGCTCCAAATCCACCAAGGCACAACACTGCTGGTTCCATTCTTTTTATTTTTTATGGAATGATGAGTGCCAACTGCCAAGATACAAATTTGGCGTGGACGGATTTTGATCTTAGGACCATTATCAACTAGACTACTGTCTCTGGCTCTGTTCTTCATAACACATTTTTTTATCTTAACTCCAAATATATTGAATGAGAAGATTGATACAAAATCAATTAAGTGGTTGAGTCAAGGAGGAATAATGTTTAATGGCAACAATTTCTGCTCCATAATACCCTTTAACTGAAAGCATTAAGTTGACGGTGAAAATGGGTAGTTGATAAATCTTATAATACTATGTACTTAATGTACAGTTGTATAAGCTTTTTAACATTCCTTAAAATTCATGGCACTATTCCTCATTTATATGCCCACTATCTGGATGCCGTGCCTCAAAATGTTTGATTGATGGCTGTTCTTTCTAAGTAAAAAGCTTGCCTGGTAGTTCTAGTTCCCAACAAAATGTGTTTCTTCAATATACAAAGTTTTTTTCGAGTAGCATTTTTGTCGTGCAAATGCAACAGAATTGAGAATGAAATGGAAATACGGTGATATTTTAGATCTTTTGCTTTTTCTTAGCTCTTGTTGGAGTCCATCTTTGAAGTCTAATGCTTTGAACTTTAGTGATTATCTTTTTCGTTTAAAAATTTATTCCCTAAAAATCCTAACTGACTGGAAATTCTAAGAACTATGAACCGTACTATGAATAGTGTTTTTTTGCTAAAATTGATGGTATGTGTTAAAAGTAATTATAAATATTCTACAACCAATGTGATCAAGTATGTATGCATATATATGCATGATCACATTGGTTATGAAACATACAAACATGCATTTATATATTTCAATGTGAGCATCTATTCAAATATTGGGAAGTTGTAATTTTTTATATCTACTCATGGAGTTCCATGTTTCATTGAAGGAGTACATAATAACTGGGACAGGGGCAGAGAGATTCTACCATCCATTTGTGTGAATTTAGTAAAACATCCAAGCATGATATCAACACCACTGGTGTTGATCTACAATATAAAAATTGCATAGTGGTTATATTTTTTGGTGATCATTAATGTTAAGAACTTCTGTTATACATTTTGATTACTTTTTATAGGAAGTATAGCTAAAAATTCAAACACAATAGGGGATGCATGATGTATGATATACTTCAGGAGAAAATCTATTTTTTCTCGACTTATTTTCTGCAGTGATTTGATCTGCCTTTCATGACTTTTTTCGCGGGCTATAACTTCTGTGTGATATGTTTTAGATTTTTTTTTAGTTTAATTGCCTTCATTTGACAATATGCCATATGGAATTTAATCCTGCCTTTTATTGAACTTGCTCATATATCCTACATGATGTAGATTCAAGTTGATATAGGAAACAAGGGTGGAGATATGGTACTTCGATCAGTAGGTTCGAGAACTGGTTTTCTTGGATATGAAGCAGTTTACAAGGTATGGAGGTTCTTTTGTCAAAAAATTTGGACACTTAAAAATGAAAGTGCAAGTGGATTTTTTGAAATTGTGATTTGAAGTATGACACCAACTTGCTTTTGCAGAGGATACCTTTTGCTTGTATTTTCATTCTTTTTCTTATTGCGGGTTCGTTTTCTATTATCGCAGTTGAGATTTGAGTTAGTTATTTGAAGTTTCTTTTCTGTTTGTAATCATGTTAATATAATTACGGCTGCACCAACCTTGTCTATTGTCATGACCCAATTTGGAAGCCTAGAATATATAAGTAGGAATATATGGTCAGATCGAAATTTTTAAGCACTTTCACTTCACATATCACAGAAAATTTTCGGATCCGTAAGAGCCACTAAACCATAAATTCCTATTCATAAAACACTTCATAATGTACATTTTTTTTCATTTTCTTTACTTCATAATATATATTTTTAAAAATATAAGCTGATACAAATGATTTTAATAATGCCTAATTTTTTATGTTATCTTTCTGCTGTACATAAGCCCTATTTTTTTGGAACCCTCTTCTTTCATCCATTTAAGTTAAAAAGGGTAATTTTTTGAAAAGAGTTATCAACCAGTGGATGAGGTAATTAAGTTAGTGGCTTATTATATTTTTAAATCATATTAATTCAAAAATTAGTAAACAATATGCATGCAAGTCTTTATATGGAATGCATTATACATTTCTTTATAATGAATAGAATAAAAATTTGTATTTGTAACTTTTCCAATAGTAGAATAATGAAACTATTACCTTTCTTTATTATTTTAATATCTTAACTTATTTTGTAATATATTCGTCACAATTGCACCATTTAATTTAAATGATTGTGGGGTCGCCTGCCCTCAGAAGTTTAGTTAAAAATGGGCTACGAGATGATGCAGGAGAAATTTTAAATATATTATTATTTATTTATTTCAAATTATTTTAAGCTAATTAATTATAAATTTTTAGATTGTTACATCTAAAAATTTATGTAGCGGACCTCACATAGTGGGATCAAGACTTGTTGTTGTAATTATAAATTTTTAGATTGTCACATCTATTCTTTGAAGTAATCACCTTTTTATCTCTAAATAGTTGTTCTGGTTTAAGGGGCTGTTTGGTTTGCTAAAAAAAAGAATGTAGAGTAAAAGTATTATAGTCTAGAAGAAATGTAGGAGATTGTTTGTTTTGTTAGGCTTGAAGTAAATTGATTGCAATATAAAGTCAAATGATTGTTGTGACCAACAACAACTAGTGGTGGTTGGTAGTAGGCAATGGGTGGCGACAACGCAATCAACTTGCGATGAAAAAATAAGTTAACAAAAATTGGGCGAGTTTATAATACATAAAAAATGAACTAGAGAGTGAAAAAGGAATTAACTGAAATTTAATATTATTCATTTTTCAGCGAATCAAACACCCAAAATTTTCATTTTTCCTGCATTTGGAATGCTTGGCATTCCTTTTTTCGGCAAATAAACTGTCCCTAAATCAAACAAATCATGATGAACCTAAAGCAAAAGAAAATCTAGAATCACCTACGGTGCTTATCTGTGTTACTTAATTTACTCATGGGTCAGGCATCAGTTAAACCACCCCATCTGACGACCAATCCAAGAAACAAGAATATTCTTATAACTAATGCAATTATCTGTCTTACACTCATGATGCTCATGACAAAGAATTCCTTTTCTGACATTTTGTTTCTCATTTTCATGCCTTTGCATCGCTCCTCCCTCTATTCTTAGCCTTGACCAGATAAAGTTTAACATGCCAGCTAGCCATGCAAATATGTAGCCTGCTTGTAAGTTGAGCAATTTCCTTCCCTCTATCGGTCTAACAATTCATAAATGAGTAAAACATTAAGAAGCATACATTGATGAATGGTTGCCTATTTGTGCTTTGAGTGTGAGATAGAAATTTGTTCAATGGGAACTTAAACTATGCTCTGAATCTTATTAATGACATTTGGCTTTTTATATAACTTAAAAATGTTATTTATTTTGTCTCACCTGTCAAATGATATTTTCTTAATCTATGACAAAAAAATGAATATAAATGATCAAACTTGGCCTTAGATTCAAAGCAAAGGTTTATGACAGGCTCACTCACTTTGATTAGCCTACATAAGCTACATGCACAAGAAACTAGAAATGTAGATTTACGTGTGGTTTTGTTTGAGTGTAGAGTTCATGTAAAAGGGGATTGCCAGTGTGGGAAGCTCCTTGCAGCCAATTTGGTGTGAGGCCTGAAATTTTGATCTATTTATAATGCCTTTTTACCTAACACCTAAGTTCATTTTGGCTACTATTATCAAAATTGTTAAATGTTTAATTTACAAAAATATTCATTACGCATGCTGAAATGTTTCAAAAAATTAGCTTATATACGTGCATTGCTCAGGGAAATGCACTAGTATCGATTTAAAGCTGCAAATTGCAGTTGCTTATCCAATAAAAGGTTCACACCAAAGTGCATTATTTATATCTTTTGGCATTCTAGCATTGAAAAGGGTTTCTACCTTTTTGGAAAGAACCTTGCAATGATATTTACTGCATTTAAAGGTTAATGGAGAGTTTATATACAATAATAACAACAACAAATCTTTTTCCCACTACGTGGGGTCGGCTACATGAATCTTTTTTCTCTATTGTTTCATATTAAAAAAATCAAATTCTCATTTAAATCTAATAAAAAGGGTCATTTTTTATACCTTCTAACTAAGTCTTTTTAGGTCTACCTTTACCTTTCTTAACATAGAGTGGATCTAATACATCTACTCTTCTAACAGGTTCATCAGAAGGTCGACGTTATTGGAGAGTTTATATGCTATTAAAAAAACTCTTTCATTCGTTTTATGCTGCTAATCAACATGACCTGTCTCCACTTCCTTTTGCCAACAGTTTTCGGCTCTGCTCTCAGACCTATCTCCACTTCTTCCTACAGATGCTTTCTACTTTACTCCTGATTTAATCTAGACCATTGAAGATGAAACTGCCAAGGGAAATTATGTATTTCCATTATTACTATACCAAAATATATAGAGCACTTGTAATAGCTTCTTATAATTTAACAATGAATGTGATAACTAGTTTTTTATCAATCTTCTATGTTTCCTGTATGAGATTAACTTTACCGTTGCCTCTCTGTTTTCCTTGAATATTTCCTTGAATATTCTTAACCTTTTCACAACAGCATTTCAAAATGGTATCAGAGATCCTTAACAACATCTTCACTCTGGGCGATTCAACCACGTCTACGCCCAATGCTCCTTCAAGTTCATCTCTGCCTGTTGCTGTCACCGAAATCTCCATTCCTCCATCTCTAAAATTTCTAATCTCCAACATCAAGAATATTGTTCATATCCAACTCTTACCTGAAAATTATCCCACATGGCGATCTCAAATGTTCAAACTCTTCACTGCTAATGGCTTTTGCTTGCTACTTGGAAGGTATAATCACTTGTCATCCCAAACACCTTCTCTCAGATACTGGACAACTGATACCCAACACCCAATATATACTTTGGCTTTTGATCAAAACCTTGCCGCTGCCATCTTCTCATCCATTTCTCCATCTATACTACCTTATATTCTTAATCTTGACTCATGTTTCTCTATTTGGTCTACTCTTGAACGCCGCTTCTTCTCTACGAATCATTTAAGAGTTATCCAAGTAAAAAATGAATTGCATTTGCTATCCATGCAAAACCAGTCTATGACAGATTACCTTGCCACAATTGAACGTTTGGTAGATCATATTGCTATTGTCGGTGGTTTAGTAGATACTGAAGATGTTATTCTATACATCCTGAATGATTTTTCCTCCAATTATCAAGCCTTCAAGACAAAAATCAGTACCAAACTCAGCCTCATAAGTCTTGATGATCTGTATTCCCTCTTGTGTAGTGAGGAACGAATCAAACTACTGATGCTGTTAAAGAGCTTACTGTCACTGATTCAACAACAACAATTGAACCATTGTTTGCTCTTACTTCTACCCGTGGACGTGGTCGTGGTTGTGGTCGCTTCCTATACACGCGAGGCTGAGGAAGATCTACCACTGCCAATGTTTCATTTAGAAACAACAAATCTAGATTCTCCGGTGACTGCCAAATCTGTGGAAAACACGGCCACTCTGCACTTAACTGTTGGTATCGCACAAATATGAAATATTCTCCCTCCCTGAGCTTCAACAATGTCGTGTTTCTTGCTGATTCATCTTCTCCTCCTTGGTACTTGGATAGTGGTGCACTGCACACCTAATACCACATTCGAATCTTCTGCAGCAACCCACCACATACTCAAGTTCTGACCAAGTATTTGTCGGCAGTGGCATGGCTCTTCCTATCCTTCAATCCGATAAAGGTCCGCTTCCTACACCATCACATAAGCTCCACATAAGTCCTTTTCTTCATGTTCCTCGCCTCACACATAAGCCCCTTTCTATTTCTAAGCTTACAAATGACAACAACTGCTCTATTACCTTTAACAAAACTGGTTTTGCTATAAAGGATCAGAAGACCAAGCATATTCTTCTCCAAGGTCCTTGTCTTAATGGGCTTTACCCGGTGTCTACATTTCCTTCATCCTCTACAACTTATGCTGCCAATATTTCAGTTGCTTCCTCCACCTCCGCTACGCCTTGGCATCATCGTTTGGGTCACCCAAGTGCTTTTATATTTGCTGCTATCATCAAGTCTTTTCCTCAATTATGTACCTCATCTTCTACTACCTTTTATAATTCCAGTGCTTTAGCAAAAAGTCTCATATAATCATTTAGTAAATCCAAACATGTATCCAATTCTCCTCTTGACCTTATACATACAGATGTTTGGTGTCCATCCCAAGTAGTCTCGCATAATGGTTTTCGTTATTACCTATTACTTGTTGATGACTACTCTCGTTATTCCTAGTTGTATCCACTGGAATCTATATCTGAAGTTCCACAAAATTAAATACTTTAAAGTTCTCATTGAAATACATTTAAATAAATTCATAAGAACTCTTCGCATCGACAGTGGTGGTGAGTTTATTAATCACATACTTCACTCCTTCCTATTGCAACGTGGCATTCATCATCAATACACTTGTCCCTATACCTCTCAACAAAATGGTATCACTGAGCGCAAACATAGACATTTGCTTGACACTGTTCATACATACTTATTAAGTCTCAACTACCTGCGCATTTTTGGGTTGACACTACTTACAACCGTTTATCTCATAAACCGTCTTTTCTTTACAACTACACATTCACTTTATTCCTTCTAACTTCTTTATTGCTTTCCTCCCACACACTCATCTTCATTCCTTTGGGTGTCATTGCTATCCATGGCTTCCTCCCTATGCATCTCATAAGCTTGCACCACGCTCTACACATTGTATTTTTCTTGGCTATGTCATAGCTCAAGAAGGTTATAAGTGTTACAACCCATCTACTGGATGCATCATTGTCTCAAGGCATGTTATTTTTGATGAATCAAACACATCATTTCCCTCACCAATCCAAAATTCTCCCTCTGTCATATCCACATCAACTCCACCAATTCCATTTGATACTTTGCCTTCCACCATTCCTTGTTTTTCACAATCCTCCGCATCAAATCCTTCCACTCACACTCCAACACAAGTACTATTCACCACATCCCCAGCTCCAACATCCTCATTTTACCCAACCATCTACATCCGCCACATTCTTCTCTACACCTACCCCACTTCCACCTCGTCATCCCATGCAAACCCACTTTCAAATAGGATCTCTAAAACCCAGAGATCTTCTTGACCTCCACCTTACCATTCAAAATACACCCACCTGCTATTCCTCTGCTATTAAGCATATTGAATGGCGCCAAGCACTCCCCTTGGAATTTCATGCTCTACAGTCACAAGGAATGTGGACTTTAGTTCCTCTTCCCACTAATCAGACATTATTGGCTATTAATCGATATTCAAAATAAAACACCATGCTGATAGATCCATTGTCCATTATGAAACACGGTTAGTGGTTCAAGGGTTTAAACAAGAATATGACATTGATTACCTTGAAACTTTTAGTTCGGTCGCCAAATTCCCCACCATTCGCTTGCTTCTCATGGTTGCCTTCATTTTATTTGGTCCATCCTCCAACTAGATGTGGTGAATGCCTTTCTTCGTGGCAAGCTTGCCAACACCGTCTGCATGACACAACCACAAGGTTTTCAAGATTCCCAACATTCAAATCATGTTTATCTCTTACAAAAAGCTATTTATGGCTTCAAACAAGCTGTCAGTCAATGGTTTTCCACTCTCTTCATATCTTATAACTCTAGGATTTTGCACTAGCTCTGGCGACCCTTCCTTTCTCATCCTTACTAAACAAACAGGCAAAATCTATCTACTTATATATGTCTATGTCTCTATGATATTCTTCTTAATGGAAACAACTCTCCCCTCATTTCCAATTTAGTTTATAATCTACAACTTTGCCTACAAATCCGCAACCTTGGCCCTCTCTCACACTTCCTTGGCATAGATATCCACCCGTCCACTACCGGCTACCATTTATCCTAGAAAAGATACATTCAAACTCTTCTCTCCACTACTGGAATGACGGCGTGCAAATCACTTTCCACACCTCTTTCCCACAAAATGGCCAACCGAACCTACTCTGCAAAACAACTTTAGCCAATTTGTCATGTTTTGTCAATTTGCCGGATCCCTACAATATCTTACCTCCACCTGACTTGACATAGCTTTCACCGTCAATAAAATCTATCAACACATGCATCAACCTCTAGATTTCCATTTTCAGCTCCTCAAATGAATTCTTCGCTATCTTAAAGGGACCATCGATTATGGATTACTTCTTACCAAAGGAGATCTGAAGTTAACTGCATATTCCGATTCTTACTGGGTTGGTGATACTCAAGACCACAAATCTACTAATGGCTACTGTTTTTTTCCTCGGCAATGCTCTCATTTCCTGGTCAGTTAAAAAGCAATCCACTGTAGCTTTTTCATCAACTGAAGTGAAATATCGATCCCTTGCTGATGTCACAACCGCTTATATGGTTTCATCTCTTATGTGAAGACTTCCCCCTCTCTCTAGAGACTACCCCACTTTTCTGTGATAATATCTTGGGCATGTCTATTGCTTGCAATCCTATTTTTCATGCTCGAACAAAACACATTGAGATTGACCATCATTTTGTTCGTGATTCCATCAATGCACAACACATTGCTGTTCATTATATCTCAACAACGGATCAGCTGGCATTCACCAAATCTCTACCGGTCTCAAGATTCAAAACTCTTCGATCCAAGTTGATGGTCGTTCCTCCCATCAACTTGAGGGACGGTGATAATGATAACAAGATTTTACTTCACCACAACTTTGCATAACAACTTTGCTTCTCAGACTTGTCTCCATTTCTTCCTGCAGATGCTTTGTACTGTACTGCTGATTTAATCTAGACCATTGAAGATGAAACTGCCAAGGGAAATTATATATTTTCATCTTTACTATACCAAAATATATAGAGCACCTGTAATATCTTCTTATAATTTAACAATGAATGTGATAACTAGTTTTCATCAACCTTCTCTGTTTCCTGTATGAGATTAGATGTACCGTTGTCTCTCTGTTTTCCTTGAAGCTTCTTAACCTCTTCACAACAGCAATTCAACAGCTATGTGAGTTTAAAATTTTTCTTTTTTTCTCTGTTATTGTAATTTAAAACATATATTTATGCATGTGAGCGATTCTGTTTACTTGATTGTTAGTGTCTGTTTGTACATGTGCATTAATACTGTTTTGAATGTTTGTTGCTTTATATGTGCATTTTTGTCCCTGTATGTGTGCAGGTGATCATGCATCTTTTGTGCTTGCTCACATATCTGCATTTGACGGAAGATATTTGGGGCATGTAGGCGTGCATCTGTCCACATCCATATGTGCATTCATCTTATGTTTTGTGGGGTATATGGAAAAGATTGATGCCTTTATATCTTGAAGCTCTTTAAATAGATGATATTCAATTTTATTTTTCAACTCCAAATACATGGATTTCGTAAAGTTTGGTTAACTTGTTATATAAAGTAGCTTTAGATGGTACTCCTTTTTTGATATTTTAGCAATGATAATTTATGAAGAATGTTATTTAGATGGATCGTTCCATTGATGTTCATATATAGCTAAATTTCTTTCCCAGTAAACTAGATCGTTCTGTTGGAAGTGGTTGAGTAGATTTACTTTTTTATCTTATTGCTTCCAAGTGTAGCTGAATGTTAAAGTTTCTCTACTCCATCAGGATAAGGATGCTGGAGTCGATGGAAGTTATCACAAGGAAGATGGTTCTGATGAGGCTGCTTTTTGTGTGGTTCTACAAGAATTGAAGGTAAATCATACTCATTAAGATTCCATTTTTTAATTATTCATCCATTAAATTCGATCTATTACCCGTCTACTTAATTTATTCATTATTGTTAGCAGCAATTTAAGCTGAATCAATATTCATCTAGCATTTTAACAAATGCGCCATTAAATACACATGCATCCAAGTAGACGTGCACAGGCAATTTTAATATATATACAATACACATGCTTATTCTACGGCCTCACATCATAAGTTCATAACTGGTGCTTACACACTTATGTACTGTTGTAAAAACAGACACATTCTCTTATTCATTTGCGAAGATCATGCATGCACCATACAACATATGTACCAATTGTACTTTCACACAAAAATTGTACATACATTTGGGAACATACACAGAAATATATATACATTCATACATGCATATAGTAAACATAGATACAAGTATACTAGCACATGTTTATATAAGCATAAATTTATGCATGCATCTCCACACAATTTCATACATACACGTGTACTTGAATAATTAGATCCATAAAAATGTTCATATATTCATTTTGATACATACACACACATGCATATATTTGCATTCCGATATTTAGATGCATGGATAAGCATAAACATGTTCACTATGTAGAGACATACATCTACATACAAACAGATGTACATGTCCATGAAAAAAAAGCATGAATATACATCATTTTGACATATGTATAATGTGATAATGAATGACACGACTGGAATTAGAAGAATCCGACATAGGGGAATTTGTTAAAACATCCTAATTCTCCTCAAGGGAACTATTCTTTTGTCGTCTCTAATCTACACACATTAAGGTTCACAAGGAAGAGGTTAGTGTTTTCTAATGATCAGTTGGCTAAAATTTTCCATAAACCACTCCAAAAAGCCAGCGTAGCAAGCTTAAAAGGGTGAAATTCGCACTAGAGAAGTTTTTTCGATATGGGCCAGGAGGAACCAATATGTAGTGCCTGAAGCAGACGGTTTGATTTGATTTTTCAAAACCTGATCTCATGTGTTGATCATGGAAATATTAGCTTTCTTTATCAAATGACCATATGATTGTGAACTGTCACGGCCTAGCAGTAGATAAATGGCCTTTTTTGGTATAAGGTAAAGATATTTTCAAAATATAAAAAAGTCAATTTTAGTTGTTCGTTGGATGTTGTATTTATCCAAAGTGAGAATTAATGCAAGGCTTCATGCTTGTCAACTGCAAATGTTGACTTTTTAGTTTTTTTTTTTATACGTATCTTTCTTTTAGCTGAAAACCCTTATAAATATCCTTCATGCTCATCTTTACTTCTGAAACTAGGAAGGGAACAAAATTTATTGAATTTTACCATATAGATCATGAATTCCTTTTTGTTTCTTTATTTATGGGAGACCCAATCATGAAATTTTTCAAAATTTCAGTACATCTAGTGGCGAGTAACACACCAATAAATTGACCAATGAGACTTTTAGGAAGGAAAACTAAATTAAGATCCCACTAATGTTCTGGACGCCAAGCTAAAGACAATAATGTAATCTAGAAGGCTACAAGAATCTGAACTTAGTAAGAATAAGGAACCTATTTTCTTTTGAACTTCCATGATTTTGATTCTGCATCAAGACTAACAACTCTTGACCTTTAAACACTAGTACCGGTTCCTTCTACTATCAGCCACAAATGAAGCCTCTGCTGCCCGTCACCCAGCAACCAATGCTGCTGCTCACCTAATTCCTTGCCAACCTAAAGTTTCTTGGAACTAGATTGGACAATTCTGCGACAATTCTCTAAAATTCAGGAAAAGATCCTACCTACTTCCAGAATTTCGGACTTATATTTTGTGTTCCTTTCCCTGCTGTCCTCTTCTGTTCCAGCCAAGAAAAGGCTCCAAACAAGGATAATCTGCGGCGGTAATCCCTTAATCCTCCCTGTCCCAGTTCTTCTAGATTATCTGCCATGGATGACAAGGTTCCATGCAAGCTTCAATGACCACCGTGTCCCTACAATGGCCTTCTAAGCTTGATCAAGACGCTGCCTTTCATCCAGACTTCCGAAATCCTAGGTTGACAGGAATTTCCAGCAGACCTACAGTCCAATTCAAGGAAGATCTAGGTAGATCAATTGCTCAATAAAGAAAGAAGTACAGTATCAAATAATAACACAACAGAGAATCTAGTTTGGCTTGTTTGTTCATTCAAGATAGTTGCAAAGCAATGATCTGCATGAGAGCTGTGTCCACCAAGGGCTTTCTTACCGTTCCTGCTATCGTTATTTCCATTTTTCCTTACCGACCTCAGCCTCAGCAAACTACCTTTTTCTTCCCCTGTGTCCAGCCACAGAACTTCCCATGACGCCTCTCCATATTGCTTCCAGTTTTAAAAATCTGCAAGAAAAATATAAAGGGAGACAAGAAGACAAGATATGCTTCAGAAAATTATCTTCACAGCCTGCAAGAAAACAATCACCCCTTCTTGTTTCTTAAGTGAAGATGGCGCCGGAGCTCCGACAATCTGTTGTGGCGGAGTTTCAGACTCCAGTAAGCTTTTCATCCTTCTCTGCCTGCACAAAAACATGGACTGCTGTTCAAATCAGGAATTTCTAGGACAAAAATCAACCAAAAACTGATCTTTTTCCCTAAGAGGGGTGTGGGTTTAAATAGGCTAGCCCCTTATAAAACTTATGAAATCCTAATTACAAAAAACCAAGTCATAATAAAATTATTAATTATGAGAAGGACCCTCTATACTGATTGTAATTAATAATAATTTCATCAAGTTACTCAAAATGAATTTAGTTTACATTTATGCAAATCTTTTCATTTATGATAAATCCCATAACTTACATTTTTAAATAACCCCATTTTTTCTACTTAGCGTTATCATTCCTGTCATTCAACCGTTTCTTGTGCTTATTTTTTTCTATCTAAACCATCTTAGAAGTTGTGGATTTTGGTTTTTAGATATTTCTCATTATGTGAGTTTATGTCAGCGGTGTTGATTTTATTTTGATCATTGTATGCTCAAAATCTATTGATGGGGGAAATGTAGTTTTTCTAAGCATAGGACTTAAGCCCATCGTGCGCAAACCATCTTTTTCTATGTGAATTAATTTTGTACTATAAATGAGTGTGCACTGTGGCTTATTTATGTTTGTATAAAAAAGTACGTGCAACATATAGATAACTAGTATCCATTTGACACATTTGTATGTCGCATGCTTTGTATACAATCATTTCTCCTGAATAAATAACATGCTTGGATATTTATGCGTGCATATATGAATTCGTTTAAATGGGCACATACTGGCATTTAGATTGTGTACTTCCATTTCTGCATGTTCTTTTACATGCTTGGATGTAAATAGGTGTCCACAAATATTTGCATCACATACACATAAATACATCTCTACATGCATGCCCACCCACATTTGTAAATATCCATGTCACATACTTGCATGTACATCTCTACATACATCAAAGTATGTGCACATGCATTAATTATAAAAGCATGAATTTACTTTTAATTATGCATGTATGCTTGTATGTGGATAAGTTATTGACTGCATATGAAATTATGCATGTTTGCCTGTATTTTTATTGGAGTATTTTCTATAATGGTTTGATGGAGGTAACACGAGGTATTATTGATTTGTTCATCCATTTATGAGTCGATATGAAAGTTCAAAAACTCATCCATATAAATATCTATATTGAGTTGGATTCCTGTTTCTCTTTTTAGCTTTTCATTTGATGCTTGTCGTGCCAACCTTCTGCTTACTAAAGATATTTTTCTATCTAATTTTTTGTTTCTTGTTGGTAGGTTAAGGACTCATTATCATTGATTAAGGTGGACCTTAGTCAGCATTATACTAAACCACCTTCACGATACTCTGAGGGAGCCTTGGTGATTTCTCCTTTCTGCTTTTAAGTTTGTTTTCATGCTTCCAAGTTTTAGTTCTGCAAGATGCACCTCTCTGTGATATTTTTAAATCCCTAAACAGCCATAAAATACTGATTTTTGTTTATGTCTAATGATTGAACATCTTTCATTTAGGTTAAAAAGTTGGAAGAACTTGGAATTGGAAGACCATCGACTTACGCATCCATAATGAAAGTGCTGCAGGTATTCTTTTGATGTGAATGACTTTACTTTTAATATCTGCTTGTAAATATTTTGATAATTTAACGTTTACAATGATAGCATTTCAATGTTGTTGATGTAAGTGCTAATAAGAAATGCATAATCAGTTGATACAGCATTTCTCTTTCTATCATCTTTGTCCATAAAAATTCAATTTTCTTGTGCTAGCATGTATCATGTATAGTGTTTTAACATATAGCTTATCTCTTGCACGGAGTTTAAAAACCAAGTCCAAAACCAATCTCTGAGTGTTTGTTTGGCTATCATTAAGATTCCTAGAACTTTATTCATCGGATTTATTGTAGTTTTTTATTGAGTGCATGCAATACTGTTGGGTAGATCTTTGACTCTGCAATTTTATTCTAAGAATGCTATCTTCTTGTGCTTGATTTCTCGTTTTTTTTTTCTTTGATATGATATTTAATATTTTGAATGTAAATATATGGTTTAAAGCCATTATGTTTCTTCTGAGTGTCTGAATCTATCATTCTAACTATTTTTCTTCCGTTTGTTTGAATATAATAGATTGAAACTATGCTGTATGCAATACTTTGATTGAATTGGCTATGTTATCCAGGATAGAAGCTATGTGACAATGAAAAATCGAGTTCTTCATCCTGAATTTCGAGGTCGAATGGTATGTTGTTCATTCTTGGTTTCTTCTTACCTTGAGAAAAAAAAAAAAAACAAAGTGTAATTACGGAACCTTTAGGATTTTCAATCCCATTTCAATAGAGTTATTCTACTCGAAATTTGGCCTTTGAGTGCTTAAGACAAGTAGCTGTTCTTCAAACCACTATTTTCTACTTAGATACTATTGAACTTTCATTTTTTCCATCTTATTTTCTCTGAGTTTCTTTTGTTCAACATAGAATTTTTGGTACGTGTTGCTTTAGGTTAGGTTCTAGATTTCTTATTTATCTATGTTAATTGTTTTCTTATGCTTTTGGCAGGTCTCGGAATTTCTTTCCCATCATTTTTCAGAAGTTACTAATTATAGCTTTACCGCTGATATGGAGACTGAGGTATCTTTTTATCTTTTCTGGTCAGATGCTATCTATTGAACTGTTTAATTATAGTTTTTTTTTAGCATTTTGTTATTACTTAACATAAATTCAATACAACCTTTCTACGTTTTGTATTTGTAATTCGTTTCAAGGTGTGCCCACGTTTTTGAACCTTTAGCAGAGCTCTTCGAAGTTGTGTTGAGGTGCATTTTCTTGGTCCCTAAAACATGAAGGAAATAGTATGAGCTTTTGGTATAATCTGGACTATAGAAGCTTGACGAATGGGCAGGACGAATACAGATTTAGAAACAATTTATCACTTGATCAAATGATGAAATAATGCTTCTGTATGCCAAATTAACATCAATTGAGAACATACTAAACCACAAATTTGTTTAACAAAAAAATGCTAAACCACAACTCCCAAAATATTTTTATTAAAGTAGCACTCACTAAAATACCAACAAGCTCTACAATAAATTTTTTTTTGCTAACCTACACATAATTCACTATTAATACAACTATCATCATGGGATGGCGCATCAACAAAGGGCATGCATAAATTCATGAAAATAGACACAACTATATGACTTGACTCATGAAATTGCGATTAAACTGTGAAATTCAAAATTCTGCAGTAATACGGATGCATTTTTTACCCCAAAATTGTGGTCAATCACACTTATTTGATTGTCTATCTGCTAATTAGATAAATTTAGAGTCAATCGAGTTTTCTTAATTAGTAAGGGTTTACTTGATAGAGTGAAGATCAGTATTGAAATATATTCGTTGATTGGCTTTTGCTAAATTTCAGTCAATCTTATTTTATTTAACCTAATTAGGGCTCAAATACCTAAAATCAAGTTTAATTAACTCTCTTAATTAATCTTAAGGCCTGATTAATACAAAAAATATGCTAAATTTATTTGATATTTATAAGGTTATTTAAACCATTAAAGAAGAAAACATGTTTAATAGGTTTGATTTAAACAAAATAAGACCAATATCTAGTTATTTCCTCATAAAATTTCATAAAAAAGCATGTGCAAGACATTGGGCTATTAAATTTAAATTTCTTGCATTTGCTCTAACAAGTATGTTAAGTGCTTAATATCATCATTTGAAAATGTTGCAAGAGTCAAATAAATTTCTTGCATTTGCTCTAACAAGCATGTTAAGTGCTTAATATCATCATTTGAAAATGTTGCGAGAGTCAAATAATAAGTTGAACGATAATTTTCCTTTTTTTAATTAAAATTAATTTTCCTTTATGTGCTCCAACCAATGTGTTGAACTCTCAAATTTAAGGCCTGGGAATGATGCACGTGCTAAAATAAAAATTTATTTAAATTTTAAGTCTGATTCTCCTCCTTGAAAGAATTGTAGTTGACAAGACTAGAACTTAACAAATAAATATACAACCGTAAAACTCATGAAGATATTTGTTTTTTATGTTCACATTAAGCTCTCAAGGCCTTATATAAAGAAAAATTACTATAAAATGTGAACTCTTGAGGTCAATGTTTATATAACAAGTCACAAAATTGTTATTTGAACTCGATCTTTTGTTGGCGAACAGGCAGAGTGAACAAGGTTTAAATAAAAAATTAAATTATTTAAAATCTTAATGATGACTGCATTGAAAATGAATATCAACCTTAGCAATTCATTTTTAAAATCAATGCAAATATTTTCAAGTGAGTTAAATGTCACCTCAAGGATGATGATCACATTAATAGTTAATCTCAATTTGAGAGGATTACATGATTTTTGAAATGCCCCAAAAAGTTTCAAAGTTAATCGTTCGAGGCTTAAATTTCCATTAAATTTAAAAATTTAATAGTCAGCAAAATTGAGAGATGGAGAAATATAGAGTAAGGAGGATCTACGTACGATATTTATTGATTTTGAGATAGCATATGGTAAAGTTCAAAGAGAAATGTTCTTGAGAGTTCTAGAAAAGAAAGGAGTTAACAGTGCTTATATTCAAGTCATTATATATATTACTTATGTTTAAACAAAGCTGGTTTGACGATGCATTTTTCCTATTTTAGTCAGATTATATCAAGGATCAGTTTTATGCCCATATCTTTTTGCTTTAATCATTGGATGTTCTTACTAGACATTTGCAATAGATGTATCTTGGTGTATGCCTTTTGCTGATGATAATCTTCTTGTTGGTAAGATTAGAGAGAGTTGAAGAAAACTTGAATTATGGAGGTCAACGTTAGAGTTTAAAAGTTTTCATTTGAGTAGATTTGAAATCGAATGCATGGAGTGTAATTTTAGTTGTAATTCAAGTGAATGGTATTTTTTTTGTTTGGTTTGAAGAATGAATGTAGTGTAAGGTCCAAAAATGATTATGACTGGTGGTGGTGGCTGAAGGCGGTGGCCCTCAACGGCGAGGGTGGCCGATGGTGGTGGTGGCCGGCGGTGGGTAGGGGCGGTCGCCAGTAGTGGTGTTGGTGGTCGGCGATGGTGGTAGTTAGTGGGGGATGGCGGCAGTGGATGGCGACGATGGTGGGTGGCGATCAAGTGAGCTTTTGGTTGCGGTTTAAACAATTTTCACTAAAAACTTGGTGAGTTTTATTTATTTCAAAAATGAACAAAAATGATTTACACTACATTTACTTTACTTTACTTAGCTCAAGTTTGTATTCCAATTAAACACCAAAATTTTCAAGAATCCCCTATATTTAGAGTACTTTACACTTTTTTGTATTCCTATCAAACAATCCCTAAATGGAAATGAAGTTCGTAAAACTGAATTTTATAATTAGTTTCAAGGTCAAGAGCATTGGCTGAAACTGTTTTCTTTCACTTGTTTCAAGAGATTTGGCCAGCATTAAAGTAGAAACCGTCCATTATATCGAATTCCATCCATCATTTTATTGGTTTTCATCCTGTTTTGAAAGTTTTTCCTATTAAAAACAATTTTTGCTCTTTCGAATTAACATCCAGTCGATGCATTTTGTAATCTCCTGAAAGGCCTTTTATTTAGCGTAATTTTTTTATTAATATATTAATCATGATTACTGTATTATTTTGTTTTAAATTGCCTTTTCATAATTGACTTTACAATCAGATGATTCATTATATTTAATTATCTTGCATTTAATTAGGTATATTATATTATGCGATTAAAATTTTATATAACCTAAAATAAAGTTCGGAACTTAAAAGAAAAACAAAAAATAGCTGTATTTGTGATGCTAGCATAACTAGTGAACTCCTTTTGGTGTCATTTGGCTCAAAGTGAATGTCTTGAAACTTCTTCTGTGCTTTTGGGTGGGTTTTATTATGGGAATAGCTTAAATGAAGGTTGGGAAATTATGGCACTTTACATCTAAACACCACTAAGTTTTTTTTTTACTAGGTATTCTTTTACGTAGCACCTTTTTCAAACCAAACAAGTCACCCTTTGTAAGTGTCCAAAACCAAAATTGAAACATATATTATAGCACAGTTCGGAACTTATCTTTTGCTTATGCTGGTGTGTATGTTATTTGACTCAGGCTTTGTTTGAGGCAGCTTTTAAACTGCTTCCTAAAATGATTTTCAAGTATTAAATTTTCTAATTCAAGAAATTTTTATACTAGAAAGCTATTTTAGAAAGAAACAAAAAAGCTGTCCCAAAAAAAACCTCAATCTGTTACCAAGTTGACTATTATGATTTCTTTTTTTTTTCAAAATACTAAATAGTATTTCGTCAAACTAGTTGGAAGTGTTTCTTGTCATTGTCTCTCTTATTTTGGTTTCTGGTTGCCTTCATCAGCTTGATAATGTTTCTGCTGGCACGACTGAATGGAAGGGTCTTTTGAGAGATTATTGGTCTCGATTTATTGAATATTGCAATTTGGCAAGCAATGCTCACATTCATCAGGTTATTATTTGTTGACGATTTGAATCTCTGGCTATTACTTTCTCTGACAATATATTTGCGGCTTTCTGAGAGAGTTTGTATTGTTTATGCTTCTCTGATAGGTTGAGAAAATGTTGGAGGAGAAATTTGGTCACATACTATTCTCTTCACTTCCTAATGATAGCAGATTGTGCCCAAGGTATTTATGAGTTAGGTATTTTCTCTTCTATAATGGTGCCTATCCTGTAGTGGCGCATGGAGCCAAAAAATGCAGGTTTCTCTTAAATTATGGGAAAGTTACATCAAGTATTAAGTCCCTATGTTTCGTAGGTCATGGATATGATTATAACAGGAATTCTAAATGAAAATTTTCTTTTATCGCAATGTTAATGCCCATATATTTTACTATTGGTCATTGATATACTTAATAGATATTCAGAGATGAATACCTAGGTGTCTGCCTGCATATGACAATGTCAATAGTTAATTCTAGTTGTGTCTTGAATGCTGAGTTAGAATAATTGAAAAAAACCATGAGACAAATAAATGTTATACCACCATAACAAGGATGCGATATATGAAACCTCTATAGAGCATCACATTTTGGAGATCTTGAGTATTACTAGTGGAATATCTTAGAGGGACCCTGTTGACCCATGCACTAAAGAACACAAAAAAGGTCGAATTCAATGACCCATTCACTAAAGAACACAAAAAAGACCGAAATCAACGACCCAAGCGATGGTCAACGGGTGCGACATGTTTCTGAAGTGCTCAAATGACCTCCGATTGCCAAACGGACTGTGTTGTTGCATCAAAACATCAAATTTACCTAAGGATTCCCTTGCAGTCAAATCGGCCGAGATCATATGACCCATTTCCTCCCTACTCACTAACCTATCCTACATAAGAATTGAAACTTAACAACATGACTTTAGAACAAGCATTTGTGGCATTGGAGGCATTCCCTATCGAAAACATATAAGACCAATCATCAGGTTACTTGACTTTTGATCAGAGTTAGCTAGGCTAATTTTTTCTCAGCTAGATTACTCCTTATCTAATCTTATTGCCTGACCAATCTCCTTACCAGATCTGTGTTCTTTCCAAACAGTTCTCCTTCAGGCTGGTCACCTTGCTTGACAAGTTTCCTTTCTAAGCTAACTTCTCCACCCAACTGACATTTTCTGATGCCTGTTGACCTCTGGACAAAGAGCCAAAACCCAGCTCAAATCCCACTTAAATCCCAGAAAACCCGCCGAAATCTTTCATAAAATCCCGTTGTTTAGTACTTGTTCGGTGCCGACGCCGCTCCGATTCCTGACCTGTGTTCTTCCCCTAGCCGACGTTCAATCCAATGCCGACCTACACCATTAGAACCTCAAGTAAATCCCACCGACATTAATCGTACGTCAAACCACCTGCTATGACTTCCCAGTCGACCGATCCAGCCCTGCTAGCTTAAAACTTCACTAGTTGTTCGGACCTTCCTGTCACTGTGCCACAAAACCCCTTTGTCTACCTACCTCCAACGATCAAACTAGCTCCGACTTCACACCACCTTCCACGATTCTGACTCCAGATCTCACGCAAGCCGAACGTATCTCACCAGACCGATCCCTCCTCAAGCCGCATAACCTGATCTCCTCCTTCCATTCAGTCGAGCTACCTTCAACCCTCAATCTTCCCTAACCTCATTACCTTATCTGACCTACACTGAACTCCAAGCCAGTCGAACCCCCTTCTGGCCCGCCTCCTTCCTGTTTGGTTCACAACAAGCCGACACTAAAGTATAATTTCTCTCAAGTTTTCTAAATTTATTCATTTACTATTGTTATTATTGGTTAGTTATTACTATAATTATCATAATTATTATGTTTATTTATATATATATATATATATATATATATATATATATATATATATATATATATATATATATATATATATATATATATATATATATATATATATATATATATATATATATATATATATATATATATATATATATATATATATATATATATATATATATATATATATATATATATATATATATATATATATATATATATATAATTGGGAATGAAAAAGATAAAAAATAAGAAAAAATAAAAATAAAAAGGAAGGAGGATATTGTGCATCATTGCCGTCTTCTCTAACCCTCGCGCAGGTATAATCTTCTAAATGCAAATCCCACTCTCGGCATTTGGGGCGAGGTGGAGGACCCCACATATGCGCTCTCGTAGCACGGTGGGAGGGAATCCGGTGCGACGCTTGCGACAAGGTGTGTAGGCCCCGTACACGCTCTCGTAGAGTGGTGGGGAAAACCAATTGTGCATTTTCAAATAGGTATCTCGAAGACCCATACACGCTCTCGTAACGTGGTGAGGTTGAAGAAATACAGCCGCGGTATTACCCTACACCAATCATACACGCTCTCGTAGTGTGGTGGGATGACCCAGACTCATGTAGTTTCTCCTAAACAGGGGAGACACTGAAAGGCTATCAAAATTCACAACAAAGAAAGGAACTGACTTGAATAATTGACCTAGAACTAGAACTTGAACTGAACAAGACAACTTGAAACTTAAAACCAAGCATTAACTGCAAGGAACAAAGCTTAAATGAATTAACAGGACACCGGACCTTAGAACTCTAAAATACATAATGAACTTGAAAATATAAATACTAAATAATGGTTCAATGCACACAAATGAACGTCAACGAACAAATGAAAAGACTTGTGACGCGACTCGTTTGTAAGTAAAAATTGACTAAGTTATGGAAAATACAGTAATTTATATGCAGACAGTGACTTGAAGTTTTCGTGAATGTCAAAGAATTGCCATGCCAGCTGAAATGCAAGTAAACCATAAGTTATCTTCAAAGATAGTAAAGGATTAGCAAACATACACGACAAGTTATCTCTGCATGGCAGCAGTAGAGCATTCAATGCTTACAAACAAGGCGTGTAGGATGCATTAACGAATATAACGGCCTTCTTGCAGTGAATCCTAATCAGCATGCAAGCAACCATACCTGTCTGTTATGAACACGAGATTAACATGCAATCAAATGCATTGGACCTTATAAGCAATGGGGGCTAAAATGTATGAAGAAATTAATGATGAGTGCAGTTCATCCCACAATCAATATTCACATGCAAATGAACATACTAGATTCATTGGTAGATGATAATACCCCTCCTACAGACATATGCAGTGCAGCATATGGCGAATGCGAACATGTGCTAGCAATGACAAAAGATTTTTCGTATGCAAAACCTTTAATGTACAAGCTTGCAATGCACACATTAGCCTATATGTGAGCAATGACAGTAAACGAACCTGCAATGCAAAAGTTCTACGACCGAGGTTAACTAACTTGCAAGCACCTGAAACAGTCCCCATAAACACTGAAATACATGCAAGCTGATACAAAAGTTCGTCGATTGACACATATAAGGAATTTGACGATGAATGCAACCACTCATCAGTTAACATGCAGGGAGAGCTATGAACGCAACTCACCTAACAATCAGTTTTAATTTGCGGATGAACATACACATTCGCTTGCAAACAATAACACTGATAATTATCATATGAATAAACTCAAAGAGACTGAAGAATATAATGAAATGTTTATAAGCAAAGTATGAGTCGTACAACAGATGGTGCAATCTCCCCACAGTCAACATCAACGTGCATGTGAATATGTCAACTCATCTATAAACATATACAACGTAGCCTACGATAAATGCAAACCCCTATTTGCAATGAAAGGAAATTCATTGTATGCACAATAGCATGTCCACGATTGATAGTCAGTAACAAGTGATGGGTGTTACGATGCCCTCATAGTTGACAACCACTCGACTGCTGGCAAATACATTGATCCCCTATAAGCAAAGAGGCTGATATGCAACAAACACAAGCACTTACGAGTTGTTGTAGAAGACCCTTCATGAGCAGGATTCAGAAAACCCGTCATACATCCTGTGTGTTGTCCATAAGCAAAATGCAAAGTGACTACATCAAGTGTAAATGCCTACGAGTTCCTATAGGAAACTCGTTGTGCATACAATGGTCTTTTCTACAAGCAATGATAGTAAATGTATTGCAAGAGTGATGAATCCTCTACAAGCAATAGATGGAAGATCATGGCGGATGCAAGTGCCTACTAGCAATGATGGAAGATGCATCATATGCACAATAATATATATAGGCGGGTGATGATCAATAGGTTGTGGATGTCACAACACCCCTATAATCAATCACCATTCAATGGCTAGCAAGTACGTCAATCCAATTCACTGCAAGCAATAATAGATGATATACAACAAATACAAATAGTAGGAGGTTCGTTAGTGCACGATAACCTACCTGCCCAAAGCAACAAACAACTTGTGACGCGATGCTACACCACCGGATCTGCAACATCCCTACAAGTTGACAAAAGGCATGTACGAGCTTCCAAATAGAACGCTGCATTCAACTGACAATTGCTCGCACAACTGATTAGCATTAAACATTCTAAAATGGCCCAACACATTCAGTACAATATGTATACACACACAAACACAAAAATGCATATGCAATCATACACCCTCATGGGCCCTAACAAGCGTGTTATGGGTACATGCGGCGTCTGAGGATATTGTGCAGGTCAATAAATGAACTTAAGTTCAAGACTAATCCTCCTCCTTGATAGAACGAGAGTCGACATGACTTGAACCAATGAATAAATATATGGTCGCGACATCTACCAAGATATTTATTTTTGTAGTTCAGATTAAGCCTTCAAGGTCCATATCAAAAAAATATTGCCAATAAAAGTATACAGCCGACTCGAACCCAATCCTCTGTTGGCATCTAATAGAGTCGATATGGTTCAATCAATAAAATATAATTGCTCATGAAAATCCCGATGATGACTGTGTTGAATGTAGATCTAAACTGGAGGAGTTAATTCCAAATATTCAAAATGTCACCCAAATGACCATAAAATCTATGATTCCAAATATTCCAAAATCTAAAATATTTAAAATTGAAATTAACCATCAAAACGCTTAAAGCAAAAATCTATCAACCCTCCACAATAGTTTGCCGAGGTGGTCACAAAGAGCTAATGCCTGGTCGAGAATATCACTAGGATTCATTCTGAAACAGTCTCTTGCCAATGGGGACGTGGCACATGTCTTCTAACCGGCGGTTTTGCCTCCAAATGGCATTGCAGGTAAACAATTATGATCGGGGCCCTCTGAACCCGGTGATTTGCCGCCAAATGGCACCACTAAATTATAGTCATGGCCGAAGCCCGTATGCTCCCTAATGACATCAAATCCTTGAGATAGGAATCAATAGGATATAATTGATAGGGCACAAAGCCCTTTGTTAGCTAAGGTGGATTCAAAATTTACCCCTTAGGCAAATACTCATCCCATGTCTACAAGGTTCCCTTGGACGACACAACCCATGTTTGCCGACAAGGATCCTTCTGTCAGGTTGGGTCGACTTCCTCCTCTAACTAAGTAGACTATGGACCACGATGGCTTGGGTTGACGAAACCATGGGATCTTGATTGGATCCATCATCACTTCCCCCACTATCCACTTTAAGTGCAAGATGGTGAAATTTTTAATTTTAAATATCAAACCTTCAAACACCTAAACCCATGTTGTTACTATAACCAGAACAAAGATCATAAAGTCCTCGCAAAATGAAGGCGAAATTTTTGGGTAGTATCTTATTTCAAACCCAATATGCCTTTTGAAAATTTACCCCAGAATTTAATTCGTCAAAACTCTCCCGAAGGCAAGGGGAGGTCGGGGCACGAATTTTTCGGAGCTCACAATGCCTAATGAATCTTCTTCACTGATGACTGGTCGACCTCTTTTCTGACATCCTTTCAACAGGCTGACCTTCATCGACGCCCTTTAGACCACCAACTTTTGTTGATGATTGACCTGCCTCCTCATGCCTAACTAGCCTTTATTACTGATGCACAGCCGACATTCTTTGTTGATGCACAGTCCAGTTCTCTTACTGAAGTTCAATGTGTCGTCTACCTGCACTAAAACCAGCTTGGCATCCCTTGTGGACCTCCTGATTGATCCATTCTCATGCATGATTGCCGCAAGATCCTGCATCCCAAGGCTCCAACACCTGATGATAATCAACTAATCTGTCTCTTTCTATAAATCTTTTACACGCTTAATGTTCATACTGTTATCTGAACACATATTTAAGGTGTTGAATCATTAGTGTCTCAAAAGATGTAGAGGGTAATGTTTTGACTTTATTCACATTTATGGAAGTTAAGGTATATCAGGGATGCTTTGTTATTTTGTGAACTTGCTTTTTACCGTCTTGTCATCTGCACAATTTTTGCTCTTTCACTTTTAAAAGCATGAAGAAAACATTGTTTCTCTTGATAACTTATGCAGCTGCGAAGAAGGAACTTTAAGATTTAAAGTTAGCAGATTTGGGTCTGGCTATTTTATTGGCTGCGATCAACACCCCAGATGCAAGTAAGTTATGAACATAATTTTTAATATGATTGGCTTCCTAAAAATTTCTACCAAGTTGATTGAGTATACTATGACTATCTTGCATTTCTTTTCTTAAATTTGTATTAGCTAGTTAATATCATGTAATTGCAAGCTAATTGATATTTGGGCATCTTCATGCAAATTACAAGGAACTAAAACCTTGATAGATTTGTGTTGTTGAATGTTTGAATTATTTTCAAAATAGTTGTGTAGCATCTGTGGTCTTTGTTTAGCCAAATTAGCAATGCTATTAAAGTCATCCTTTAGATTGCTGAATTTAAGCTCTTGTTCTTGTTGTTTGAGAATGAGATTTTTAAAATTTTATGTTTTGATAGGTACTGGGCATCCCAAGAATAGTGCTTAAATTTGAAGTATGAAACCGAATTTCATTCACATTTATTGTATCTTAGGAGAACTAAGAAAAAAAAAGAATAGAAATAATTAATATTAGTATATAATCTTGTAATGATGAACACATACTTGTGGATAGTTGGCTTGATTACTTTTAAAAGTGGAGCTACCAGAACAAGAAGTAGAATTATTTTTACTTTGGTAAAAAAATCTTTTCGAAAGATGCTGAAGTGATTTTTATGGAATGTTTGAATACAAAATATAGCCTAGCTATAATTATGGATATATATTTTAAGAGTATAAAACAAATAATTAAAAGAGGTAATTGTCCCTCAATAAGGTAGTGGAACTATTTAACTTCCAAGATTAGAAGTTATTAGATTGTTGACGGAAGCAAATTGGGAATGAGTCAGGCCGAATAGACCTGTGAGCCTCTTGAGCACGTTTTTGTTCTCGATTTTGTGGATTTTGAAGGATAATTAATCGGCTTTCTTGTTGTCCTCCACCGACTTTCATTTTCGAAATTCTGAGGAATACAGGTTCCCACCACCGGTCTTCATTACTAATACAAGTTTCCACCACTGGTCTTTGTTACCGAAATTCTGAGTAGTACGGGTTTCCACCATTGGCCTTCATTGCTTAAATTATGAGGAATAAAAGTTCCCACCACCGGCCTTCATTGCTAAAATTCTTTGGAATATAGGTTCCCACCACCGGCCTTCATTGCTGAAGTTCTTAGAAATATTGGTCCTTCCTTCGTGCGTCCAAGAATGGGGAGAGATCGAGCCGGAAGGCCCCTCGTGCGTATGTTTGGAAAGAACTGAGGATTCCCTCTCGTGCGGGTCTAGGGCCGGGACAAGCAAGTGTGCGAGACCTGCACTCCTTTATCAGATCAGACCAGAAGAATCAGAGGCGTTGCGTGTGCATGTACCAGGTCGATCGAACAGGAGTATTTGGTTGGAGTTAGACGACTAATTTGCATTGGGCTGAAGGCTGGCTCGATCAAACGGTAGGAGATTTGCATGGCAAGTGCCAAGCCGCTTTGCTTTAGACGCATTTTTCTTCTTTGTCCTTGAAGCTTGCTACAACCCTAAAAACATTTTTTTTCCTACTATCGTGCCTTCATTGCTTGCCTTCTCTTGTAGTTGTTGTCCTATCTATAACAAATGCACCATTCATTGTTGCCCTGCTTAATATAGCATTTATTGCTTCCCTTTGCTACCGAAATGTCTAAATCTAATTTTTTTCAAAGTTTTGACCAAATGGAGGGCTCTATGGTGCACCATGGGACTTGATAACTCTACTTTTTTGTAAATAATTATCAAGCTGGGAATGGCATAATATCTATATACCCCCATTTTGAGGGGGAGTGTTAAAATCTCAGCCGTCCCTTTACACTTGATCCCATAGCCAGGATGGGAATCTGTGGAAGGCTCATTTGTGATCTCTATTAAATCTCAGCCGTCCCTTAACACTTGATCCCACATCCAGGATGATAAGCCGTGGGAGGCTCACTAGGATTACACCAATCTCCTTCCATATTTGGTTGGCTGATTTAAGATGAATTATATTAAGGAAAATATGCATGATTCTGTAGTTATTTGTTTCTTTATTAAGGCATCTTGTATAGATCTATTAATATGAATAGTTTTGTATAATAAAATTATGTTTTTCCCTCTCCAATTTTTTGGCTCTTTTGGGGGCATCGTTGAAAAGTTATTGTAGTGAAGAAATATAATGTACAAAAGAAAATTTGGTGGTCGAGTGAGGAGGCATACAAAAGTTATTAAAATGTGAATTTAAATTGTATCAAAAAGTAAATACAACTTTAGCCTACTAATAATAAAGAAGTATAATCTTGCAAATCGAATAGTAAGCAAAACAAAATCTACAATTTTATATGATTTATGCAACATCCTAGAGATATCATGAAAGGTGAATAGCAATGCATAATTAACTTTTGCAAGAAATGAGAGATCTAGAGGCTTTGATCAAGTAGATTTCATTAAAAGTGATGATTATAAGTTTTTAGTCAAATATGAGGATATCAAGGAAAGATACAAATTGTACCCTGAGAAATTGTCAAAATAAAAGCTTTATAGATTAAAGTGAAAAATGACCAAAATGGTCCATTGATTTTTTATGAAGGATCAAAATGATTCCTAATTATATTAAAGAATCAGTTTGGTCCCTCAAGTCTTTAAAGAAGAATCAAAATAGTCCCATGTTAGGACTATTTTGATTCCTCTTTAAGGAGTTGAGAGATCAAAATGGTCCTTTAATATAGTTATGGACTATTTTGATCGTTTATAAAGAGTCAAGAGATCACCATTTTGATCATTTCCTCATACAATAATTGATTCACATGAATATAAAAAATAAATATTTGAGTTAAACTATACATTGATTGAAAAAAAAGTGAAATGTACTTAGTTCTAAAGATACATAAGTATTAAACTTTAGGTCATAATGATATACCTATTAATATTTGGAGAGTTATGGGTAATATTTGTGTAGTTTGGTTAACATGCCTTTTTAATGGAATCTTTGAAATTTAAGAGTGTCTAATGATTTAAAAAGAGATATTTTAAGTTTTTAACTTCAATGTTCTAGAATGAAATAAATGCTTAGGATTGTTGTAATTATATATGAATCAGACTTTTCAATCATACAATGAGGATATGGGAGAGGGCAATGGAATATAACTTTAAAGTATTACTATGTCAGATACTTTGTGCCAAGGCAATTAAGGGAAGCATATGAGAGAAAAAAATCTCCTTATATGTTTTTTTTGTTTATCTTGAGAAGGCATTTGATTAACATAAGAATTGATGTACTATGCAATAGAGAAAAAATGTATGTGTGCCGATGATATATTGTAATACCCAAATTTACTGGCAAGGAAATTTTAATAGTAAATTCTTTTAAAGTTAAATAAGTTTAATTAATATTTTTATTTATAATACATTCTCAAAGAAATTAATAATTAGACTGTTAAGTGAATTCAGTGAATTACTATTGAGTAAACTATTAAGTGAAGGAATTATTATTATTAAGCAAAGTTAATTACTTATAACTAATTCCTTATAGTTATTTCCTGAAGAGGTGTGTCCCTTTTGGACGTGAGTATAGGATAACTATCAATGGCCCTCTTATCCACTCTTTTACATATTTTTCACGCAAGCTTGTTTGCGGGACTATCACAGTATTTGGTAGTGGGAAATAGATACATGAGGAATTCGGCAGTGGAAATTCATAACAGTATCTTGAAGAGAAAGTTCGGCACAGTGTTTTCAACATTGTAAAGAATGTCTGAGAACAAGGCTGAAGGAATTTTGTGACTTTGAAGGAAATCTGCTTGCTGAGAGTTCGGCACATTGACTGCTTGCGGGACTATGTAGATCAATTCGGAAGTGTAGGAGCAATGTTCGGAATTCTAATATAGGAGCAGCAGTAATTTTGCTGTGAAGGATTAGTAGCCGATTAAGAGCAGTAAGGGTTTGGAGGAATAAGAAGCAACAAAAAAGTGAGAGAAGAAGAATAAGAAAGAAAATTCAGAGAAAAGAATTCCTTTGGTTACACTTCTCTGAAGAAATTTTCAGAAAATCTTGTAGCAGAATCCGGAAAAATTTATAGGAAGATTTCAGCATACTGCAAGATTTACTGTAGCATAGTTTGCTACAGACCCGCGGCACTGTAGCATGGCGAATTTTTGTACGAGTGAGAATAATGGTGTAGATTGCTGTGAAGGTTTGGAGGAGTATAAAACAAAGGAAATTTTGAGGAAAGAAGAAGTTAGAGGTAAGTATTTTGATATAGTCGTAATTGTAATAATTTATGAATAAATGTATCAATTGTTGCCAAATTTTATATAAGTTATCTGACTATATGCAGAAAGAAAGTTTTGGGTTAGTATATCAAAGGAAAATGTTGCGTGGTGTAGGTTTGGAAGGGATCACTCGTCAAGAAGGTAAGTTGTGTAAGTTTAGTTCACCAATGCCATCATTATTGATTCTACATACATCTATAATGCTTTATGAATATTCCAATAATGATAATGAGTATATTACAAATTTGTTATGGATGATGGATCACTTGCATACATGTATTAGTGAGGTTTAAAATAAGATGTATAATGATGAGTCTTAGGTTTTCATAATTGATATTAAATTGAAAGGAATTCATTAAAGTTCATATTGACAAAAGTATTCCAGCATGCAATTAGTGTAAGATACAAAAGATACAAATTCTTACAAAATATTGTATATTGCATGTCATGTATAAATTAATAATATATGAAGTATATGGAATTTTAAATTCAATTAAAGAATGACTATCTATGATATGATGTCTACAATATTAGGTGGGCAAAAGGGACCCAAATATAAAGCCTGTATTGCAGATGGGGCAAAAGGGACCCCAAAGGAAATGAATACCTGTGTAGCAGGTGGGGCAAAAGGGACCCCTAAAGAGGCAAAAGGGACCTCGATGTAATTCAATGGCGATAATGTCAGGTTTACCTGGGCTCCATTGAATATGATTATGAAAGTATAGCCAAGTCTTTTACTGGATGAATTAGATATTCAATGTAACTTTGAAAGAAGTTGAGAATAATGTTAAAGATGATCTTATGATATTTTACAAGTAAAGGTAAGTTTAGTCAAAGATGATTTTAACGATTTGATAAATTACAATTATTGTATTTTAATTGTTAATTAACTTGCATAACTTACTAAGCCTCATAGCTCACCAGTTACCTTTTACTGGTTGTTTTTACAAGAAAAAGGAAAGAAAAAGTGGAGGAAGTTTGATATGCAAGTATTTAAGTTTTATGTAAATGTTTATTTATATGTTTTAATCTACTCTTAAGGTTAGACTGTTAGTAAAGAAGTTTTATTGTTTGTTTACTTTGAATTGTTTTGGATTTCCTTAGTGGCTCTGTACAAAGCCTTTGATGTGATGAAATTTGGGAAATTATTAGATGCTTCATTTGTTATTCCAAATGATGTTATATGATCTTTTATTTAGATCTGAAATGAATTCAACAGAACTCAGAGGTAAATGATGGAATGTTATGATTATTATTGTTGCACTCTGCAGTACAGTGTAGTTCTATTGTGGGGTGTTACATATATTGAAGTTATTCAAGGTATATATGATAGAGTATTGACTAGTATTGAAAGTATTTATAAAAGGATCAAGGAATTTTCAATCAGAAAAAATGATTATATCAAGGTTCAATATTAAATTTGTTTTTTATGGGTTGGATATGGAGTTATTTTGATGCTCACATGTGATATCAAAATAAGGTATTATTACATACTTTTTTTGTAGACTTGCTGGAATCTTTGCTAAAAAAAATTGAATGATGGAATGATGAAGAACATATTTAGAAGATAAATGACTTAGAATTATTAAAACAAAGTGAATTTATAAGATGTGCAATTTTGGTGGTTGCAATTGATAATTATTTGCCAATATTTTTAAGAAAGAAGGGGCACATTTATAGCTTGCTTGCAAACCAGGTTAGAGGGTAGGCCAGGTCAAACCGGTAACCCAACGGGTTGGGTACGGGTCTGAATTCCTGACCCATTTGCCTAATCGTGTAGAGTTCAGGTTGGATTAGTTAATGGCAAGTCAATTTTGGGGTGAACCCGACCCGAGAACCCATTTTGATCACTCCTAAAAAATATCAAAATTGATTTGCTTAAACTTAGATGAGCTAGCTCAAAATTACTTTAATTCAATTTGAAATTGGCCCGATTCATGTGAATTGTACATATATATAAACATACAAGATATATGTAATAAACATATAATATATTCAAATATATGTAATAAACATACAAGATATAAATATATTCATATTTCATATGTCAATGTATATGCAAGATAAAGCTTCTACTTTTGTTGCCGACGACCTTGCTTTTTGAAATCTCCTTCTCGCTTCTCCAATTGACCTCATTACACTAGATCTCGCATGAGAGCCTCATTAGTTAGGGTAAGTTCTCAATAGATGATAGTATTAGATAAAAAATTTTTAACAACAAAGTTGAAATGCTGACCCTAATTCATGCATTCATCGTGACTTTTGGGCACATTGCCATGATATTTAACAGGGCTATTTTGGTCCCTGTTTAAAGAGTCCGGATACTAAATCGGATTTTTTACACAGTATTGGACTACATGCCCTCTCACAAATAGTCAAGGGATTTTTTTTTGCGCTTTTCTCTATTAAATTAATATTTAAGCTACCTAAATTAAAATTTCTATCCATCATCATTGTGCTAAATGTTGGGAATCCTTTCCTGTCTGCAGTTGGTTTTATTTCTGACTTTCTGTACATCTTTCTCTCTGATGAAACACCTATGACCTGTTTCTTATCCATTTATAGACGAGTTAAATATCATAACTGATGTCTTTTATCGCAGTTCCAGCCACATTTGCCAGAAAAACTCTCACTGTGACCAGAAATAGCATAAAAGCTTAAGACTCCTGTATCTGTCTCAACCATTTCCTCTAAACCTGCTGAAGTTCATTATTCTTCTATGTGCCAACTATTATAAAAACTGTTATTTTCATTTATTGTTAAGCCTTTAAGATTTTTATGAAATACTTTTTCATTTTCTTTCTTATTATGATTTTTTCTTTGTTTATTTTTGTATCATGTAACTTTTTTTTTTAGTCATTTCTTTCATTTAATGGAAAGGGTTTTCATCAGCTTTTCACGTAAACAAATGTTAATGATCTATTTAAAAAGGAATACTGTGTTGTCTTTCTGCAAACTGCATTACCTTATTGTATTGTCTGAGTAAACTGACAAACTTTGATTGCAGAGGTTTATTGCTGGTACATATTTCGATGACGACGAACACCGTCGTTGCTGATAAAACCAGGATAATACCTCCTATATTGCTTGGTTACAGTTCCCGTGTTCTAATGAAAATGTGGTTGAGAATGTCATGGTGTTCACACTTTTCATAACAATTTTTGTTTCTCTTTTCTCGCCACATTTTTCTGCAATCAATATTCCTTCATAATCCTTATTCCTATCTCTTTTTGTTCGGATAGATTTATTTAAAAGACATGCGTCCTTATGGGACACATGTTCAACTTGGGGATGACAGAAGTGGTGGTCCACCAAAACGTCTTCAGTTA
>CM033683.1:4531100-4763599 GCA_019514585.1 Dendrobium officinale | reverse complement strand
ATATAACATTTAGATAAAATAAATCACATCGTCTATTTTATTATTGATCTATATATATTTAAAAAAACCATTTAATTACAATAATAAATAAAATCCATATCATCTAAAAGGTGGATCACACGTAGAAAATAACTGAAGTGTAAAGTATTAAAAAATAACACAATGAATATAAATCATTATCAATACTATTGTCTCCAAATGACCCAATATAAATTTGAAATAGTTAGAAGAAGAACAACACATAAATTAGCTAAAATAATTATACTACAAGAAAAACCTTTATTATCTTAAAAACTCTGAAAAATTATGTCATAATTCTATTACATGACATATAATCATCTATTTAAAAACTATATATTAACTACTATTATATTGAAATAATACATCCATTCCAAAGAGTTGCATACATACACCATGATTTACCATTAAAATTGTTAATAAGTTTGGCTAAAAAAGAGCATTTGTATAGTAAATTGTATAATCAAAGATTAATTTGATTACAATTATACCTAACCACCTAATTACCACATTATATAACAACATATTGGACATCCAAAATAGATCACAGCAAAATAAATCATACTATCAAAATTAATAAATGATAAGAATACCTAAAGAAATCACAGGGTTAATGATTACATTTCAACCATGACTATAGATGTTGATGTTTTTATTCATGAATGATTTATATTAAAACTTTATAAAATGTAATTATTATTTTTTTAAAATAAAATTTTGGTTATTAGGTTTATAGGTCAAACCTCATCTTAATTTTCTATTTATTTTATTTTTTTCTATTTGAATAAATATCATGAAATTATACAAATGTATTGACGAAAAAGATATATAAATAAATTTGACTAAGCTTACTTTAGAATGATGTATATCGAATTGATGCAGATGTATAAAGTGGAAATGAGATGTTACTGTAAAACATTAAAAATATTTATAACATAGAAAAAATACAACATCTCAATGAAAATTTATAATAAATATTTAAAATTTAGAATAATATTACATAATAAATACTTTTAAAAAATTTATAATAATAAGCAAAACATTAAAAAATCAACACCAATTTTAAACTCCACAAACCTTAAAATATTTTCATATATAATAAACATTTCATTTTGGTACAAAATGAGTTTAGAGAAAATCATGAATTTTCAAAACATGTTTATATATGCAAGCAACCAAATAAACCTAATGGAGAGCAGAAAGAAGTAAAGAACTAATGTGAAATTGTTTATATAATTTTTAACTAAATATGACGATGTAAAGCTTACCTGCATTGAATTTTAATTTAGGTTTATTTTTTCTATGATAATTTTTAGTGGTTAGGATATTATAGTATTAGTATTTATTTGACAATTTAATTTTCTTTAAAATTTGCTTATATATATATATATATTATTGAAATATCAGTTAATATCTCCATCTTTAAATGGTTAATTATTTGTTTCTTCACTATTAAAGGTATTAGCATAAATACGCTGCTCTTATTTAAATATATGAAAGCACGTGAATTGAAAACACTAATATATTCAAGCACGTACATATGCAAATTATGAATAGTCTAAGAAGATGCTTATTAAAAATTATAAAAATCTTATCCTAATATATAAAAGAAATCAATGCATATATGCAAACATATATATATATTTATTAAATTTGTATATTAGCATAATTTTAGCCTATTAGAGAATCCTCGTTTAAAAATTTCTGAGAATAAACATTTTAGCTTCTTAGAGAATAAAATAATGACATGATTAATTTAAAGGAAATAGCATCTTATAATTGATTAATAACATTTTAATATAAATTCAATTATTATTTTTCTTATAATTGATTAATAACTGTAAAAGTATTTATTTCAAATAATTGATTAATTTAATGTTTTAGCCTTTTAGAGCTTGCTTTTGTGCCAAAACTCGTCTCGTTTACACCCTTAATCAAAGGTTAAATAAAATAATGATCTGATTAATTTAAAGGAAAACATTAGCTAAGAAATACAAAGATTTGATTGCTGCTAAGTATATAATTCCAAAATCATAACTTTGTAAATGATCTTTTCCTCAGCTAAGAAAACACGATTTAATATCCATCTAACAATAAAATAAACATTCAAAATTACTCTTTACGTAGTGAAAGTTGTGATTTTTTTTAATGAGCCACAATAAACTCATAAGATATATATTTATTGTAAAATACTTGATAGATCTGACAGTGAAATCACCGTATTCACTCAATAAGAGAAGGAAACCCCGAGAATGAGCAAATGTGCATATCTTCACACAAACTGAAAATTTAGAGAACTTAAAATGAAGTGGTTGAAAAATTATATGGAGCTTCCTCCCTCTTTTCCACACACACCAGCTGAGAGGTCAGAGATCTAAAAAAGTCTAAATGCAAAATAAATAATGCAAGGGTGACATATATGGGCAATAAATATGCCAAAGAGGGAAGAAGAACACTTACTGAGCAGTTCAATAGTCCAAAGTTTTCAGGAAAATAAAGCTGAGCCAATTCCAATGATAAGAGATACCTTGAAGTTTTCTGTTTAAATAAATAAATAATCTCATATGGCCTTAAAATCACAAAACACTAAAATAAATAATAAAATAAATAAATAATTTTTGTATGTTTTGAAAATTACAATAATTCAAATAGTTCTGACAAGAGAAAAATAACAAGGAATATATAGCTACCTCCGTACGAATATCGCATAATGCTTTTAAAATCAACACACATGTCAGTTGTTCAAGATTCTTGTACATCTCAACCTCGACACTAAACATATTCATAACTCATATATCAACCTGAATTGTATTTACCATTAATTCAAAAAAGATTCATGAGTTAGCAAAAAGTACCTATGTGATGCAACTATTGGTATCTCCCCATCTGTTACCTACAATAATAATTAGATCTTAGCTAGCAATTTATACAAATAATGCTAATTAATCATAAAGATCATCACTTTCTCTAAGTGTAAGCAATTAAGCCCATTAGCTTAGGGTAGCATACCCAATGCCACCAATCTTTTGTCTTCCTGCACAAAACTGTAAACCAAGTTGTCTGACCTAAAGCCACACGGATGACAGGTGGATAGCCTGATAACATTTACAACAATTAGTAAGAAACTAATTTTAAAAAGTTATGAGCAAACAAATATATGAGATAATCCATTAAAAAGTAGGAAGATGTAACCATAATTAGAGAAGATATCCTACTGGAGAAGACGACAGAAAAGAAGAAGAAAATCTAGGGGATGCCGAACAGATGCGAAGACAAAAGCATAAGCTTTATTACCTAAAAAAAAAAGAAGTGAATGAGAAGCTTGGCGAATTCGGGCCTATGCGAAAATTTATTTCATTAATTTAGCAGTGGCATGGAATATGAAAGCGAATGCTTATTATATATCTTCATTCGAATAGGAAACGAATGGCCACTTCTCCCAAATCGGAATACGAAATGAATTCGAAATAAGCAAATAGGAGTAATGGCAATTAATACAGTTGTTTGAAATGAATACTTTTATAGTTATTAATCAATTATAAGTAAAATAATTGAATTTATATTAAAATGTTATTCTCAAAGCTTAGAATTCATGAAATAACTCTTTAGAATAATGTTTAGCTAATTGAGGTGGTATCGGAGCAGCGAGGAGTATGAAATGAAAGGTTAAGATTTGAATTAAATAATTATAATTAATTAAAATGAATGGCTACGAATTTTGTACGTTTAATTTTAATAATTAGTTTAAATTTATTGATCATTAATATTATTTAATATAACGGGTCATAACTATTTTAATTCTTTTAATTAAATCCAATTAAGAGAATACAATAATAAAGTCAATATGAAATGAAAGGTTGAGATACGTTTACTATAATAATTAGCTTAAATTTATTAATCATTAATACTATTTAATGCAACGGGTTATCTAAAAAGTCTTTTTTGTGAATTCTGTAATAACCATTGCAATTCTCTTAATTAAATGCAATTTAGAGAATACATTAATAATTGTAGTCAATATGAAATGAAATGTTGAATTTATAATAATTTTGGAAATTAATTGATTAGTTGAAAGCGGTTTTTGGATTGATAGCAGTTTTCGAATTAAAGCAATTTTAATAATGTTGTAAACAGCTTAATTAATTATTTGAAAAGCGGTTTTAAAAATAGGAAGTAAAGTGGGCGTATGAGATGGTTTGGTACTGCATTTTTATAATTAAAGCATTAATAATTTGAAACTGCTTAATTAATATAAATAAATGTTTTATGGAAAATGATAGAATTTGAAGAGTTATATATGAACGTTGTAGATTAATTTAAAATTTATAGATGAACGTGTGGGTCTCCGAAAGGATTCTGCTCGTGTGGTTCGAATGCAAAGAGTACGATCACACTATCCCGTAGGACAAAAATGGTCGTAGGCCTTTACAATCGACACAAGCAGGCCGATGGAAGAGCAGATGGAGTTATAGATACGATTAGCCATGGAGGATAGCGGCTTTTCACCTACCAACCTCGATGGATAATAATATCTATAACCCAAAAGTTCACGAGATTTCCCCCATTTGACACATCAGCTCGAATGGGGTATTTGATTGTGGGGATCGGTTTCCTATGGGCGCAAGCCCCCGTAGTTAATTACATCCTAAGCCTTGACTTAGGAAAACTCTCGATTAAGGATGTTAGATTATCTCCCCTAATGGGTTTAGTGTAAGGGTGAATTCTAGGCTTTCCTAATCAAAGAAGAATGTCCCAATTTGGCTCAATCAAATCATGCGTGGTTCGATCAACATCCGGTAGGCTAAAAGAAGTGGAAACTGGAGAAAAAGAAGAGAAGCAGGACATACAACCATACATGAGAGAAAGAGGGAGGTGGCGTCATCTATGTGACGCAGATGGGTAGGATTTATAGTCTCCGAAAGAATGGGGAACTTACCCACCGTTAAGGTGTATAGAGATACACTCGTACCTCTCACCTTTAGATCCTAAATCTATAAAAGATGTAGTATCGTACACACGATACTAACATCTACGACCTAGCTAGTGCAATCTGGACTTATTCCTTGCCTGAAAAAGGAAGCCAGCTAAAATCCTAAGCACAACCAATCGTCCTATATGTATGCAAGATGGAAAGGGTCTGTCCTAAGGAATCAAGGATTTGCAGTTCAAAAGAGTTAAATCAGGGACTCTACAATATGCAAACGAACATATCTAGCGTTATTAATGGTGCATGAAACAAATGCACGAGTAAGAGATGTCCTTAGGTCCACTAATGCAATGCATGTATGTAGGTGAGGTGCATTATAGCAAAAGGTGTGTAAGAACGTATGCATGGCATCCAGAGTACAGAAAAAAAAATAAATAAACACACCCTAAGGGTATCCTTCAGGCAAGATACCCGCACAAAAATCATCATAATCATGCCCACTTCGTGTGGGAAAAACAGCGATGCCCAATGGCATGAATAGGTGGCCTACTCGACAGGCCTAAATGACCCTAATGGTCTCTAAGGCTCACAGAAAAAAAAAAGAAAAAAAGGGGAGGGGGGGTATCGTACCCAAAACCGGAAAAGGCCAAAATCCTAGCAGAAAACCACGATGCCCACTTCGTGTGGGAAAGCAACGGTGCCAACCGGCACAAATAGGTGGCCTACTCTACAGGCCTAAATGACCCTAATGGTCTCTAGGGCTCACAGAAGAGGGGCAAGCTTTGACCTATAGGGCCAAAGCTTCGTCAGTGAACTAACCTAAGGCTAGCTATCTAAACATGCTAGAATACCTATTAACAAGCAGTGTGTGATGTGAAGCAGTTCCGATATATAATTAAGAGTTTAAGTTGCAGAAGCCATACCTGACCGTGGCGCAGCCACTTAATAGCTCCAAGCAAGTAAATGGTTCATTGATCCCTGATCGTGCAAGACACAATGTATCTGCTGTGGCGCTGCCACTTAAAAGCTTATAAGCAATTGACGCCGCTTGATCATTGATAATGCAACACCGGATGTACCTCGCAAAGTAAGACAAAAGAAAACATATATATAAGCGTAGATGCCGTTCAGAAAAGAAATGCAAGTAAGTAAGAAAATATAACTGATAGAAAATGTAAGAATTGCATTTATAGAACATGTATAAGTAGTAAATACTGAATAGCAGAAGAAAATGTAAGCCTAACCTAGGACTAGAAGTAGTGTCCTAATCAAATCAGTCTAAGGTGTGTGTAGACTGTGCAGTTTTGATAGATCCTATGTAGGATGATTTAGTTGAAATTGTTTGCATTTTTGATTTGTTAGAGGGCAAAAGAGAGATTTCAATTAGAGTTTAAATATTAATATTTTAGGATTGATTTTAGGGATTATATTTTAGGATTTGATTGATTACCACCTTTGTTTCACACCGAGGCCGTGAGGTTTATTTCACCCTCCTTGGGGCTAACTTAATAGCCTCGTAGGCCTGGGTTACCCAGTGGCAACCAACTTTGTTAAATTATTAGTGGGTTATAAATTAGAAAAGAAGTGTGAATTAAACAATTTATTAATCAAATTGGTTGATTGATTTTAAAGATTAATCTAAAGTTTGATATTTTTAAGAGTCTTTTATCCTAATAAATTTTAGTTTAGGTTTGAGCCTCCTAATTAAAATCTACCTCTTTTAGATTTCAGATTGGTTAAGGATTGATTATTAAATTAGTTGAATTAGATTTAGATTCTGCATTTTAGAGATTATGGAATATTAATTATAGTTAGAAGAAAAATTAAGTGTTTTAGTACATTTTTAAAGGATTGAATTAGGGTTAATTTTCATTGGTTGACTATTAATGGATTAAGAGAAACTAAACTTAGGGAAGCGTGTCACTAAGTTTTCATTTTGACGTCTCTATCCTATATAGGAACATGCACCTTAAGTCTATGTTATCTAAGACCCGATCCTTAATTTTTGTCCTTAGATGTCACTAGTGTTCTAGGACTAAAAGATGTTCTGTTTTCTAACCCTTAGGACTTTCGTACATGTGTCACTAGGCTTAGAGAATCTATAGCAAATCAATAGAATAAAAAAGAATGAAAATTACAAATAAAAGGGATGTAGGCATTGTTATTTTGGACACACTCCGTAGAAGTCAAGTGCATCCTATAATATCAACAATGCCCTTTGCTGTTCCCACTCCAAACAAGGCACTTGATATTTTTTAAGACTTCTACCCACAACACACTACAAACAAATCTATATCTACTAATGGGATACAAATTCCCGACTCTAAATCCAAAGTAAGAGTTTTCTTTTGTTTTGTATTTTCTCCCAAAATTCTATGTTTCATCTTTTAGAAACTCATATTACAGGGATTTGATTCAAATAACTAAGAACTATCTTTCTTCCCAAAAGGACATTAGAGATTTTCCTACCTAAAGCTCTCTAATACTTCAGACTCCAAAATTCATCCTATAGATTTCAAAAAGGCTTACAAGAACTTCCAAATGGGCTACTACTAAACCCCCCCCCCCCCCCAAAAAAGTTATCCATTAAAGTCTCTTTTATCTTTTTTTTTTTTTACGACACAAAAGCTCTACAAAAGCCCCTTCCAAAGTCTCCTCCTTTTGACACAAAGTTCTACCCAACAACCCACAAATCAAGTGCCTCCTCTCATTTGGAGTGGGGTAAAAAAAAAATAAAGCTTTCCAACGAGAAGGTTTTATAAAAAAAACCTCTCATTGTAGAGCCCTCATGAAACTTATAGCATAAAACCCCTTAATACAAAACAAATCTAAAGCCATCGATAAATCATTTCAATATAAGTAAAACAAAACTTCTAACAAAAATCAAGCTCACAAAACTCTCCCAACATTCCAAAGAAGTACTTCTACTCATGCAAAGAGACCTCTCAAACTTAGCACTTATGCCGAATGTATTTAGAAAATAAAAAGAAATTCTTATGCCACTGTTTTGCTCCCAAAGTTTAAGAGGAGAGAGCATGCTAACCTACAAAATGATCAAATTCCATAAAATCTATTATGAGAAAAGTTGTTTTATTACACCTCAACATTACCCCACTTGATGCAATAAACTTTATATATTATGAAAAATAAAGACCGACATAGCATTATAATTCTATTTCATAGAAATTATAGTTTCGATAAATTTTGTGCCAAGGAATCAATTCTATTAGATAAAGATTTTCCTCCAAAAGCCATAAACCAGAGAGAACGGAAGTAATTCAAAAAAAAAGATATCAATCATATGCCCATTCATACTAGCGAGATGGAATCTCCAACAAACTCAAGAAACCTTTGACTAGAGAATGCAACTTCTCAAAAAAAAAATCTAAAGGAACTACTAATGTAACCAACCAACTTCTCAAGAAGAAAAAGAAAAGAAGCTTCACACATGAATACCTTCACAACATAAACAAAATACCTTTATGCATTAACCTTGCATGTACTGATAGTCAAGAAATAGGATGAGCCAAGTTATTCAACAAAGTTAACAAACCTCACATAGCATAACACCAAATATATCCATGATATTAAGTCCCACCAATACATGCGAACAACATAGAACGGAGTTACCCACTTGCTACACATTTCATGCTAGGCTCTACTTACAACAAATTTTGTTAACAGAGAAAAGCTCATTCAATATGATATCCAAAATATAATCTTACCAAAAGCCTTAAAGCGAAGCAATGAGCAATGAAGACATGGGATTTCACATAAGCACAAAGTATCACTTCATGCCATCTCTTTACCAAATCAAGACATGAGGTTAAGCATTCATGGTACCAATAAAATCAAATATTCTTCCTCTAGTGACATTCCACCAAACATTTAATATGCAGAATTTACAAAGCTATATAAAACAAGTTAACATGAAAACTACGATTCGGACACCTGCTTGATTCAACCCAACTAATCAACCATCACCAAACTATTCAAAATCCATGCAATGGCCATCTCAACAATACCCATATATGAAGCAAAAATGAAATTTAAGCAAGATTGATTCTCAGATTTTTGCAAAGAAGGGGTCATCTTCGATACCGCATTAAATAAATCTCATGATAATAGATCAACACAAATATGTAACCTTTCCAACAAACTTGTATAACTAGCGTGAAAGGGGACATTCATAGTAAGAGCCATTTCCAACAACTTATTCAACTCATCACATATGACTTTTATCATCACAAATACCTTCATGATAATTTTGATACGAAACAAGTCTTTATGAAATATATATATGAAAGCTCTCTAATCAAGTCATCGTAACGATACTAATAAATGAAATATGAACTAAATAGTAGAGACGCAAAGGCTCCAAATTTCTCCCATATGCAAACATCTTTCATGTAATAGATCCCCAACTATTTCTAAACATTCAATCTACCACAGAATTTTAACCGCCCAAATGTTCATGAAACCAATACGTTGCAATAGAATTAGTCTCATTCATAGCCTATCTCAACACTTGTCGATCAAGGTGCCAATGAAGGGAAAAGATTATACACCATTCAATATCAATGTCAATACTCACTTTAACATAGCTTGGAGCACAAAAACAGTGAGAAGCTTACACATAATTTATTCTTAAAGCAATTCGGAAGCTCAAAGCAATGAAAAACTACATGTATTTCGTTCCCGCAATAGTCCGGAAGTTCAAAACAGTGAAAAAAACTGCATGTATAACATTCCTACAATGATTCGGAAGTTAAAAAACTATGAAAAACTACATTTATAACATTCCTACGACGGTTCGGGAGCTCAAAACATTAAAAATCTGCATGTATTTCACTCCAACAGCAATCCGAAGGTCCAAAACAGTGAAAAAACTGCATGGGTTTGTTTCCAAAATCAGTTTGCAACATGAAACCAGTGAGCGAAATAGTGTTTAACCTGTTCCCAATCAACTTAGAACTTAAAACATTTAAATTCTGCACTTGTTTGAATACTTGCACGATGCTAAAATATTATTCTTTTAGCTTTAGACAAATCATGCTTCCATTACAAATACAAACCAAAAAAAAAAAAATAAATCATGTAGAGATATAGAGTTAGAATAGTTATGCACTTTCTTATTTTAACTCTCTCCAACCATTCATGAAACTTTCATGGATAGAACTATAAAATTGCTTTATACATTATCACCATCTTTTATAAGCAAGCTCTTTGATTTTTTTTTATTAAGCAACAAAACATATATTTAGCATGCATATTCAAGCAAAGAAGTAACATGGTTCCTCATGACTTGTCAAATTATATAGCATGTTTTAAGTACAAAATTTATACATAAACCCATTGCTCATTCTCAAATGACATAGATAAACGCATGGTGGCAATGTCAACTATGCAAATTTCATAAAGCTTAACATCGGGAATGAAAGCTCCTATTAGAGGTCAAGGGAACTAAAGGTGACCATGAGAATTCTATCCACATTCTTTTATTTAGTCAAAATAAGCTTCGCATATAAGCCATTCACAAGATCTTAAAACTATGGAGCAACGCAACTACGATATTTTTTAGAAAACATTTCATCGAATACTTGATATACCCAAATGCAAAGCTAGATGGATAGATCAATAGTGACATCGGATTTTCATGATTATATTCCAACCATGAGGTGACTTGAAATCTCATTTCAGTTACCATTCGAACTTGATGAAGATGAATCGTGTTTAAAACTTTCCAAGGGCTTTGAAGAATAACAAAATCTTTGACCACTCATGTATGATTTAAATAAGTAAACATTGCTTGGAAGGAAAGAAGCAACTTCGTTATAACATTTCCTTAAGATCATTTCATCAAACAAGTGATATGCAACAATACAAAACTAAGCAAACAAGATGTCCTGGAAATCAAATTTCTAACGTTCAACCACAAGAGGTAAGAAGCTCTATTCTTGCTTCCCTTACAGATCTTGTACAGATCTTGAAATAAAAATGCCGTAACAGAAATTTTCCTTCACCTCAACGTATCAGATTCTTCAGCAAAAATATGAAGAAATATAAGCCAAGAGGAATAGCAGGTAAGGAATGGATATATGCCAGAGAACAGAGAGCTTAAAAAAAACTGAAACCAACACTTCAATGAAACACCACTTCTAATCTAAATAGGAAAGAGATTACCTTGCATATAAGCATATAGCTAAGCATTGCAAAGGGACAGGTTCTTACGGCACCCACTCGTTTCTAAACCCACGATCCCTTGCGATTGTCTTGCAAAGAAGAGGAGTTCGGGTCGCACAAATGGGGAGGAGATCGCCTAGAGTCGGACGAGTCTCGGCGTCGTACCCCAGAGTTGGAGCAAACTGAAGGCGAGAGGGAGGAGGAGCTGGGGTAGTTCGTCCGGACTGGCGTCGGACAAGGCAACGGGTGCTCCTAGTATTCGCAAAAACTGAGAGGGGAGGAGGCTGGGCGCGAATGAGAGAAACGAGAGAGGGAGTCGGTCCGAGTGAGAGAGCTGGGCGCGAGAGATAGAGATCCCGTGTGAGAGAGAGGGACAAGGGGCTCGGCCTCCGTCTAGGGCTTCGCCTCTTCCTGGCATGCGCGAAAACACAGAGACGGAGGGAGAGAGTGACGGTCCGGAGGCTCGGGATCGGTCCGCCCTAGGAGCTTCTACCGAGAGTGAGAGGGGGGGAGAAGGAGCTGAGAGAGAGCCGATCCCCATCCCTGAGAGAATCGATAACTTTTGAGATGATACCGTTGTTTCGTCTTCTCGATCCTGCTTCCAAACGCTGAACCGTGCTCTGTATCACTGCCCCTCATCGATCGACGACCGCATTCTTCCTAAAAAAGAGCATATCACGCACCCGAGCACCGCAGTAACGGCAGGGTTAGGATTCGGGGAGATCGGACCGTTGAAGCGATTTCTCAATTTAGGAATTGATTCAAACCAAGCCAAAAGTCAATTGGAATTTATTCAAAATTAATTTGGGCTAATTTGAGCTAGGTTTGGATGTGGATTTGGCTCAAATTGGTCTGGTTTAAAATGTGGATAAGCTCGATCAATTTGATTAAATAAAATCAAACTCAAATTGAACCAATTTGGATCGAATTGAACTCGAATTAGGCTCGACGAGGTCTAGTCGAATTGATCGAATGCGCTCGACGGTATTTGAGCGAAAATCGAGGTCAACAAACGGACCCCCAACATATGCGGAGAACAATAGGTGAACCGTATATGTTGGCGTTGACCCCCCTATATCTAGGAAGATACAACTCTAGGGTCAAGTAACAGAATAAGATCAACAATGAGAGAGTCAGAGAAAGCAGCTCAACTATCTGCCCAACCAAAGTGGCAGAATAGGAGAAGGAGAATGAGATCAGAATCTCATGATTACATGAGCCCAATCAAAGTAAAATCACAAAGGACCAAATGGAATTCAACAATCATCCACAGCACATGTCTAAGGTGATGCGAGGAGAGGAGAATTCAACAATGGCTTGAAAATCATATCATAGGAAAACGTCTATCTGCCTGACCACGTCGCAACAGCAGAGTAGGAGAAGAGGCATGCTAACAAGAGCACGAATCAAGATAATATCAAAAAGAGCTAAAGCGAATACAAAAGTCCACAAGAAACACTCTACTATCACTGGCGCATATGCCAAAGTGATAAGAAGAGGAAAGAACACTCTAATATCGTCGGGCGCATATGCCACGATGATAAGAAGAGGAAAAGAATAACACTCTACTACCGCCGGGCGCATGTGCCGCGACGATAAGAAGAGGAAAAGAACAACACTCTACTACCGCCGGGCGCATATGCCGCGACGATAAGAAGAGGAAAAGAACAACACTCTACTACCGCCGGGCGCATATGCCGCGACGATAAGAAGAGGAAAAGTACACTCTACTACCGCCGGGCGCATATGCCGCGACGATAAGAAGAGGAAAAGTACACTCTACTACCGCCGGGCGCATGTGCCGCGACGATAAGAAGAGGAAAGGTACACTCTACTACCGCCGGGCGCATATGCTGCGACGATAAGAAGAGGAAAGAGCAACACTCTACTACCGCCGGGCGCATATGCCGCGACGATAAGAAGAGGAAAGAGCAACACTCTACTACCGTCGGGCGCATATGCCGCGACGATAAGAAGAGGAAAGAGCAACACTCTACTACCGTCGGGCGCATATGCCGCGACGATAAGAAGAGGAAAAGTACACTCCACTACCGCCGGGCGCATATGCCGCGACGATAAGAAGAGGAAAAGGTGGTGAGGAATGCCTCTCAGGGACTCTGTCGGGCTCTCTCAACCAGCAAAAGAGAACTCTACACTCTAATACCGCCGGGCGCATATGCCGCGGCGATCAGAAGAGGAAAGAACAACACTCTAATATCGTCGGGCGCATATGCCGCGGCGATCAGAAGAGGAAAAGAGCAACACTCTAATATCGTCGGGCGCATATGCCGCGACGATAAAAAGAGGAAAGTACACTCTACTACCGCCGGGCGCATATGCCGCGACGATAAGAAGAGGAAAAGGGCTCCACAACCAACCAACGCTCAGCTGCGTGGTGCTGTGAGAAAGCCAAAGAAACTAAGTAATCCATCATCTAAGAAATTTCAAACTCCTATTTTAGTTACCACATGGTAGAGGACAAATCGTCGTGGCCATGAGTAATCAAAAATACAAGTAGAATTTCTTAAGTGAACTGAAATCATGTACAACATGAAATGAACGATCGATATATATCTCTCTCTAAATAGAGGAACATATAAAACGACCGAGTAGAAAGAGTAATGTCATATCAAGAAAAGAGTAATAGAAGTGGCGAGGGGACACACTTACCACTAAAAACAACCATCATATTATAGATCATGATAACCAAAGGAACACTCAACTACCATCTGGCGCAGCTGCCGAGGCGATAAGGAGAGGACAAGAAACACTCCACTACCGCCCGGGGCATCGGCTAGGGCGATAAGAAGAGGACAAGAAACACTCTACTATCACCCAGGCGCAGCTGCCGGGGCGATAAGGAGAGGATAGGAACTCAACAACCTCCAACGCACAAATACGCGGTGATGTGAGAAAAACAAAGAGGTAAGTAATTCATCACCTAAGAAATCTCAAACTTATATCTTAATTACCACATGGTAGAGGACAAATCGTCGTGGCCATGAGTAACCAAAATATAGGTAGGATTTCTTTAAGTAAAATTAGAATCATACAACAATAAGCAATTGATTGATGTATATCTCTCTAAGAAGAGGAACATACAAACAGCCAGGTAGAAAGGATAGTCTCATGAAAAAGAAAGAGAAGTAGAAGTGGCGAGGGGACACGCTTGCCACTAAAAATAACAACCATATCAAAGATTAATGATTGCTAAAGGGAATCACAGTGATAGCATCCATACTAACTGATGGGACCCTGTGAGAAGTGCAAGCAACATCTACACATCCAAAAAGACCACCCTTGTAGCTAAGGGTATACTCTTAATGGGAAATTACGTTGCTAAAGGAGGTAGGGGATTGACTTTCTACTAGAAGATCAAAATCCACTAAAAAGTGATGTTAACACCTTAAAGCAAGATGTACCACATCATGGGTGGGGAAAAAATCACACCCTCTAAAGGAAAAGTAGTAAGAGACTTGAATATCATGTCATCTCCTAAGCAATCATGAAGAAGCCTCAAGGGAGATAATTTTGGAGGGACTTTGGGCTCTTGGAGTATAGAATCGGGTTCCTCTTGTGACAAGGGCAACCGATTCTACTCAACTAAGAGTTTCTCTCTCTTTTAACATCATTTTTTTTCACATTATGTTCACAGATATAGATCAAGTATACTGGAACATAAAGAGAGGAAAAAAAATGTTGGCTTTGATAACCCAGGCCATACTCGTCACATGAGTGAAACTGGGGAGAGAGACAGGTATTTACAGAATCTGCGAAGGAACTAAACATTGGCTTTGGTAGCCCAAGCCACATTCAACTCATATGAATGAACTGGGGAGCCCAATTGTTACAACAGAATTTGTAGAAAAATTCACATAGTGACAATGGATCAACATCACTATATTTGACTAATATGGATCAATGATGGACCCAATATCACATTCTACATAGGTTTGAGTTAATGATTTTGATATCCCAGACCACACTTGAAGGTGACAAGTGAAACTGGAAAAAGTCAACCCTCAAAGGGGACTGAAAAAGAGATTTCATGCCACAACACCGGAGCGATTGGTGGGCATGAGTGCAAGTACAAACATCCATACGACGTATTTATATACAACTACTAAGGATAATCTCATACTTTGTACGACAAACATCACGTGGTAGAGGACAAATCGTCGTGGCCACGGACTGCCGAAAAGTAGAAGAGATCCTTTGGAGTTATATCTACAGAGGGATATGCACAAGCGACAAGGGAAGAACTATCGTATCATGTGTGGACCTTCGAAGGAGCACCGCTCGTGGGGTACGAACGCAGAGGGTACGGCCGCACTATCCCGTTGGACAAAACGATCGTAGGCCTCTACACTCGACACGAATGGGTCGATGGAAGGGCAGATTGGATCGTGCATACGACTAACCATTGGGGATAGATGCTGTCGCCAACACACCCCGATGGGTAGCAATATACACGACCTAGTCACGGGTTTCCCCCACCCGATCCGAGAGATCGAATGGGGTAAAGTAGATTGCGGGGCCAAGTTTCCCACGGGCGCAAGCCCCCGTGGTTAATTACATCCCGAGCCGGAGCCCGAGAAAACTCTCGATTAAGGATCGTATATTATCTTTTCCAAATTGGGATTGACACATGGGTATAGACTAGGAAATCCTACTCAAAAGGAAGAAAGGTCCGAAGGGCTGAATCAAACATGCGTGGCTCATACCAGCATTCGGAGGCTCTAGGGTACTAGAGAGAAACTGGAGAAAGAAAGACAGGCAATCAATCACATGCGTGAGAGAAAATGATGGAGGTGGCGTCATCCTGTGACGCGGATAAGTAGGATTTAGAGTCCCTGAAAGAAAGGGACCTGCCTACTATTTAAGGCATACTACGAGACCGAGTGTAGTAGCCTCGAACCCTAAATCTAGATTGGACTTAGTGTTCGACACACACTAAGACCAGTGTCCTAGCTAATGCGATGCAAAACCTGGACTTATCCCTGCCTGGATTGGGGGAGCCAGCTAACCACCTAATCGATTTAAAACCATGCTGTCAAGTCAGTTATGAAAGATGGGTGGGTGGTATAGTTCTTTGGAAATAGGACCGACATCTAGAGAATTTCCTAAGTGGTCCTGGACTTATGTGGGTTAGATGCTCCTAGCTAATGCAATTAAATTTTAATTAATTGGTTTCTAATGCAATGCATGCTAGTTGAAATGTCAGCTCATGAATGCTATAGAACTTTAAAAACAGGCTTATAAAAAATAAATTTTTAGAAAAGACTGAGTCTCCCTAGGTCCGGCACTTCATCCTCATAGGCCAGATTATCCAGACTCAACCCGCAGGCAGGGAGATGTCTTATAACAAGGAAAGAAAGATGCAGTAATATGCATGCGACCCCGGACGGTTCCGGCAATTCCCTAGGTTCGTTAAATTTCTATATTATTTAAAATCCTAAAATTTTAAATATTAATTACGAGTAGAAAAATTTTATAATCCTTAATGAGCCTAATACGATCCAGGCGAAAACAAAATCGGCATGCAAGAAAAGAAACCTAAGAAAAGCAGGCAATTTCTACTGCGCAATCAGGTAAACACATCAATATAAATCAAACTAATCAAGTAAATGTCCATAGGCCAACTGCCCTTTAATTACAACCCAGGGTATGCAGAAAAGTAAAGTGGCCGGGCACCACTGCCAACAACCCGGATTTCTAAGCCTATGACAGACGCCAACAACTTTGAGTGGGATATTGGGTCTTCAAATCTTTAGTCTTCTGGATATCTTCTCCTTGGACTTCTTGGAACTCTTCTTCTTGGACTCCTTGGATCTCCTCCTTGGACTCCTTGGCTCCGTCGTGGCTTGAATATCCAAACGAAGAGACAATTCCCCCAGTATGGGGGTATTGCCTTTTCTCTTTGGATATCTAAAGCCATCCAGCTCGATCTTCTAAATGGAAGAAGACTCTCCCCTTAGGGATGCCTTCCTCTTTTAGAATCCGAGCTGGATAAAAATATCCCGACTCAAAGGTTGTTTTCACAACTCTTAACAATTATTACATACAAATTACATTAATTGAAAGCAGTAAATCTAAGAATCCCTGCAAGGTTATCCTAATAAAAATCCCAAGCAGTTTATATGAAAATAAAAGTGCTAACACCATTGACCCTGTGCCAAGCCATGCTCTTAATTTTGAGGGCTAAGCAGCTCCACCTGTGCAATTATAATTATTAATTTAGCCCTCATTTATTTAGGGGGGCTGAGCAAGCACCTGCATAAGACAATATCAGAAAAATAAATGGTGCCCCCCCTTTTATTAGCATTGAGCATGGCCACCTGCACGGAAGAACAGTATATATATGGCGCTCCTAACCTATGGGTAAGTCTAGCGTTCACATCCAGAGTGCAGAAAAAGTAAGCAAACATACCAATCAATTTTCAAACAGCATGCAGTGAAAACTACGGAAAGCTCCGGCACACAGCAGAAAAGTAAAATCCAGCGGCCTAACCTAGGTCTAGAAGTAGTGCCCTAGCAAGCAATTCTATGTGTGTGTAAGGCTGGTGTGGTTTGGATAGATACTAAGTAGGGTAGTTAGTTAAAGTTTTCTAGAATTCAGGTTTGTTGGGGGTCTAAAAAGGGTATTTTTATTTAAAATTCAAATATTAGTGGGTTAGGGTTCATTTTAAATATTTCAGTTTGTTGATGAGTTTTAAGGACTTAGGATAATGATATTTGAAGTTTAAGTTGCATTAGCCAATTTTGGAAAGTCCCGGGTCCTCCTAGGAACTAGACTAAAGGTCCAAAAAGTCACTATGGAAAAAAAAGCTAAATCTGGGATTCCTAACACCTTAGAAAAATAGTAGACCTTAATACGAGTAGTTAGACAGGTAGTAGGCTGAAATCGGAGTTCTCTAGACAAAGTTATGAATTTTCTAAGTTTCGGGCCCTATCCTATAGACTAGGGTTGACCAAAAAGTTGACTTTCTAATCTAAGCCAATTTCTGGAAACTTAAAATTTTTAATAAATACTAGGCCCTAATTGGAGTCTAATGCAAGTGAGTTTACCTAATTTGGAGTTTTCTACAATTAGTTATGGATTTCTAAAGATCGGGGTATTTATTGGAATTTTCTAAATTTCCTACTAAATAGCCTTTTTTATTGTTTAGCTCCAAATCAGCTCCAAACTGATTGGAATCACTCCCAAAGGTCAGGGATGACCAGAAAAAGTGTTCCCAAGTATTTGGAGAAGATTTGGGATTCTTATTAATTTTTAATGAATTATTAGGGGCAAAACGGTAAATTCCACCTATGGTCAAATTAGGGGTCATCCTGAAGTCAAACTAGGGAGCCCTATTTATCTAAGGTCAACGATCAGATTCTGGTCAGTTTGAGGCATTACGGGTAATTTTCTGACCTAAAATGTATTTATTGTAATTTCCGGAAGGTCTCGGGGCCTTAATTAACCAGTTAATTAGGTTTAGTTAGCTAAGGGCTTTAAAAGCTCCTAAAAATTCCTAGAAAATTCAGTGATGTTTTAGATGTCACTAAGTTTAAGTGTTATAGTTTTCATGTCGTTTTGGGATCTATCCTAATTCCTAGAAGACTTCTAAGTTCGCTAGACGAGTCCTTAATTTTTGTCCTTAGGGTGTCGCTACGTTGTAGGAGTTTGAAATGATGTTTTGTCTAACCCTTCGGGTAATAAATGCATGGGAGTACAAAAATTAAATAAACACACCAAGTCCTTAAATCTAGGAGAGCCTAGGCTAAGTGCTCGTGGTGCAATCCTATACATGCATTCTACGAAAGTAAAAAGACAGACACCTAAAGAACAGATTAGTGAATGATTGGGACTCAACCATTCACTAACCCACTCCCCCATGATTGCTCTTCACACATAAGATCCATGTCTAAAATTTCATGAGATAGCAGGTCTCTCCCAGAATTAGGATTTAGTAATAAGTAATTTTAAAATAGTTTTAAAATACTCATAAATATAAAAATATACAATTTTGAAAAATAAAATAATTAAAAATAATTCAATTCCTAATACATAAGTATAGGGAGACCCACTGACCACCCTAACGAAGTCTCAAGCGATTTTGAAAATATTTTGTATCCTGAAAATAATTTTTTATATAATTAATATTTAATATCAAAAACACTTGAATAATCGAATCAAAGTAGCGATTGGTCAAAACAGTCAAAATCAAGGGCTGGAAATGACTTCAAAACATAAAGCTCGCTTTTCTGAAAAGAATGAGGGGTTACTCGTCAAAATCCGACTTAAAACGGACAAGATACGAATTTCCGAAGTTAAAACACAATAAAAATATTATTTCAAAATAACCCTATTTCACTGGTTTTAAAATAACAGAAAATACAGACATAATTTTTATCTGAAAATAATTTCAAACTATGAAGAATTTACAGTACATCCAAAACAAGGTGCTGTGCGTCGACAGCGGACTTAAAAACGACTAAGTTATGTAATTTCAAAGTTTGAATACGATAACTAATTAATTTTAAAATAATGCTATTTGCTGTTTTGAAAATAACTGCACAGAGACCCAAAAATTTCAAATAAAACCAATTCCAGAAAGTGCAGAATCCAAATACGTTCAAATCGAGGTGCTGTGCGCAAAAATCCGAATTGAAACGACGAAGATATGAAATTTGGAAGTTCAAATGCATTTAATTAAAGTAAAGAATAATATTTAATTATAAAAAATACATTTCTATATTTAAATAAATAGATATAATGATTGCCGCGGCGCGGGGAATCAGCGCCGGGCTCATTAACCACGTCGGCGAAGGTCCGTAGCCGTTGGATCTTCCGCGGTTTGGGATCAACGGCCGTGATGCGGCCGGACGGGAATGATAGCCGCGGGATCAGATCCGCGGTTAGATCAAAGCCGCGGAACGGCTTGATCTTAACCGTTGATCACGAGATCAACGGTTACGATCCAGCTCAGGCGGACAAACAGCCGAACCCGAACCCTAGGCTAGTATTTCGACTCGTTCTCCCTCGATACACGACCAATCAACATGAAATTTTAACCACGGATTCCAGGTGCGAAGAGCATTCATGGGGGGATTTTCTTTGAATTAATATGCACTAATCATGGTTCTAATTAACCATAAGTGTTCTAGACTAGGGTTAAGCTTTTACCTCAATCCAATGGATGGATTCGGGAGATCTTGGTCTTGTTGGACTCGTGGGGTCTTCTAGAACAAGTCTCCTCTTGAACTCCAACTGCGAAACGGCCTCGATCGGACGGAATTCCTCAAGGGACGGAAATCGGCTCGGTCTCGCCGGGATCTGGCCGGCGGCGGCTCGAGGCGGTCGGGTTTTGGTCGGGGAAGGTAGGGAAAAGGGTCCAGGAGTTCTCTTGCCAAATCCCAGAGCTTCTGGAGGTCTAGGGAGATAGCCAGAGCAAAAAAAGTCCTTTCCAAACCTAATTTTCTTCTATTTAAACTCCTAAACCTAAGGGGAACGGCTAGGATTTAATCTAAATAAATTTAGGAGGGAAATTAGGCTTAAGACCACGGGATTTTGAATTCTAAAATGTTACAAATCAATTAGGGCATTAAATAGGCTCTTAATGGGCTTTAATAGGTTATTTTAACCTATTAAAGACTTGGTTTGACCAAGTCAATGATTGACTTGGTCAAATCAGTCAAGAAAGCTAAGGGAGTCATTGGATTAAGCCATGTTAGAGATTGAATTTGATTAAAAGTGATTTGGGCTCTTAATGGGCTATGTGGTCAACCTAGGTTGACTTGGTCAACCGGGTTGACCCAGGGTCCAAGCCCGGGCTCAACAGACTCGACTCGACTCACTGAACCCATTGGAGAGGGTCTTGGGGTCTGGCTTGGTCTATTTGACCAAGTCAACCCTTTGACCAAGGGTCTGGGCAAAATCGAGGTCAACAAACGGACCCCCAACAGGAGTGTCGAACGACTTGTGAACCGCTCGTGTTGGCGTTGACCGACTAAGCCACAGAAAGGTAGAGTGAAAATCATGAGTGAAGAAATATCAAGGAGATGGTGGAAAAAGAAGGAGATTCTTCTCCTAGCCTTGCCCCATAGCGGGGGCAGAGCCTAGGAAAGAAGAAAAAAGCGGCAGCAGTGCACAAGTCAAGAATCACCAAAAATGGTGGACTGGTAGTGTGGTCTTCTCCTGGCCTTACCCTTTGACAAGGGTAGAGCCTAGGGTAGAGCCAACAGTAAAGATCACCTCAAGGGTGAAAACAAGGTAAAGAGATTCTTCTTACCGCTTTGCCCTATAACGAGGGCAGCGCAGAAAAGAGAATCAAAAGTAAAGATCACCTCAAGAGTGAAAAAGGTAAAGGGGTTCTCTTCTGGCCTTACCCCGTAGCAGGGGTAGAGCCCAGAGAAGAACCACGAGTAGTAAGGTAGCAAAAGCATACCAACTATCTATCTGACTATATCGAATCAGCAAGATAGAAGGTGAAAGGGGTCCCATATCCTCCTGCCTATTTCAGGACAGTGGATTGGGGTGACTCAATGTCTGCCTGACAAAATCGGGTCAGCAAACAAAGGAATCACAACGCCTGGTGTCTGCCTAATCGGAACAAGACACTCAGGGAAAAAGAGTGGCGAGGAGTTCCTGCCAGGTGCTCTGTCAGGCCCTCTCTACCAAGTAAGTCAAACCAGCTTCCCGCTTGTTCATTTCAAACAGCCGGATAGAAGGTGAAAAGATCCCATCTCCTCCTACCTACTATTTCAGGACAGTGGATTGGGGTGACTCAGTATCTGTCCGATCACCTCAAGACAGCAAACAAAAGAGTCACAAAATCTGGTGCCTATTTGATCAGAATATGACACTCAGGAAAAGAGGCGAGGAGTTCCTGCCAGGTGCTCTGTCAGGCCCTCTCTACCCAGTAAAACCAGCTACCCGCTTGACCGTATCTGGCCAGCGGGGTGGAAAGTGAAAAGGATCCCGCCCCTCCTGATCCTTTCGGAACAGTGGATTGGGGTGACTCGATACTTCTGCCTGACCTCAGCAAAAGTAAAGAAGACACGAAATGGAAGCCTGCGTAGTCTTTTTACAGGACATCCGAGTAAAGGGGTGTTGAGGAATTTGCGCCTCCCAGGGACTCTGTCGGGCTCACTCAACGGTAAAGTAAAACCAACTACCAGGCTGTCCGCATCTGGACAGCGGGTAGAGGGTGAAAGGATCCCGCCCCTCCTGCTCCTTTCGGAACAGTGGATTGGGGTGGCCACTACTTCTGCCTGACCTCAGCAAGAAGCTCATGAACCACGAAATGGAAGCCTGCTTAGTCTTTTACAGGACATCCGAAGTAAAGGGTTGTTGAGGAATTGCGCCTCCCAGGGACTCTGTCGGGCTCACTCAACGGTAAAGTAAAACCAACTACCAGGCTGACCGCATCTGGACAGCGGGTAGAGGGTGAAAGGATCCCGCCCCTCCTGCTCCTTTCGGAACAGTGGATTGGGGTGGCCACTACTTCTGCCTGACCTCAGCAAGAAGCTCATGAACCACGAAATGGAAGCCTGCTTAGTCTTTTACAGGACATCCGGAGTAAAGGGGTTGTTGAGGAATTGCGCCTCCCAGGGACTCTGTCGGGCTCACTCAACGGTAAAGTAAGACCAACTACCAGGCTGACCGCATCTGGACAACGGGTAGAGGGTGAAAGGATCCCGCTCCTCCTGCTCCTTTCGGAACAGTGGATTGGGGTGGCCACTACTTCTGCCTGACCTCAGCGAGAAGCTCATGAACCACGAAGTGGAAGCCTGCGTAGTCTTTTACAGGACATCCGAAGTAAAAGAAATGTTGAGGAATTACGCCTCCCAGGGACTCTGTCGGGCTCACTCAACGGGTAAGCTTCAACATCTGCTGTAGCCAGTGCGGTCTTGCAGATGAAGAAGGGCTCAATACCCACCCAGTCATTTCAACTGAGTGAATAAAGAGTCAGGCTCTGATGCCTGCCTGATCAGGACAGGGCAAACGAGAGCGTGGCGAGGAGTACCTGCCAGGTGCTCTGTCAGGTCCTCTCTACCAGGTAAACTCAACTATCTGTCTGTTCATTTCAAACAGCAGAATAGAAGGTCAAAAGTCACCTCGACATCAGCCCACACACGCATCTGTGTAGGGATGTGAGGGAAAAAGAGGTAAGTAAATGTGACAATTTTGAGGGCAGAGCCACCTAGGGAACCCTTTCTAGCAACCTGGTAACCACATGGTAGAGGACAAATCGTCGTGGCCATGAGTATCCAAATGCTGTCAGGATCTCCTAGAGAACCCTAACCCTACACAAGGGGGGAGAAGACATCAGAACGACATCCCTCCAGGAGGCTGGAAGAGATATACCCGCTGTAAAGTGTGTAAAGGGGCAATCTCATTCCAAAGGAGTAAAAAGAACTCGAGTAGCGAGGGGGCACCTCAACTACAGAAGAAGCAGGACTATGCCTGGTAAAACCAATCCTCGAAGAGGCTACAGTAGTGAACCCATACTAACTGATGGGGACCCTGTAAGAGGTAGAGACAAGATCAAAACATCCAAAGGACCTCTCCGGCAGCTAGGAGTCGGCTCTCAATGGGAAAACAAGTGGTAAAAGTATATGTAGGAGCTGACTCTCTACTAGAGGATCAAAACTCAAGGAAAAGATGGTGATAGCATCTGAGGTGTGATGCCCTATCTCACCAGGTAAGAAAAAGAGCCGAAGTAATGAGGGATCATCCTCTCTACCACGGATAACAACTCTGAGTAAGTAAAATCTCACAGTAGTAACACCCCCACACAAACTAGTGGGACCCTGTGAAAAGTGAAAGTGACCCCGACACATTCATAGGACTGATCTGGCAACTGAGTCTAGAGTATGAATGGTAACATGGGTCACGAAAAAGTAGTAAAAGAACTGATCTTCTGCTTAAAAGATCCAAGTTCTCGAAGTGGTGATGTTAGTATTCTGGGCGAGGTATACTACACCACAAGGAGAGAAGTAACTCTAGGTAGTGAAGGGGACACACCTACCCCCTGAGTACGGTAATCATGTATAGAAGTGAAGTATCATCAGAAGGGTCACAGTGGTAGCACCTACCCTGACTAGGTAGGACCCTGCGAGAAGTGAGAACAACCAAACAACATTCGTAGGGCTACTCTAGCAGCTAAGAGTAGGGAACGAATGTTAAAGTAAGCTGGTGAAAGAAACCAAGGAGTCGGTCTTCCGATGGAAAACCGGGGCTCCTGGAACTGTAATGCTAACACCTGAGAATAGATGTACTACATCACAGCACAACTCTGAGGTGGCAAGGGAGCACTCCTGACACCTAATCTGATAATCATGAGTAAGATCTATGATTATCATAAGACCACAGTGGTAACACCTACCCTGATTAGGTAGGACCCTGTGCGAAGTGGAGGTAACACTGCCACATTCATAGGACTACTCTGGCAGCTCAGAGTAATTCATGAATGGGAGGTAGACTGCCAAAAGAGAGCAGCCGGGGGCGATCTCTTCTCAGAAAGACTCAAGCCCAAAAAGTAGTGATGGTTACACCTTAAAACACAAGGCACTACATCACTAAAGAAGGAATGCATTTAAAATCTTATAAGTTCATCGACCAACTAAGTGGGGACTCAACCCTGAAGAGATCGTCAAAGTACTCTCAAGGGAGGGGAAAGAAAAATTTTGGGGAATTTGAGCTCATAGAGAGTTTTACCGGGTTCCTCCTGTGACAAGGGCAACCGGGTTTTGCTCTCTATCGAGAGCTTCCCTCTTTTTATCACATGTATGTATATACATTTTTTTTTTTTTTTTTTTTTTTTTTTTTTTTTTTTTTTTTTTTTTTTTTTTAGGAATTGTAAATTATTTTGATGATTTGGATCATGTTCGTCACATGAACAGGACTGGGAAATTTGTGCTTGTGGAGAGTTTTTACCGGGTTCCTCCTGTGACAAGGGCAACCGGTTTTGCTCTACTAAGAGCTCTCCTCCCTTATCACACAATTTTTTTTTTTTTTTTTTTTTTTTTTTTTAAAACTCAGGGGTAGTGGATGGTTTTGATAACCCAGACCACATTCATTTCGTGTGAATGAACTGGGGAGCACAATCATGTAGAAATTGATGTACAACTGAAACTATCATCAGGATAGAGGATCAACACTACCATATTTAACTAGCATGGAATGGCGTGGACCCGGTATCCTATCTCAAAAGAGTCTAAATCAATGACTCTAACATCCTTGATCACATTCAACTCATATGAATGGACTAGGGGCTACATCTATCAGATCATGACTGATAGGAAAAAGAAACTCAACTAGGGATAGTGGCTCTCCATCACCATACCTGACTGTCATGGGGTGATGTGGACCCAGTATCACCTCTTCAAAAACTAGACTCGAACTACTTGTTTTGATATCCCAGACCACACCTGGGGCGGCAGGTGAAACTGGGGGACTAAGCCATACAAACAGAGGGGAGCAAAGTCAAGAGTATTCTATGCTCTAGCACCAATATGATTGGTGCGCACAGATAGAAGTACAAGACATCCCTACGGCGTATCAGTGTAACCCTTCTAAGGATAGCCTTATACCCTCCAAGGCAAACGTCGTGTGGTAGAGGACAAATCGTCGTGGCCACACAGACTGCTGAAAAGTAAGAGGAACCCTTCTAAGAGATACATATACAGAGGAATATCTACAGGTGGTAGGGAGGCTCCCCCTGTGAAGTACTAGACTCAGGCATAATACTTTTTCAAGTATTGCCCATTGATGACAGGCATAGGGTGAATGCCATTTGCATCAACAAGTAGGTAGGCACCACCTTCATAAACTTGCTCTACAGCGAAGGGGCCTTCCCAAATAGGCTCAAATTTACCACCTCGCCGACGATGCGAGATGATAGGCCTACGCAAAACAAGCACTAAATCACCTACCCGGAAAGCACGGGGTCTAACAAGGCGATCGTGTGACCGGGCCATTCGGGCCTGGTATAGCTTAAGGTTCTGATGAGCTTGCAGGCGAAGCTCTTCTAAACCATCAAGCTCTTCCAATCTCAATCGGGCATTATCTTCCTCAGATAGATTGTAACTGACTGCCACACGCAGTGAGGGGAGCTCGACCTCAAGTGGGAGGACTGCTTCAACCCCGAAAGCTAAAGCATATGGGGTGGACTGAGTAGGAGTACGGTAGGTAGTCCTATATGCCCATAATGCTTCAGGTAATCTATCATGCCATTCTCTCTTGTTTGCAACAAGGGTTTTTCTTATTAGTTGCACAAGAGTTTTATTAAATGCCTCTGCCAAGCCATTGGCTCTAGGATAATAAATCGAAGAATATCGCCAATTAATGTTATGGCGGCGGGCAAATCTGGCAATTTTGGTGCTTCTGAAGGACGGACCGTTATCTGAAATGATACGGCGCGGAACACCAAAGCGATAAACAACGTTATCGCGGAAGAAACGCATCACATCTTCTGACTTAACTTCCTTAAGTGGGACAGCTTCTGCCCATTTAGAGAAGTAATCAGTGGCAGCTAAAATAAATCTATGACCCTTAGAAGAAGGAGGGTCTATAGGACCCACCACATCCGTGCCCCAGCCCTCAAATGGCCAAGAAGAAACAGTAGGGTGCAACGGATTAGGGGGTTGGTGAATCACAGTGCCGTGAATTTGACACTGGTGGCACTTTTTAGCATGCTCCATGCAATCTCGGATCATCGTAGGCCAGTAGTAGCCAAGGCGTTTAATTCTGCCTTTCATTTTAGGTCCGGACTGATGAGCACCACAAAGCCCTTCATTGTATCTCGCTCATGACTCTAGTAGCCTCTTCTTTATTGAGGCATCTCAACCACATCTGGTCAAAAGAGCGTCGATACAAAGTTTCATTTACATAGGCGAATGATAGAGCTCTCTTTCTAATTTGAGCAGCGAGAGACCTATCATCTGGGAGCCTACCATGCTTTAAATATTCTATGAAGGGCTCTCTCCAGTCTGACTCCTCATCAACAGCAAGAACTGTGAGGGTCTGATCAGGGGAGGACAAGTCTGCGGGGCACAGAGCTTGACGATACTGGACAGAAATAGAAACCGGGTTCCCAGTAGGGTCAGCTAACTCCTTTGCTAACTTGGCCAATGCATCTGCTTTTCCATTTTCAGATCTAGGTATTTTGGCCAAAGTTACTTCAGGTATTAAGCACAGGAGCTCCATAGCTTTATTGTGATATGGAATGAGCTCAGGCTTAAGTACTTTGTAGACTCCAGCTATTTGATTGATTATCAGTTGGGAGTCTCCAAAGATCTTCACCCGCGTAAGACTCATCTGAATGGCCAACTCTAATCCCAAAATCAGAGCTTCGTACTCAGCTTCATTATTGGTACGAGGTTCTGATAAACTATAGGAGTACCGTAGAGTATGACCCTCAGGAGACACAAAAATCAGGCCTAATCCTACCCTAATCATAGGAGTTTCATTTAGATTTGATGCTTTAGCGGATGACGCACCGTCAAAGTAAAAACTCCCAAATAGGGGACTCCTGTTCATCCACACTCATAATTGATTCATCAGGTAGATCATCATTAAGTGGGGAATCAGCAGGGATCGGGTGATCAGCCAAAAAGTCAGCTAGAGCCTGTCCTTTGACGGCCCGCTGGGGAACAAAAGTAATATCAAATTGCAGTAGTATCATCGACCATCGTGCTAGACGACCTGAAAGAGTCGGACGGGTCATCAAGTACTGCAATGGGTTGACTCGAGAGATCAAATTAATCTTATGTGATAGCATATAATGTCTAAGCTTCTGTACCGCGAAGATCAAGGCTAAACATTGCTTTTCCATCGCTGGGTACTTAAGCTCTGCAGGAATCAATCGTCTGCTAAGGTAGTACAAGGCATTCTCCTTGCCTTCCTCATTCTCTTGAGCCAACAGTGCACCTAAAGACTCATCCAGGGCCGTAGTGTAGAGAATCAACGGCCTACCCGGGATAGGTGCAGCTAAAACTGGGGGGTTCATCAGGTAGCGCTTTATACTCTCAAAGGCCTCCTGACAACTCTCATCCCAACGGAATCGGGCATCCTTTTTTACTAGTGCAGAGAAAGGATGACACCTACCAGAAAGATTGGAGATAAATCTCCGCAAGAAAGCAAGTCTTCCCTGAAAGGACCTCAACTGGGTGAGACTTTTAGGGGGTTTTAAATCCACTATGGCCTTGATCATGGAAGGGTCAATCTCAATGCCACGATAGCGGACTATAAATCCTAAGAACTTTCCTGCACTAACTCCAAATGCGCATTTTAAAGGATTCATCTTTAAATCAAACTTGCGCAGGCGTTCAAAAACGATTCGCAGATCTCTGAGGTGATCTCCGCGAACCTTGCTTTTGACGACCAAATCATCCACATAGCATTCAACCTGCTCATGTATCATCTCATCGAAGATGACAGTCATGGCACGTTGATAGGTGGCCCCAGCGTTCTTGAGACCGAAGGGCATCACCTTGTAACAAAAGACACCTATCGGTGTACGAAATGCAGTGAATTTCTCATCCTCAGGGTCCATCTTTATCTGATTGTAACCAGATGAACCATCCATGAATGAGAAGATACTATGGGATGATGCTATATCTACCATAAGCTCAGGAATTGGGAGAGGAAAATCATCCTTAGGACATGCCTTGTTCAAATCACGGAAGTCGATACAGACTCGTATCTGCCCGCTCTTCTTCCGGACTGGAACAATGTTGGCAAGCCAAGTGGGGTACTTCTCTTCCCTAATGAAACCAGCTTCTATGAGCTTCTTGGTTTCAGCGATCACCTGTTGTTCAATTTCCAACCTCATCCTACGAGGTGCTTGTTTAACAGGGACTGCATCAGGCTTAATGGCTAATTTATGGACTGCTACCTCTGGATTTAGACCAGGCATCTCAGTGTAGTTCCAAGCAAAGCAGTCTCTAAAATTCTGACAATAACTTGATGTATTCTTGAGCCTCTGAATCAGACAGTAGGGCACTATGAAAAATAGGCCTAGGATCTGACTCAGTGCCTAAGTTTATCTCACACAATTCATCCATGGCGGAAGTGACGCCATCTTCGAACTCTTGTGGTGCATCAAGTATGTCATCTTCCTCACCATCCGGGTCTTCTTCGTCAGCAAGAGAAACAACCGGATAAACGTGGGAAATGGCACGAATGCTGGCCTCACTAGACTGATTTGATCCCATATAACCTATGCCTCCTAGACCTTGGGGGAAATCAGTTCGCCAGACTCGGGCCTGCCGTAGAGCTTGTTCATCGGGCCAAGCGGAACGGACTAGACCCCGCTCAAACAAAGCTCTCTACAGTAGGTGAAAAGTAGCGAGGGGCACTCCTGACCTCTATATCCATAGCGGTCTCCTCTAGATCTTGTCTCACAGGACCCAGTGGGGCACCTATACTACGGGGTACAGAAGGGCGCTCCTCAGATCGCGCCGGTGAAAAAGTCTCGTACAAGTGAGGTATGGGATTATGACTACCCCACACTGGGATGTCATCCTCAACCATAGGGGTGTTAAAAGTTCTTCGACTGGAATCCCCAACTCCTATCCCGCGTACCTGATGTGGGGAAGGTTGTCTGGTAGTAGTCTGACGTCGGAAGTCTTCTTCCTCGTCTGAGCTAATATCAATAACCAATCCACCCTCAGGTATCAAGTGGCTTTGAAAGGTAGGCCGTGAATCATAACCGACGGGATGTGGGAGTGGTGAAGTGACTGGACGCTGAAGGATATCGATCATTTCATCGTCGGAAGAGTCGGACTCTACAGTCAAAGAAGAAGTGTAAAGGTGTGGAGGAGGGGGAGTCCGAGTGTCGTGGTTCCGCGGCTCGCGAATCGACACTCTACCTCTACCCCTACCTCGTCCTCCCCTACCTCTACTAGGGGGACCCTCGTGCCTCACTGCAAACTGAGAGGGATCTTCATCAGAATGGGCAGTGGAAACACCTGGCTCAATACTAACCTGTGATGGACCCTGTACTGGTGACTGTACAGGACCCTGTGCAGGTGACTGCGCAGGACCCTGTACGGCAGTATCAGGCATCACTGGTGACTGAGCTGGTGGAGCTCTACGAATCCTTCGAGGTACATAGTACTCGGCATCATCGTAGATAGAAATCTCATGCACGGAAAAGGGCTGGGTATCTCCAGGAATGGTATACTCGACATCATTCCTCAGGAACTTCATACATTGGTGCAAGGTAGAGGGCACCATTCCATACTCATGGATCCAAGGCCTTCCTAAGAGAGCCCTGTACGAAGTATCAGCCTCAATCACATGAAACTTTGCCTCTGTTAGAAAACTTCCAAACTTCAGCGGCAGGGTGATAGACCCTAAAGCTCGCTGGCCTTGGTCATTGAAGCCTTTCAGCATAATCTTATCAGAAGTAAGCTTCAAATGACCGAGGGAGAGGTTCTTTAAAGTTTCATGTGTCAAAATGTTTACTGAAGCCCCTTGGTCAATGAGGACCCTGTTCACCTCAAAACCATTGACTTCAGCAGTGACATACAAGGGACGATTGTGCTCAGTGGTCCCTAACAAAAGGTCACGACTAGAGAAAGTAATGCATGGCGTGTTGTATAAATGCCATGCCCCATCATCAGGGTCAGAAGTAAAGAATGCTTGATAGGTTTCTGGTTCAAGCAAGGCTTTTACCAGTGTCTCTCTCAAGTCAGGTGACAACATCAAAGCATCATAGACACTAAGAAGAGAAGGAATTTTCCTTAGATGTGCCAACACATTGTAATCAACTTCCAGCTGAGGGCCTTTCCCTTTTCCTTAGGCTGCTCCTGGGAGGAAGGAATAGGATCATCCTGCTGGGTAATGATATTCTTATCTTTTGTATTTTTTTAGCCAACCTGGGTGGAAGAACTTTCCCTGAACGCAAATGAACTTCCTGTATTGAGTCATCCTCAACAGGAGATTCCTTTGGTTCAGGGGTGGTGGCAGGTGTTGGTTCTAAGGCAAGTACTGGGAGTGGGTCCTCGGACTCATCATCTGAATCCATGTAACATCCACCCTCTGGAATTGTAAAAATAGGTTCTTCATCAGACTCAAACTCATCATTAGAATCATCCATATTATAAGAAACATGTAGTACTGAGGAAGAGCGAGTGCTGGAAGAAGAAGAACTAGGAGTAACAGTAGAAACGTAAGTAAAAGGTGCAGAAGACCAAAAGTACTCAGAATCGCCTTCTATTTTTATTTCCTCATCAAATGAAGGGAGAACAAAGTCCTTCAGCGTAAGTGCTGGAAGGAACCCTGTCTTCCCTCTGCAGTTACAACATACTTTTCTTTTTTTCATACATTTTCTTATTACATCCAGAAGAAGAAAAAAAAGAGAAGAGGAAATGTGCTTATCTAGCACTACAACAGAAGGAGAAGAGGAGGAAGAAAGTGCTGGAGTGGTAACTGCAGTGGCAACTGTCGACTTGGCCTGAGGTGGCCTACTCTCAACTGCCTCTGAGCTCTGAACTGCTCTGTCTATCATCCTCCTGGTCTTCCTGGAAAGTGAGATCTGCCAATCATCCTCAAAACCCGTGGGTAAACTGCTAGTAGTGCCCTGAGCATCACTCTGACAATCACTGGGGCTGGAGACTAGCTGAACTGTCTGAGGGGTCTTGCCCTTGGGCTGCACTAGATCACTGTCCTGAAGGCGTATCTGTCCTGTGATCATCAGTCTCTCTACTCTGTCCTTAAAGACATAGCAGTCTTCCAACACATGTCCGACATGTCTGTGGTAAGGACAGTAAAGGGGGTGCTCAGTCTGACCCTCCTCCTCTGCTCTACTGCTCTCAGGGAATACCAACAGGTTATTCTTAGTAAGGAATCTAAAAATTTTTTCTTCACACTCTCCCTCTCTAAAGGGATATTCCTTCCTAAGCTTCTCCTGCAGGTACTGCTGACTCTCTGGAGTCCTACGGGAGGTCCTGGGCTGTCCCCCTGGCTGGTCAACTGAGTAAGACCTGCTGGCTGAGTGTGGCTGACTAGCTGGTCGTGGCTGCTGGGGTACTGAAGTGACTAAGGGCTTCTTGCCCTTATCTGATGGTCCCTGAGTACTGTGAACCTCTCCTCTCCTAGGTGGAGGTGCCCCTGAAAACTCCTGCCGCTGAGGTCTGCGCGAAGGCTGACTCTCAACCTTAGGAGGGACTGCAGCGGGTATGCTGTCCTGTAGGCTGGTCACCTTGGTGAGGAGCTTCTGAAAGGTTCTAATGGTGAAACCCTTCAGGTATGGTGCTATCGGACCATCTATGTTCTTCAACAAGATCTCAACTGCATGCTGCTCCTGTAACTGTGGCTCGCACTGCAAACTGAGATTCCTCCACCTGACTATGTAATCTGTGAGACTCTCTCTGGGACGCTGCCTGGTCACCACTAGCTCTCCCACTGTAACTCTGTGCTCTGTGCTAACAAACCTCTGCACAAACAGCTGCTCCAACTCTGCAAAGGTCCTGACTGAGTCGTTGGGGAGGTCGGCGTACCAAGCAAACGCCACCCCCGCCAAGCTGCTGACGAACAACCTCAACATCAGTGGATCACTCCCTCCTATATTGCAACATATGGCTCGGTACTGAGCCACATGCTGCCTCGGGTTCCCAAACCCGTCAAAAACTCTGAACCTAGGAGGGATAAAACCAGGGGGGTAAGGCTCCTGCTCGTACTCTACTGGGTAAGGACGCCCCCTGCTGACTGACTCTCCAGTCTTCCTGGAGGAAATGGCCTGCTCGACCTTCTGGGCAATCAAATCCTGGATCTGACCTGCTGACATCTGAGCTGGCTGACTCTGAGCTGAAGTGGTGTAAGGAAGTACTGTGGGTGGTGCTGGGACTACTCTCTGGACCCTGTCCACTCCCACGGGGTCTACTGTAGCAGGTGGTACTACTGGCTGCTCTCTGGAGGTACTGGTAGCTGCCACACCTGTCACCTGAGGCATCGCCCCCAGAGCTGTCAACTGTGCTGTCATGGCTGCCATGGCTCTGGCCATCTCTGCCATCTGTGTCTGCAAGTGTAGAACGGTAGCATCCGTGTCAACTGACCTGGGAGATCCACCCACCTCGGGGTCTCCCTGCTCGTCCTGGTCCTCGGGCTCTCTCTCATCCGAGTGACCTCGTCGGGTAACCACACATACCGGTGAACTGGTACCTCCTCCTCCTCCAACTCATCTGTCAGTGTGTCATCGTTTTCCAAGAAATGTTGTTGGAGGGCTGCTATGTACGGACTCATAGGGGAACCAATCCTGTGAGGGCTACGGACTGACTCTGTCTCAACTCTCTCTGGAGATCCCTCTGGAGTAGGTGCCACCTCCTCATCGCACATCATCGGGACTGCCTCTGCCCCGGAAGTAACTGCTATATCCATCAAATCATCTACATCGTCAAACTGCTCTGTATCTGACGGTGGTGCTGTCTCTACTGGCTCAACTGGGTCGACAGGGGTGTCCGCCTGCCGACGCCTCCAAACCCACCTCCTACGGTGGGGTGCTGCACGGGCAACTGGCTGCTCTGGGACTGCAACCTCTGAACTGACCTGAGGCTGGGCAGGCCTCCGCTGCTGTCTCCGTCCTCGACGACGTGGGCGTCGTCCTGCAGCAGCAGGAGTAACCGCCGCCGGGGTCTGACTACTGGAACTGTGTCTGCAGGCTGCTGAACTGTCTGTCCCCTCTGCCAACTGTAAAGTCTCCTGGCAGTCTGTCCTCGCAACTGAAAGGTGGCCCGAGAAATCTGACGGAGTATCTTCTGCCGATCGACAGGACCCCTACCACCTGCTAGGCGGACGATGTTTCGAATCCTCTGGGTGAGGGCTCGAACAGCAGCGTCCCTAGGGATCCTAGCACGGGGTAGGGTAGTGGTAACAGGAGGAGCCGCCGCAATGCGGGCAACGTCCTCCTCGTCCCCACTATGTGTCAACGGGGAAAAAAAGTCCTCCCTGAACTGCCTCTATCTCGGGAGCCACTACAACCTCTGGAACTGGCACAACTGCAACTCGTCGTGGCCTCCGCTGCCTGGGAGCCACTGTCCTCTCAACTAGCTCCTGGTGAGCTATGGCATCAGCCATCTGCTGCCTCTCTGCCTCTGACGCAGCTAAACGAAGTCTCCTGTTCCTATTCCTCCTGGCCCTTCTCCCAAGGCCGGAGGTGGAAGAGGAAGGAACATCAGGACCGGGAACAGGAACAACGGGAAGTGTCGGGGTCTGCCCAACAACCTCGGGGTGAGAAAGTCGGGCGAAAAACAGAAACCCGACCAGTGGAAGGCGAAGGCACCTCGGTCTGGGCACCCCCTCTTCCTAGTAGGAGTGGGAGGGGGAACCCGAACACGAGGTACTTCCGCTGGAACAACGGGAGCAACAGTAGTAGCAGGCTGCCGGCGCTGAGGGGCCGGAGCAACCTGTGCTGCAGGAGCGGCAGGCACTGGACGCCGGACCGCTGGACGAACGGGGGGGGAACTACAGCAGGCTGCCGGCGCTGAGGGGCCGGGGCAACCTGTGCAGCAGGAGCGACAGGCACTGGACGCCTGACCGCTGGAACAGCAAGTGGCCTAGGCACTGGTCGCCTAGCCACAGAGCGCACTGGCTGCGCGCAGGAACAGGAACAGGACGTGGTGCTCGGACTGGGCGCCGAGCAGCAGGACGTCCAAACGGGCGCATGGCTGCGCGTCCTCTCCTCTGAGGAGGAGAGAATGCAGCAGCCTCCGCCGGGGTCGGCCCGCCAAGAGTGACGAAGGCCGAGTCAGTGAAGGAACCAAAAGTGATTCCTCCCACTGGCGGACTAGCGAGCAGGGACTCAGGGAGAGTCACCCGCGCGTCCGAACCAAAGGCAAAAGTAACGGAAGGTACGAAGGACGCCATGGCACTGCTGCCAAGAAAAGAAAGTGAAAAGGTCAGTAAGACTGTAAATCAAGAAAGAACGGACGAGTGAGAATTTGATAGGATAGATAGGAATAGATAAAGGACGGAATAGCCTGCTAGGCTGGAAAGAAGTAGAGTAGGGAAGAAAACCATAGCTAAGGGAGAGGAGCCCTAACTAAGGAGAGACCCTAACTAAGAGTGGGACGGACCTAATCTAAGGAGTACCAATCCCAGAGTACACACAAGAAAAGATAATATATAATCCAAAGATGGAGAGAGAAACTGGTCCCACCGTGGTCGCCAGAAACCTGTGGGCCTCCGAAGGAGCACCGCTCGCGGGGGTTCGAATGCAGAGAGTACGGCCGCACTATCCCGTAGGACAAAACGATCGTAGGCCTCTACGCTCGACACGAACGGGTCGATGGGAGGGCAGATTGGATCGCGCATATGACTAACCATTGGGGATAGATGCTGTCGCCAGCACACCCCGATGGGTAGCAATATACACGACCTAGTCACGGGTTTCCCCCACTCGATACGAGAGATCGAGTGGGGTAAAGTAGATTGCGGGGCCAAGTTTCCCACGGGCGCAAGCCCCCCGTGGTTAATTACATCCCGGGCCGGAGCCCGAGAAAACTCTCGATTAAGGATCATACATTATCTTTTCTAAATTGGGATTAGCACGAGGGTATAGACTAGGAAATCCTACTCAAAGGAAAGAAATGTCTCAAAAAAGGCTCAGTCAACATGCGTGGCTCATACCAGCATCTGGAGGCTCTAGGGCACTAAACAAAAACTGGAGAAAATAAATCAAGCACTCGATCACATACGTGAGAGAAGAGATGGAGGTGGCGTCATCCTGTGACGCGGATAAGTAGGATTTAGGGTCCCTGAAAAGAAGGGACCTACCTACCATTTAAGGCATACTACGAGACCGAATGTAGTTGCCTCGAATCCTAAATCTAGTTTGGACTTAGTGTTCGACACACACTAAGACCAGTGTCCTAGCTAATGCGATGCAAAACCTGGACTTATCCCGGCCTGGATTGGGGGAGCCAGCTAACCACCTAATCGCTTTAAAACCATGCTGTCAAGTCATTTATGATAGATGGGTGGGTGGTACAGTTCTTTGGAAATAGGACCGACATCTAGAGAATTTCCTAAGTGGTCCTGGACTTATGTGGGTTAGATGCTCCTAGCTAATGCAATTAAATTTTAATTAGTTTGTTACTAATGCAATGCATGCTAGTTGAAATGTCAGCTCATGAATGCTATAGAATTTTAAAAAAACAGGCTTATAAAAATAATTTTTTGAAAAGACTGGGTCTCCCTAGGTCCGGCACTTCATCCTCATAGGCCAGATTATCCGGACTCAACCCGCAGGCAGGGAGATGTCTTATAACAAGGAAGAAAGATGCAGTAATATGCATGCGACCCCGGACGGTTCCGGCAATTCCCTAGGTTCGTTAAGTTTCTATATTATTTAGAACTTAAAATTTTAAGAATTAGTTATGAGTAGAAAAATTTTGTAGTCCTTAAAGAGCCTAACGAAAATCCAGGCGAAATCAAAGACGACATGCAAGAAACAAACCTAGAAAAAGCAGGCAATTTCTACTGCGCAATCAGGTAAACACATCAATATAAATCCCAAAATAAATCATCTAAATGTCCATAGGCAAACTGCCCTTATTACAACCAGAATTTGCAGAAAATAAAGTGGCCGGGCACCACTGCCAACAACCCGGATTTCTAAGCCTATGACAGACGCCAACAACTTTGAGTGGGATATTGGGTCTTCAAATCTTTAGTCTCCTGGATATCTTCTCCTTGGACTTCTTGGATCTCTCCTCCTTGGACTCCTTGGATCTCTCCTCCTTAGACTCCTTGGATCCGTCTTGGCTTGAATATCCAAACGAAGAGACAACTCCCCCAGTATGGGGGTATTGCCTTTTCTCTTTGGATATCTAAAGCCATCCAGCTCGATCTTCCAAATGGAAGAAGACTCTCCCCTTAGGGATGCCTTCTTTTTTTAGGAATCCGAGCTGGATAAGAATATCCCAACTCAAAAGTTGTTTTCACAACTCTTAACAATTATTACATACAAATTACATTAATTGAAAGCAGTAAATCTAAGAATCCCTGCAAGGTTATCCTAATAAAAATCATCCCAAGCAGTTTATATAAAAATGAAAAATGCTAACACCAGTGACCCTGTGCCAAGCCATGCTCTTAATTTTGAGGGCTAAGCAGCTCCATCTGTAGCAGTTATAATAATTTAATAATTTTAGCCCTCATTTCATTTTTTAGGGGGGAGCTGAGCAAGCACCTGCATAAAACATTATTAGAAATTATTATGATGCTCCCCCCTTTTTATTAGCATTGAGCATGGCCACCTGCACGGAAGAACAGTATATATATAGCGCTCCTAACCTATGGGTAAGTCTAACGCTCATCACATCACAGAGTACAGAAAAAGTAAGCAAACACACCAACAATTTCAAACAGCATGCAATGAAATCCACGGAAAGCTCCGGCACACAGCAGAAAAGTAAATCCCAGCGGCCTAACCTAGCTCTAGAAGTGGTGCCCTAGCAAACAATTCTATGTGTGTGTAAGGCTAGTGTGGTTTGGATAGATCCTAAGTAGGATAGTTAGTTAAAGTTAGCTAGAGTTCAGGTTTGTTGGGGGTCTGAAAAGGGAATTTTTATTAAAATTCAAATATTAGTGAATTAGGGTTCCATTTTAATTATTTCAGTTTGTTGATCAATTTTAAGGAGTTTAGGATATTCATATTTGAAGTTTAAATTGCATTAGCCAATTTTGGAAAGTCCCGGGTCCTCCTAGGAACTAGACTAAGGGTCCAAAAAGTCACTATGGGAAAAAGGCTAAACCTGGGATTCCTAACACCTTAGAAAAATACTAGACCTTAATATGAGTAGTTAGACAGGTAGTAGGCTGAAATTGGAGTTTTCTAGGCAAAGTTATGAATTTTCTAAGTTTCGGGCCCTATCCTATAGACTAGGATTGACCAAAAAGTTGACTTTCTAATCTAAGCCAATTTCTGAAAACCTAAAATTTCTAATAAATACTAGGCCCTAATTGGAGTCTAATGCAAGTGAGTTTACCTAATTTGGAGTTTTCTACAATTAGTTATGGATTTCTAAAGGTCGGGGTATTTATTGGAATTTTCTAAATTTCCTACTAAATAGCCTTTTTTTATTGTTTTGCTCCAAATCAACTCCAAACTGATTGGAATCACTCCCAAAGGTCAGGGATGACCAGAAAAAGTGTTCCCAAGTATTTGGAGAAGATTTGGAATTTTTATTAATTTTTAATGATTTATTAGGGGCAAAACGGTAATTTCCACCTATGATCAAATTAGGGGTCAACCTGAGGTCAAACTAGGGAACCCTATTTATCTAAGGTCAGGGATCAGATTCTGGTCAGTTTGAGGTATTATGGGTAATTTTCTGAGCTAATATGTATTTATTGTATTTTTCGGAAGGTCTCGGGGCCTTAATTAGCGGGTTAATTAGGGTTAGTTAGCTAAGGGCTCTAAAAGCTCCTAAAAATTCCTAGAAAATTATGAGAGGTTTATGATGTCACTAGGTTTAAGTGTTGAAGTTTTCATGTCAATTCCGGGATCTATCCTAGTTCCTAGAAAACTTCTAAGTTCGCTAGACGAGTCCTTAATTATTGTCCTTAGGGTGTCACTACGTTGTAGGAGTTTTAAAGTGATGTTTTGTCTAACCCTCAAGGTAATAAATGCAAGGGAGTACAAAAATGAAATAAACACACCATGTCCTTAGATCTAGGAGAGCCTAGGCTAAGTGCTCGTGGTGCAGTCCTATACATGCATTCTACGAAAATAAAAAGACAGACACCTAAAGGAAGGATTAGTGAATGATTGGGACTCAACCATTCACTAACCCAATCCCCCATGATTGCTCTTCACATCTAGAATCTATGTCTAAAATTCCATACGATAGCGAGTCTCCCAAAATTAGGATTTATGTATAAGTAGTTTCAAAATAGTTTCAAAATACTTATAAATATAAATATATTTTTTTGGAAAATAAAAATAATTGAAAATAACTCAATTTATAATACATAAGTATAGGGAAACCCCGCTGACCACCCAATCGAAGTCTCAAGCGATTTGAAAAATAGTTTGTATCCTGAAAGTAATTATTATACTAATTGAGTAAATGATAATTAAATAATCAAATATAATGCCCCGAAAATAGAAATCTGTCAAAACAGCCAAAATCAGGGGCTGGAAATGGTTCCAAAATATAAAGCTCGCTTTTTCTGAAAAGAACGAGGGGGGGTTACACGTCAAAATCCGACTTAAAACTACGAAGATACGATTTTTCCGAAGTTAAAACAGAATAAAATAATATTTTTTAAAATAGCCCTATTTCACTGGTTTTGAAATAACAGAAAATGCAGACATACTTTTTATCTGAAAATAGTTTCAAAATATGCAGAATTTAGAGTACATACAAAACAAGGTGCTGTGCGTCGACAGCGGACTTAAAACGACAAAGTTATGTAATTTCAAAGTTTGAGTACGATAACTAATTAATTTTAAAATAATGCTATTTGCTGTTTTGAAAATAATTGCACACAGACCCAAAAATTTCAAATAAAACTATGTCCAGAATATGCAGAATCTAAATACGTTCAAATCAAGGTGCTGTGCGCAAAAATCCGAATTGAAACGACGAAGATATGAATTTTGGAAGATTAAGTATAATAAGTAGGTTAAGAATAATTTAAAAAAAAAAAGGAATTTTCAAAAATAATTATTAAAAATAATACTTTAATATTTCTGAAGTTCAAGGTAATTTGAGGATATATGATAATAGTAATACCTTAATTATTGATAGTATATTTTAAAGTAACTTTAACTAATTAAGATAATAAGTAATTAAAATAATATATAATTGTTAAAAATACAATTTTTTCATATCTAAATAGTATATATAATAATTTAATAATAAAAATAACAATAACAAACAACATAGATAAGTTAAAATCAGATGTATTTATGAATATTATGATTAAAATAATAGTATTATAGTATAATAATAACAAAATAATTAAAGTAATATATTTAAAATAATATTTATATATATATATACTTTTACTGTTTTACTAATAATTAAAAATGCATACATTATTTTTATAAAAAAAAAAAATTTTTTATAGTGTAGAGAACGAAAATACGATCAATTCGAGGTATTGTGCGTCAAAAACGGACAAAAAAAACGAATTTTTCTACGATTTTTACAAAGTTAAAATAGCTTTAAAAAAAATTTTATATATTAAAATAACTGCGGCGACACGTGGCGGCCCGGGATTGGATCCCGGGACCGCGGCCAATGATTGGCGGCGGCGCAACCGCCAATCAATGATTGCGGAATTATGCCGCAATCAGTGACCGCGGACCGCGGTCACTTATCCACGTCAGCGCCCGACCGCTGCCGTCCGATCCGCGCGGTTTGGATGGACGGCTCTGATCGAGCCACGTGGACCGCCTAACCGCGGAGCAAAACAGCGCGGTCACGCCAGACCGCGGGATGGCGAGATCCGCGCCGTTGATCCCGAGATCAACGGCTCAGATTCGATCTGGCACGGCGGGCAAGCCAACCGAAACCCTAAACCTATTTTCGCCTCGTTCTCGCTCGATACACGACCAATCAACATGAAATTTTAACCACAGATTCTAGTTGCGAAGAGCATTTATGGGGGACTAATACTTGGACAAAATGTTTAGTGTATGAAAATCTATTTAGCTTTAAGTGTTCTATCTAGGGTTGAAGATTTTACCTAATCCACACGGTGGATTCGGAAGTTTTTGGTCTCGTTGGATTTGTTGACTCCCAAGGAACAACTCTCCTCTTGAACTCGTGCTCCAAAACGGCCTCGATCGGACGGGATTCGTTGTGGAACGAGAATCGTCTCGGGTGTCCGGAGATCTCGTCAGCGGCGGCCTTGGACGGTCGGGTTCGGCGAGGAAGAGGGAGAGGGGTCTTTCTAAAGCTCTCACACGAAATCTCAAGTCTCAAGGCGGTCTCGAGAAAGCGCAAGAGCCAAAAGTCCTAAACAAGATCTAATTTTTGATATTTAAACCTCCTAACCCTATCGTCAACGGCTCGGATCGAATTCTATGGTGATTTGGAGGGAAAAGGGGCGGTTTAGGCCGTGGTTTTCCATTTAAATCCAAAGGAGAGGAGTTAATGCATTTAATGGCTCTTAATGGGCTCTAAATAGGTTAATTTAACCCATTAAAGACTTGGTTTGACCAAGTCAAATGATTGACTTGGTCAAATCAGTCAAGAAAGCTAAGGGAGTCATTGGATTAAGCCATGTAAGAGATTGAATTTGATTAAAAGTGATTTGGGCTCTTAATGGGCTAGGTCTATTTGACCAAGTCAACCCTTTGACCAAGGGTCTGGGCAAAATCGAGGTCAACAAGGTCTTGGAAGAAATTCTCAGATTTCCTCTGAGTTTTCTCCCCTCCACCTTGTGCTGTCTCCCTGGGCCAGCAAAAGCCGCCGGCCTCTGATCTTCCGCCCCAGCCAGGCCGCTGGCCTCCCTAGCAATCCCGACCCAGCCAACACCCCCCCCCCCTCGCCGGCCCAAATCCCGCCCAGCAGCCGCCGGTTCACCCAGCCGCCGGCCCCCTCCAGCTTGCCGCCGCCCCTTTCCTTTTCCCCCCTCCAATCAATTCAAATTTTTCTGAAATTTTGGAGTTAATTGGCCATTAAGTGTTTCCTAAAATGGCTCCCTTGATTATGGCAATCCAATTAAATTAGAATTGAGTTTGAATTCAAAATTCAAATTCAATCTAATTAATTGCTCTAATTAGGAAACCACTTAATACTATCAAAACTGAAATTTTAATTTCAGATTTGGGATTAAATTCTGAAATTATTTTTGTGGTCCCCACTCGCCCAAATTAACTTCCTCTCTACTCTCTCCTTTGGCCGGCCCCTTCCTTGGCCCATTCTCTCTCCTAATCACCCCATTAACTCCACAAATTCAGCCCCTAAACCCTCTCCATTAACCGCCCCCTTCTCCTCATGGAATTAATTTGAATTTTAAACCAAATCCCTCCAATTAATTCCCCCCAAAACCAATTCCTGCAGAAATTCCTGCAGCCCTCTTTTTTTTTCCACCTTGGCCGAAACCTCCCACCCCCTCTTCTTGGTTGTTTCTCCTCCCACGCCCGAGCCGCCTCTCTCGTCCACTTGATTACTTCTCGTGGTGTCCTCTCACCCCACCGACAAGTATGTATGGAGGAGCCTGAATGGAATTTCGGGTTTGAGTACGACCGCAACGGAAGAATCGACATTCTCCGTTCCCCTTTCTTTGACGTGGGATTCGACTTCGACGACACCCCAGAAGAGTATTTGGACCGGATCTTACCAACTCTCGTGGACTCTATAGATGATCACTTCTCCGTCTATACGTGGATCATCGAAGGCCGTCCATCCGCTCCTTCGAACCCGACTTCCAACCCGGCGACAAGTCCTCTCAAGGTCACCTGTCTACTAGTGGCGTCGCTAAGCCTGCTCACGGTTCTCTTCCGCTAACCTCCACCTCAAATTGAGTGACGAATCCTAAGGTGAAGGGTCTAAATTTTAAATTTGGGGCTTTGGTATTTTAGCCATTTGCAATACTTGATATTTTTGATGTTATTTTGAAAAGCTTTCAAATCTCGTACTGTAATTTCTTGTTGTTATTTAATCATTCATATTTTAATCCTTGAGCTTCAATTGATAACGCATAAAAGTTTTAGTGTCAAGCTTGATTCAATATATTATTTAATTTCAAGTGCAATTCTCATGACATTTCATGATAGTTTCACATCAATACCAGTTGATTTGAGGGTTGTCGGTATACAATCTTGTTAATTAGTGGTGGGTGATATATATGTTTGTAGTATTGTCTGGTGGGGATTAATCAAAATTATGATTAATTGCAACCAGTTTACTTATAATTTCGATATGATGCTGCTATGTACAAGTCTCTAATACAATGCTACTGCATAACAAATAATTCATGCAGTCATTCATGCTTATATGCTAATACTCCTGACATCCATTTTGATTTGTATAAATGTGCATATATATATATATATATAACATTTTATGCTAATACTCATGTTATTTGATCATAACTTAAAACATTGATTATAAGCGAAAGCAATCACCCACCAAACACCCACCAAATCTCCTGCAACTTTAACCCGATTCAATTGATTCTTCACCGTCCACATTAAAATAAAATGTTTATATTTTCTTTCTTGCTTGTTCAAATAATAGGTGTCAACGACTTGCGCTGTTGTATCCTTGATTCGAGCAGAAAAAATGAATATAAAGAAGATATGTGTCTTTGCATCTCTGATCCGGGCAGAAGAAATGAATACGCGAAAACCTTGCGTGTTTGTGCCAGGAGGTAGCCGAAATTTCAAATGACAATGGACCCTACATAATTAATTTAAAAAAATTAATAAAAATATAAAAAAATAAGAATAAAAATCAATCATTTATAATAATAATAAAATAAGTAAAAAAGGGGGTCTTGAAGATTGATTAGAAGATTTGATATGGCTTCGTGGAAAAACATGACTATAAAAGAAAAGGAATCTCTTTTAAAATCTATAACTATATTATGTGTTCTGTAAACTGAGCGATTTGATTTATCACATAAGAATAGATTGAGAATGGTGCAATATTCTCAACCCCACGGACACAAACGACATAATAGTGATTGTTGATCAAGCAAGATTCTCCAAATTAAATAGATTTTGATTTGAAAAGCATTAAAAGATCTACGAATGCCTAAATTTTGATTAGACTTGATCTATAAATTAATAAGATTTTTGTGTATATCTATTTAAAAAGAAGATTACATGATAAGGCTTCACAAATAAAGTTCTTAGAAGACCTATCACAAAACATCACTAATAAAGTTTTCAACTTTTTCAAGCGTGGTAGGGCCCCAAACACAAAAAAGATTGTATCTTCAAGATGTTGGTGTTGAGTTGGATAAAATTGGAGCTATCATGTGGATGGTTGACCATACCATATAAGACCATTGTAGATTCCTTACAATTTTTAAAATTTTCTTACAAAATAAAGGTTGAAACTACTTGATTACTTTGTCACATGTCTAACAAAACACAAACAGTCTAAACAACATTACTTTTCGCTTAAATTGGTCCAATGCATTCAACTTTTTTTTCTATACAAATAACATTCAATGTCTTGATCATCCTATGCTTTGTCTATTCAATTTTTTGATTGATCGGCCTAATTAAGTTAACTATAAGAAATCTTATGATGAGGACGTCCGGCCATGGAAAGTTTTTTGGAGGAAAGGCCGGAGATCTATGGCTATGATTGGATTACTCTACTTCTGAGCATTTATTTGTATTTAATTTATTATATGTAATTTTCTGTTTTTACCATCACTTGAGGGAGTAGGTTTATGTGACCCTAGAGGGCATTTTTGTTATTTGATGTTTTATTGTATTTTGTCTATTTATAAGCCTCGCCTCCACCTTGGGAGGGATGATTATCATGAATGAAATTTCCACACTTTGTGTCTTGGTGTGTTTTGAGAGCTTTGAGAGTTTATGTGAAGTCTCTAGGTGTGGGCAACAGAAGACCCGTCAGTCGCATGAAGCGTCCTGGCTCTCGGTTTATCTCCGCCTCCATCCACCTTTAAGCTCGCCCTGCACCATCTCCTCCGAAAGCTCCAACGGACCCCTCCTCGTCCTAACCGTCCTAACCCCCCCCCCCCCCCCCCCCCCCCCCCCCCCCCCCCCCCCCCCCCCCCCTCCCTCCCATGGCTAAAACTTTCATGCCCTCCCCACTTTTCTTTCTCTAAATTAATCCTCCAACATTTCCTAAGTTAACATAGCGCTAATTTTAGGAAATTTGAATTATGCTAAAGCCTTGATTTTTCATTCCTAAATCGTTGGATTATTTTTGGAAAGGCATCCCCATCATTCTTAGGGGCGGATCCAACTTTTTTTTTTTAGGGTGGGCAAATTTTGAGTTAATTAAAGTACTAAGCAATAATAATAATAATAATAATAAAATATTAATAACAAATAGTAATAATGATAATTTTTTTAATTTAAGCGATATAATGCTATCAACTTTATAAGAGGAAATTTTGTATCATTTAACTTCCAATATAATATTGATTTTAGTTATATAAATTAGAGTATAATCATGTAAGTTATGTTGAGCCTATACTCTAACATAGAGAACAATAATAATAAATAAGCTAAAAGTTATCTAATTTAGAAAAAAAGAGATAATTAAATCATAAAATATGTATGACAACTTGCATATAAAAGCTTCAAAGAGCCAAACACATATATCCATGGAAGAAAGAATAGGGAAAAAATCCAAAAAAGAAAAAAATAATGCTATCATTTCCTAAAGTTGCTTGCCTGCTACATAGCCATCCCTAGGACTCTTGCATCCAATAATTGTCAAATCCAAGGCAATACAAACCTAACTTATAAACCAATAGTCATTTCTTTCTCTATTGGATAAAGCTTACCTCCTACTTTTATAGAAACTAGAAAGTAAGCACCTTATATTTTTTATAAGATAAAGATATCATTCAATGAGTATCTTCAACAATTTGGGCAAAATATTTTTTTAGATGGGTCAAAATTTTGAATTTGTCCTTTATATTGGCTTTTTTTTAGGGTGGGCATTTGCCCACCCTGAGCACCTGAGCTCTATGAGAATTCGCCCATGATCATTTTTAACTGATCTATCGCTAGCAGGGACACGACATGTGCCTTTTGACAGGTTCGTTTTGCTGCAAAAATGGCATCACTATATTACGGTCACAACCAGAGCATGTATGTTCCATAATGGTTAAAAACCTATTGAGCAATGAATTATAAGTGCACTCTATAAGATATAAAGCCTTTTGTTAACTAAGGTTGACTTAAATTCATCACCTTAGAAAACATCCACCCCAGACCTACAAATTATTCTTGGACGAAGCAACATATGGCTGTCGACAATGTTTATTCTGTCTGGTTGGGTGACTACCTCCTTTGACTAAGTATATCAGGGACCCTGATAGCCCAAGCTGACGAAACCATGGGATCTCAATCGGGCATGTCATCATTCCCCATCATCCGCTTTAAGTGTACGGTGATAAATTTTAAATCTTAAAAATCTCAAAAAAAAAAAAATCCAATTTTAAAATTGCTGAAGTTGTGTTATTATACACTATAATTATTGTGGCCTATTTAATAAGTAACCTTAATCGAAAGTTCTCTCTCAGTATCGAGAGGGGTAATTAATCATGCCAGATTGTGCCTATGGGAAACTAGAATGTTTGCCCGGTCTTGGGTCCAATCCAACTGGTCTAGCTTGGACTAGCCTTGGTCTACTTGAGGCGGAATAGAGGTTCCCCCCTAGTCAATGCTGCCTCCTTTGGGGGTGGGGTCCAGTAGCCAAATTAATGATGAATTAAAGAGAGATTAGAAGGAAAATTTCAAATTGAGGGACTATTTTTGAATTGGGGAGGATTTTTGTATGTTTTCGTGGGATGGTTTGCTAACAAAAGCACCAGATCAAAAATATTAGATTAGATTGGGGCATTTAAAGAGTACTAACAAAAATATTTTTGAGAGAAATTTGAAATCTTAAGATTTTGTCTGTGTATGAGGAAGCGAATGTTATGTGAGAAAAAGTAGCTAGTACTATTAAGAATGTTGCAAAAGATGTGCTTGGAGTTTCAAAAGGAAAAACTCTTAATAATAAAAATAGTTGGTAGTGAAATCAAAATGTGTAAGAAAAGATAAAAAATAAAAATCTTTTTTATAATAATTTGTTTAGATGTAAAGACAGTGAGAATTGGAAAACAAATAAAGATGCTCGTAAGGTGTCTAAGAATGGAATCTGCTGAAAATGAGGTGTGGTAAAACTATTGAACCTGATAATATTCCAATAGAGGCGTGGAAATGCTTAGGAGATAAAGCCATTTCTTGGCTTACAAAACTTTTTAATATTATTTTAAATACTAAAAACATGACAGATAAGTGGAGAATGAGTGTGTTGATTCCTAGTTTTAAGAATAAAGGTGATGCACAAGATTAAGCAAATTATAGAGGAATTAAGTTGATGTGTCATACTTTAAAACTATTGTAGAGAGTTATGGAGCATTAGTTGCGGCGTGATACCAATGTTTCTTAATACTAGGTAGGTATGCTATGGAAGTTATTCATTTATTGAGAGGTTTGATGGAGAAGTATAGAGAGAAAAAGGAAGATCTTCATTTGATATTTATTTATTTAGAGAAAGCATATGATAATGTTCCAAGAGAAGTGCTATGGAGAGTTCTACATAAGAAATGGGTTAATAATACTTGTTTCAAGTCATTAGGGATATTTACGTAGGAGTTGTTACTTATGTTCAAACACAAGGTGGTTTTACCAAGTATTTTCCTATTTCAATTGGATTACATCAAGGATTAACCTCAAGCCCTTATCATTTTGCTTTAGTCATGGATGTTCTTACTAAAAATTTGCAAGAGGATGTACCCTGGTGTATGCTTTTTGTTGATGATATTCTTTTTGTTGATAAGACTAGAGAGTGAGTTGAAGGTAAACTCGAATTATGGATGTTAACCTTAGAGTTTAAAGGTTTTCTTTTGAGTAGATCTAAAATCGAATACATGGAGTGTAATTTTAGTAGTAATAGTTCTAGTGGGGGTTTGTGACTTTGAGCGATCAAGTCAGTAATAAGTGTACTCGTTTTAGACATCTTGGGTCAATTGTTCAGAGTGATGGTGAAATAGACGGGGATATTATTAGTAGAATTTAAGTTGGAAGGTTGAAGTGGAGGAATGCTTCGGGTTTGTTATGTGATAGAAAAGTACCTCTCGAACTTAAGGAAAAAATTTATAATATGGTGGTGAGACCTACAGTGCTTTAGGACGCAAAATGTTGGTCATTAAAAGTATAATACCCAAGTATTTGAAATAAGTGTAAGTATAAACTTTCTATAAATGTTATTTATTTTCATTAAAAATCTACTTTCAATTGAGTATTTTGATATATATATATATATATAAGCATATGTCAATTATGAAGTCCATGGTTTTAAGAAAAACTGTGGATTTGGATAGTCTTGCATCTCCCCTGATCACCACCTTCATTTCATCCAACATCAGCTCCATCGTGAGTGCTCCCCAATTAACCTTGGTGTCTCCCAAGGTCTGCAGTCACTTCATCCCAGGATGACATCTGTACTCCCTAACTCCAGTGGAAGAAAATCTTCCCTCACCTGAATCCCCTGGATAGTTAGTATCACTCATCTACAAATCTTCTGGCCTTTCTTCACCTTCCCCGTACCCATCATCACCTCATAACAACCGTCATCCACCAATTTCACTCCCAATTGATCGACGACTTGAGTTGAAATGAAATTGTGGATAGCCCCACTATCAATCAACACCATTACCTCCCTGTCCTCTATCTCTCCCTTCACCTTCATGGTAGGATTCTTAGTAAATTCTACCACCGAGTTCAGGGAAACATCAGCCAGATCCAGATGCAGCTTCTCCTCCATCTCCTCTAACTCTCCCTCACCTCCCTCAGTTTCCTCATCACCTGAAACACAACCCCTTTACTCTCTTCTCCTGCAGCTCATTCTTTGTCAGCCTCTTGAAGTTTCCCCCACTCCCTCCTACTGTCTTCTCCTTGGTGGTCTGTCGAATTCCTCCTGTTGCAGGACTCTTAACTGTTAAATGAGTGGTCGTCGTCCTGTAAGTACCTCTTAAGCTCCTACTCCGGGCTCCCCTCTCGATTCCTCTGATTTTCAACTAGTTGTGCTAACTTCATGGCCTCCCCCAAGTCACGAGGCATTAGAACTTTCACTGCTTCTCTGATATCTGCCTTCAACTCCTTTTGTAAGTTTCTATTTCCTAGTAAGGTCTAGTTTTTTGTGTTCAAAAATTTGGGTCCCTCTCCCAAATTTTTGATTGCATCAATTTGGTATCAGAGCAAGTTAGGAAATCCTAGGTTGGTTTGTCAAGTTGTGAGTTTGTCAAAATTTGGTTGTCAAGTTTTGTTTTGTCAAGTCAAGTTTTGTAAGTCTTGTAAGTCTTGGTGAGTCATAGTAGTTGTTGTATGTCTTGGTGTCAAGTAATTCTTATTTTATGAGTCTTGCAAGTCTTATAAGTTTTGTTTGTGAGTTCTAGTGAGTTTTGGTGTGTCATGATAGTTGTGCGTAAGTCTTGTTTTGTGTCTTCCTAGGTTTGTGTCTTAAGTCTCATGTCTTTCTAAGTCAAGTTGGATAAACATCAAGTGGAAAGCAATCAAGAAAGTAAACCAATGGACCTCACCACAAGAAAGTTCTTTTGACCTGATTCAGATCAAGCTTTTCAAGATTCAAGTGCAGCTACACTCAAGTGCTAAAAATTTTGAAGCAAATAAAATTCAAGAGCTGGATGCACGTCCTTGCCTCCTCCAAAGAAAGCAAAAGCCAACTCATCGGGAGATGAGTTCTCAAGAAGGGGAGTCTGATGTAGACAAAGGGGGGGTCAACCCTAGTCCAAAATAAATCATATTTTGGCTTCCCTTGAGTCTAGTAGTTTTTCATATTTGAGCTAAACTTTTAGTTCATTTATGAGCTGAACTTTAGTTCATTTATTGAACTAAGGGTTAGCTAATTATGAGCTAACATTTTAGTTCATTTATTATCTTTTAATTAATATAGTTTTATGCTTTTTATGCTTGTTTAATGTTTGTCTCTTGGAATTCCAAACCGGCCTTTGGAATTCCAAGAATTTGTTTTTCCCATGAGGTGACTCCTTGGTTTCCTCATGACTTTTAGTTTTATGTGTATGCCTCTTGGGATCTCACGGCTGGCTCCTTCTTCCGTGCGGTTCCTTCGGTTCCCGCGGCTGTGGCTCTCGGTCCGTGCGGTTCCCTTCGTCTCCCGTGGCCGTCTCCTTGGTTCCTGGTTTGGGTGTAAACCGAGAGCTTTGGGGGGAGATTTCTATGCTTTTAATTATGTGTTAATTAAGTGTTTGTGACCTTTTGTATTCCCCTTTCATACCTATAAATATGGGGGGTTATGTAATGTTTTGAATAGTTGAAGTTATGTGAGTTATTTTTGGAATAGAAACCTGTGGGTTTATTGTTTGGAAAAGCTTGCGAGCTTTGTCCATTCTCTCTTCCTCCTCCTTCGGAAATCCTGCGGGCTCTTTCCAACCTTCGTCTCGACTTCTAATTTCTTTCTTCTATCCGCAAGTGCCACTCCATCAGTATCCTTCTTCTCTTGGAAAGCAACTTTAGGTGTTTTGTAAGAGTCTTGTAAGTGTCATTTGAGTCATTTGTAAGAGTCAATTGAGTCGTTTGTAAGTGTCCAAGTTGTAATAGTTTTTATAATATTAAAGTTGTGTTTTGTTTTGTTTAATTTGTCTAATTATTATAAGTTTTGTAAGTTTCTATTTCCTAGTAAGGTCTAGTTTTTTGTGATAAAAAATTTGGGTCCCTCTCCCAAATTTTTGATTGCATCAACCTTATTGTATGTTAGATGTCATATATCAAGATGCAGATTTAACAAAAAGATTTATTGTTAAGTTGTGGGGTACTCAGTCAACCTTTCTAGACTAATAATTATTCCTGGGTTAGTTTTACATTCATGAAAAATAATTATCCAACCCATTGGTGTATGATAACTAGATTCCCATATATCCTCTTATGACTAAGAAATAAATTTTGATGGTTTCATCTGTTTATTGTCGTTAGAAGATCGTTTGGTAGTATATAATTTTATGTTTATTATTGAAATGTTTAGTTTGAGTATTGTCGTGAGTTAAGCTGTACATCTTTCTTTTTGCTCAATTATGTTTAAATGCAGGTGAGAAAGGAGTTGGACTTATGTAAAGACCAATGTAATGGTTTCAGAGAAAAGTTACGGGTATCTGAAGAAGATATAAAAAGAGAGAAAGACTCCAGGTTTTGCTTGATTCTTTTCTTTCATCCGTGATGCATGGTTTTATTTTATTTTTCATTATGAATACATAGAAATAACATATTGTTTGGTCAATTGCTCTTATTTTTATTATGATGTTTATGGAATCATCACTAAGGCATGCCAATAGCACCACTACTTAAGTACCCAGACAGTGGGACATCCTCTGCAAGGGAAAACCTTGATAGGGTTAAATAGAAAATGTATAGCTTTTAAGGGTAACTACGTTGTTGTTTGATCCTTATTCTAAGTATGTAGGCGTCAACTATGTTCTTAAAATCAAAAAAGAAAAGAGATTCTTTCTATCTCATCTCTCGACTTCATCCCCAACTGACTTGTTGTCAAATTGTCTGGGTTCTTTGATCTGTTCAGCATTTCTGTCAGTTAATCGCTTGATAGCTAAATTTTTGACACTTTTCTGATTCTCTTGTTGAGATGTTGAGATCTCAATGAAAAGATGAGTGAGTTAGCAATATGAGGCTGACAGCTCTCAATCTAGAATGAATAGCGTCTATAGTTAGGAACCATTGATTGGATGTAGTTGGCTTTGAAAATTTGTTCTCCGCTCTCCTGAGATTGTTTATTTTGGATTAAATTTTTAACAATACAAATAAGGAACTACTGTTGACCTATGCGTATGTCTCACAAAGCAATGCGAATCAAATCTAATCAAAATCAACGCTCGTATTGAAAATTTAACTTGGAATCAGTCTATCTCAAAAGTTCTAGGCATTAGGATTTTGAAGTTGACAATTAATTCTACCTTGATGCCATTTAACTACTAGGGATCATCAAAACTGGTGATGAGGCATCCTAATGGTTATGCCTTCAAAGGATCCAGGTGAATGAGGTAAACTTATCCGGTGTTCTCTGACCTCATTTTTTTTTTTGCAAAGGAACATTTCTTGGCAGCTACAACTTCCATGATGCATACAATAGTAGTGAAGGTATGCTGAATATATTCATAATATGCTCAATTTATTGACTCTTGAAGTTTAACGGGCATTCTCTTCCTCCACACTTTGGAGGGACCTTGTGTTAGCTTAAAGAACCATAGTACCATGATTGGGTCACTCATTTGAGTTCTTAGGAGAGTTTATGAATGTCTGTGTTCATCACTATAGCAATCCTTTTGCGGTGATAACTTCTGCCATTAAATAAAACAAAACAATTGAACTTTCATCATAGAAGATCATCATTGGCCAACCCCCACTCAGCATTAGAGGGTCATTATTGGCCAACTCTTTTGAGTTCTTAGCATGCCTGATGCATCTCTGATTGCAAAGGTCAAGGATGGTCTTCTATAGTCTATACTGTATTACTACTTGCATTTAGCTTGCTGCATATGTGATAGAAACCCAGGGAAGTAGTAACAACCTTGGAATGTGTCACACCCCATCGTCGAGCATAACTGAGACGGAGAATCGGAATAGATATATCTCATTTAACACTCATCCAAAAATATTTTGTCAGGATCAAATGAATAGGAAATAACATACCCAGATTATTCTAACAGTTCAAGTTTTTCAAATATTAAGATTCTATCCAAATTTTTCAACCTTGGAAGCATATTTAAACATATGGAATCAAATGCAAAGCTTTGTAAACTTTCAAATAACATTTACATATCCAAAAGTTTGTTTGTTCAGCTTCCTACTCTGACCTCTATATACACCAAAACGTATGTACACAAAAGTGCAGTCAACCTACTGTCTAGAGCCTCCTGCAACTGATGCTAATGAACTAAAGCTCAGTGAAATATACAATCATAGTACAATAAATAAGAAACATAAAATTTGCAGTCAGTTGTAAACAATATGGGGATTTCTATAATAATCATTAGTTGTACAAGAAAACAATGCATAATCAACTTTCCACATTTCTTATTATGTTTATGTTTTAGTACTTTATGCAAATCTTATGATGACTATAAATTTTTGCACACTTACAGTTCTCTCCTTTAAGGTTGAGTCTGAATTTTCAACTTTTAGAAGTGATAGCTCTCTCATTTAAAGTTAGGTTTGAATTCCAAAATTTTAGAAGTGAGAGAGCCGGGTACCTCCTGAACGATCCCTAAGGCTTACCTCGTCAAGCCTTTCGCCTTTATTTGTGCGGGCCTCTTCCCCATAACATGATTTTTTTTTTCATTTTCCTTTTTCATGAACATTTATATGTTCATAACAATATTTAGTGTCATTGATGTAGAATGGGAGGGGCTAGCCTTGATTAAAATTTGAATTTTGAAAGCCTTTCTAATTTTAATATTTTCCAATAAGGTAAGTTATAATTCTTGGTTTGTAACTTGGAGGGAAAGGGGAGAGGGGAAGGCGATTGAGTGATTTGAAACTTGAAATTCAAAATGGGGATGGAAAGAAAAATTATCTCTTTAATTAAGGATGAATTAAGGCTCCAAGAGGGGAGGGGGGAATAATTTGAAATTCAAACTATCCTTAATGGGGAAAAAGGGGGGCGGCTAATAGGGGCTGATTGGGGTTGATTGAGAGCTTTAATGGAGGCATTAATTAGAGAGAAGGGGAGAAGGGTCCGGCCATACGGGGAGGGAGAAGAAGTGTCCACTTATAATGTATGTGGACCCAAGCAATAAACGTGATTATGAAATTAAATCTGATTTTAATTTCAGATTTGAGATATTTAGGGGGTTTCCTTAAAGAGATTTATTAATAAGGAAAGTTATTTTAAATCAAATTCAATTAGAGATTTAATTAGATCTAATTTAAGTAACTTTCCTAAAATAGGGATTCTTATTTATGAAACAAATTCAAATTCTAGATTGTTTGAATTTTGAATTCAAATTTGTTACCAAATTAAGAAGGCCAAAATAGGAAGGGCTTTGAATGCAAGATGAGATTTGTGGAGGAGGTTAGGGGGGGCGGCGACATGCATGGAGGAGAGGGGAATTGGGAGGGAATCTAAACTTCCTAAATCATGATTCTAAATTAGAAAAAGGTAATTAAATCAAATCTAATTTAAGATCAAATTAGACTTAATTTAGAAACATTCCTAAGTTAGCTTAGTTATTTTTAGGAAAGTATTTGAAATTCAAATTTGAATTTCAAATAGATTTAATTTTTCCCCAAATTAGGTAGGCTAATTTTGGTAGATATTAATGATGATTGAAGTCATCATTAAGAGGAAAAGGATGGGGGTGGCCAACGGCTAGGAGGATGGTAGGAGATGGGGTGGTTGGCTAGGAGCTGGTGGTGGAGTGGTCGACGGGTGGAGGGGAAGAGGGTGGCTTGGCCAGCGGCTATAGAGGGTTTGGCCGGCGGTCAAGGGAGAAAGAGATTCGGCTACGGGAGAAAGAGGGGGTTAGGGCGGCGGCTAGAAGGAAAAAAGGGGAATTAGAGAAGGAGAAAGGAAGTGTAGGGAAAGAAAGATAAACCATGAGCCCAGACACATCCTACAGCTGATGGGTGTTGCACTGCCCTCACCTAGGGACTTCAAACCACTAGCCCGGATGCATCCTACGCCTGGTGGACACTACCTTTCCCTTATATAGGGATCTCACAAAAGTTCTTCCCAAAGGACAAGAGTGTAGAAAAAAAATCTTCTTAATAATCCATCATCCCAATACAATAGCAATGACCTCTATGTATAGTCATCAAAATAAATGAAACAAAAAAGGACAAACATGTCCTTAGGGCTTACAAAGGACAATTCACTCAAGAGGGTAAAAATGAAAATTACATAAATAAAATAAAAAATACAATTAGTAAATTAAGATAAAGTGGAATGATCTAGTCCATTGATCTTTCGTCTCTTCTTCAGATAAGCGCTCACCGTTGGATGTCTGCATCAGTCATTCTGTAACATCACATTTCAGCTTGTCGTTTTTATCAAAGAATTAAAAGAACAAGTAATTATCTCAAGTGAACCAGTAACAAACAACATGCTTGATATAAAATAATTGCTAGCACAATTACATTAAGTATATAAAAATGCTCTCTATTTGACTTCAGAGAGCGTGTGGGTGGAAAGAATTGGAATGGGAAGTGCTAAGATAACTTAATATAATATTATTGTACCATAATATAATAACATGCTCTACACTAATTTTTATTGCTAGCCGCAATGTTTAAAATTTCGCAATTGGGTATTGAGGTATTTTTTGTTCATGAGGCAAGGTGCAAGCCTCAAGGCGTAAGCCTCAAAATAAAATAAAAAATGTAAAATGATAATAAATGTAGTGATTTTGTATATAATACCTAAATAATATGTTAAATGATGACATATTAACTTCCTATTGATTTATGAATTAACAAATTATATATATATATATATATATATATATATATATATATATATATATATATATATATAACACAAAAAATTGCACAAGATCTAAAGTGATAAGTAATAAATTGCATGAAATAGAATTAAAATTAAATATTATAAAAACAAAACAATATTAAATATATAAATTGCATAGAAGTATCATATAACATCAAGTTCAACTCCATTTTTTTTTTTTTTATCAATTCTCCACTCATTTACACTTAACTCTTAATGAAAGCTTAAATAGTTGGCTACCACTTATGAATTATCGACACTGTCATTACTGAGGTGGTCTTTATCTAAGTTGTTATATAACAAATTTTTCTATCCCCTGCCTCATTCGGTAAATGTTGTGATTTTGTATATAATACCTAAATACTATGTTAAATGATGACATATTAACTTCCTATTGATTTATGAATTAACAAATTAACATATATATATAACAAAAAATTGCACAAGATCTAAAGTGATAAGTAATAAATTGCTTTAAATAGAATTAAAATTAAATATTATAAAAACAAAACAATATTAAATATATAAATTGCATAGAAGTATCATATAACATCAAGTTCGACTCCAATTATTTTTTTTTTAATCAATTCTCTACTCATTTACACTTAACTCTAAATGAAAGCTGAAATAGTTGGCAACCACTTATGAATTATCGACACTGTCATTACTGAGGTGGTCTTTATCTGAGTTGTTGTATAACAAATTTTTCTATCCCCTGCCTCATTCGGTAGAGTCGAATGTCTTCCAATATACTTGTTTTTAATTTATTTCAATAATATTCATCTTTTAGAAATATTTTCATCAACATAAATATGAGATTAATGCTCCAAAATTTTTAGGGTGGTTGTGTGCATCTTTCAAGTGATTGTCAGTGACGACTATGACAGTGTTGGCTATGTCGAAGGCCGCGGGATGGAGGTAGAGGCAATCGAGAGGAAGTTGTTGCGCTCGAATATGCATGAATGTATGATTTATGTTAGTTTTAACAAAAAAATTATATAAATAGGATGAGGCGTAAGCCTTACGGTACGAGGTGAGGCATGCCTCAAGGCGGGCCTTAGCCAAGCTGAGGCGCAAGCCTTATAAAAAAACTAGAGGTGTAAGCCTCGAGGCTTTTTTCACTAGAATTGCGCTGAGGCGGGCCTCATATTGCGCAATTTTAAACAACGGAGGCTAGTCGTGTGATCCAACTCACAATCATCAGTTCATTGCATGTTGATTATAGTGGAAATGCTGCAGTAACTACAGCAATTAACAATTGCTTCATTTAATAATCTGTTAACAGTAAATCATCTCTTACAATAAACATATTATTAAATGGTAATAAACTGTTACTAAGCTATTAAATGAATACCTATATATAATTATATATCAAAATGCTCAGAATTTAAAATAGAATTTAATGAAATGAAATTTGGAATTTTTAATATGTGGGAGAAGAGGGTAAATTTTGGGGCAAATTGTATGCTTACTTTTTGACAAAATTTTGGGTGTTATAAAAGGAGACCTTATGTGGACTTTTCAAGTGAGCTCATTCGTAACAGCTAATTTCCTCGTTGAACTAATAGATTACTAATTGATGAGCTTAATCTTTTCTGCATGAGAGTTATCTGAGATTCCTGGGAGCCTCAAACATATTGTGCCATCATTCACAGCAATTGAATGCCTAATTAGGTTTTCGGTCCATCAAACAAATGAAACAGAATGTGGTAGATGGGACGAGAAAAGCCATTAAAGAGGTTGTTAAGTTTTTTAGAGTAAGATTAATTGTTGGAGGTCTAGTACCCCCTAATTGGATCACTCATATAGTTATAGTTAAAAAAAAAGCACCAACAAGTAGAGTATGTGTTGAATTCAACTTATTTTAGAATTGTCCAAAGCATAACCAAACTTTCATTTGTTCATTAACACTTCTATCAACTTAGCTGTTGGATATCCACTCGTGAGCTTCCTCAATGTTTTCTCTGGTAATCATCAAATCAAAATGTGATGGATTGCTGATGAAAAAAACTACCTTCATTACAGGCAGTAACACGTTTTTGCACTTGACATGAAATTTGTAGTTTGTCACACGTCATGCTGTGGTGTCTGGCTCTGCTAGGCAAACCATGTTTAAGTTTTGCACGGAGAGTAATCAAATCAATGCGCATTGTGAGTAAGGGCTACTCCAGGTAAACAGTAATGTTTTATTGGTCTGTATTTTCAGAGTGGCTGCGAGGCCGCTTTCATGTTGTTGATTTATCATCCTTGTATCTATTTGTTTCTACAATTTGTTACTATTTCCTTGATATGCCATATAAAATATATAATATCTGGTTTGCTTAGTTTCTCAATTTGGCACCCATTTATTGATATTTTATCATTTTCTCTATTCTTTCTTGTATTTTTTATCTCTTGTGCAGCATGCTAAGGCTATCCGAGATTGGCAAACTAAAAGAGGAGCTCAACAGGTTTAAAACTGATACTGATGGAAATGAAAATGTAAAATTTTATTTTTCTTAGTTTGAGCGAGCATACTTAAAAATATATATATATATATCTGCTTTTTGTTGAACTTTTCTACAAATTGTAGGCAATTTGTTATTTGGGATTGGTTTCATCCCAATTCCATAGTAGATCTGCGGAAGTGCATAGTCTGAGGAGTACCCTTCTTAGAGTAACAGGGGAGAGGGACAGCTTGCTTTCTAAAGTTGAACAGCTGAGAGGACTTGGGGATAAAATGGAAATTTTTGAGGGAAAATATGATGACCTGGTAACTTTGCTTCCATTTCTTTGAATAGTAGACTTTTACCTATGGCTTTGCATGATGCTAGTTCCAATTTTGCAGCAATCAAATGCTGAATTCTGTTTACAAGAAATGAATCATAGGATCTCGCGCTTTGAAGTCGAGATAAAGGAGGTAGTTGTCTGATTTTAAATAAGAACTTTTTTCCTTTATTTCTGTTAACCAAAAATCGCTTCAAACATTGATGTGCCTTGTTCTAGAGAAACTGTTGCATTCATGAAAATTCCATGCATTAGTTTGGTAGTTGCGAAATTGCTGAAGTTTTTTCTAATAATCAAAGCTGTCTTTCCTATAATATTACCGATGTACCTTATTGGACTGCTTCCAGTTTCAGCTTTTTGCTCCTAAAACAAATTAGAATGACGGTTCAATTGGTTAATTGCCAATGAATCTAAAATATTTTCAGGGGGCACGTTGCTCAATTATGCATCGCTATATCTTTTGTTTTTAATATTTCTTATTGGAAAATTTCTTATTTCTTTCTTACTAGACATTTGCAAGAGGATGCATCTCAGTGTGTGCTTTTTGCTGATGATACCTTGTTGATAGGACTTGAGAGGAAATTGATGAAAAAATTAAATTATAGAGATCAATCTTAGAGTCTAAAAGTTTTCATTCAAGTAGATCTAAAATCACATACATGGAGTATAGTTTTAGCAGAGATAGATCTAGTGGTGAGATTATGACATTGGATGATCAAGTAATTAAAAATATGCACGTTTCAGGTATCTTAGATATATTGTTGAAAGCAATGTTGAAATAGATGGCAATATTATGGTAGAATACAAGTTTGATGTTTGAAGTAGTGGAATGGATTAGGCCTGTTGTGTTACAGAAAAGTACCCCTCAAAGTTTAGGAAAAAATTTATAAGTTAGTGGTGAGACCTACAATGCTTTATGGCACAAAATTGTTGACCACTAACCACCTCTAGGCCGATCCACCCAAACCCGGCCGCTTGAGCTTTCATCCCGACCAGCCCGTTCGACCAATCCCACCTCGCGGCCCCACCTCACGCAAACGACACAACCATTCCTTCCCTCAAGTAACTCCCCTCACAGTAATAAAACTCTTAGACAAATCACTTGCCCTCTCATTTGACACGGAGATAGGGAATGGAATGCTCGACTCTCTTATTTTCCCTTAATTGGACGTAGAACACCGCTCTCTCCCTCTCGTCTCCCTCGGCCGCATGCTCGACCCAATCCCATCCCTAGCCCATCGTTAAGACATCCGACCAGACCACCTTTTTTTCACACAGAGACTCCAGCCGTGACTCTATTCCGCACGTCAAACCCGACGCACATTGATCCATCCCAATCCGCCTGCCTCCGCAAAGTCGCATGCCGACCCGACCTACGCACACTTCAACATCTTGCTGACCCATATGCTAGCAAACGAAAATATGATTGAAATTGATAATGGGAGCGATGCAACGTGCCACTTAACTGCTCAAATGACATTCGATTGCCAAGCAGATTGTGCTGGTGTGATCAAAATGTCAAATTCAAATCGAGCGAAGATGATCGAAATTAATGATCTACGCACAAGATGTTGTGGGACATTGCCCAGACGACGACCGTTCGCAAAACAGACTTTGTCGTTGCGTCCGGAACATCAAAAGTACAAAGAACAACTGTAATATTGCTTGGATTCTTTGCACGAGCGAGAACACGAAATCAGCATGAGTTTTGAGATGACCACACACGAAACGAGGCTACGAAATATGAGAAAATCTTGGAGGTCAGTTTATAAAATAAAGAAACTTTATTTTGGTTATCCTGCCCGAATTTCTGCTCAAATCCCGTTCATATCAATACCGCACATTCGTCCACCCCATCCTCGCAATTCGCTGCCGAACTGTCTCTTCTCACGCCTCTACAAGCCGCTAATCCCTCTATTCTCTCATTCCTTTCCATTCACTTCACATGAACTGCTCTCTCGCTCTCTCCCTCTTCATTTCTTTGTTCGACTCCTTCAGCAACCGACCCAACTCCTTCAATCTCTCCCTCTTCCTCTCGTTCCCAGCGACCAAGAGAAACACAGCCAAAATCCACTCGAGCTCTCAAAACCGAACTCCACCCGCTCCAACCTCTCATTCCAAACTCCCTTGCCTGAACTCCTCTTCCTTCTCAGTCATTCCCCTCCTAGACCTCCCCCATTTGACGACCATGTTGACCCATACATTGTATAGAAAGTGAGATTATAGAAAAGATTATAGAGATAGCATGAGCTTGTAAGAAACAGAACAGAGTATTTTCATTTCTATAAAAGCTCAATTCAAGAATCCGTTTGTATACAGAGTATGGGTATTTATAGATATCTACGATACATGTGCTGAGCTGTCATTAGCTAAGTTTCTTACTGGCTAATTGTTTTGTGCTTGGCCATGTGCTGAGCCGTCATCTGCACATGGGCCTTTACTACTCTTGCTTCCTGTTTTGTAATGAGCGTCTGATATGATTTTTACGTCCCCGCAAACTGACTGTGGAAGGGCTGTAAAGTTTGTCTCTGAGATTTTGAAATCTAGAAGTTGGAAGCGATTTGGTGAAGATATCAGCTAGTTCATCAGTAGTACTTATGGGGACAACATTGAGTTCCTTTGAACTGATGTGATCTCTTATGAAATGAAAATCCACCTCAATGTGTTTTGTTCTTGCATGAAAAACTGGGTTCTTAGCAAGAGCAATAGCTGACATATTATCACAATTGATAACTGTTGGCTGATTTTGTGGAATTTGAAAATCCAGCATGAGCCGTCGAAGCCATATAACATCAGCTGTAGCAGCTGCGAGAGAGCAATATTCCGCCTCTGTTGAGGATCTAGCCACTGTCCTCTGCTTTCTTACTGTCCATGAAATGAGGTTGTTCCTTAGAAACGTGCAGTAACTTGATGTGGACCGTCTGGTGAGAGGATCCGTTGCCCAGTCAGCGTCAGCAAATGCCATGAGTTTGAGTTCGATTTTGGATATGGGAAGACCATAGCCAGCCGTGCCTTTCAGATATCTAAGAAGGCGTTTGAGTAGGTGACAATGTTGAGACAACGGACAATGCATATGTTGGCATAGCGTGTTGACGGAGAAGGCAATATTCGGTATCGTTATGGTTGCATACTGAAGAGATCCAGTCAGCTGTCTGTACATGGACGGATCTGATAGAAGGATGTCCTGAGGTATAGTGGAGGGAATTTTGGTTAAGGGGTTTGATAATGAGTTGCACCAGCCTGAGTTAGAATGTTATGAATGTAGTTGGTTTGAGAAAGAATAAGTTGGCTGTTTTGAGAAGTTATGGTGATACCAAGAAAGCTGGACAGAAAACCAAGATGTTTGATAGCCAAACTGTTTGTTGAGAGAGGAAATAATATGAAGAATATATTGAGAATCGTTACCAGTCAATAATATGTCATCAACATTTATTAAGAAGTATGCTTGAAGATGATTTTGATGTAGAGTGAACAATGAGGGATCTGATGTGCTTGGATGAAAGCCGAGTAGGAGAAGATGACTGGAGAATGTTTTAAACCATTGACGAGGTGCCTGGACCATACAAAGATTTTTGAAGTAGGCACGCGTGAGTGGGGAATTGAGGATCCTCAAATCCTTTGGGTTGTTTCATATAGATGGTTTCGTTGAGAGATCCATGAAGAAATGCATTGTTGACATCTAGTTGGTGTAACGGCCATGAATTGGTTATGGCCAGAGTGAGAAGAACACGAATCGTTGGGAATTTGGCTACTGGACTGAATGTTTCTGTATAGTTTAGGCCATATTCCTGTCGGTTGCCTTGTGCCACCAATCTAGCTTTGTATTTTGAGATGGAACCGTTAGAATTTTGTTTGGTTTTGTATGTCCACCTAGAACCAAGTATCGCTGTATGGGATGGTGGAGGTACAAGAGTCCAAGTCCCCTGTTGTTGGAGAGCAAGAAACTCACTGGCCATGGTGGAACGCCACTGTGCAAATTTTGAAGCTTCAATATAACTTGTGGGGTCATAAGTGGGCATAAGACGATGATGAAGATCAAAGATCTGTTTGGGTTTAAGGGAGCCGGTTTTGTATCTGGTAAGCATTTGATGTGGTTGAGGAGATGTAGCAGTTGGAATGGGAGGTATTTGTATGGGCTCTTGATAGCAGTTGGAATGGGAGGTATTTGTATGGGCTCTTGAATGACTGTTGTAGCATGATTGGGAGAATGAGACGTCTGTGGGGAAAGGTCTGCATGAGGATGAGTAGGATGATAGATATCTGTTGTGGAGTTTGGATTTGTTCTTTGAAGTGAGGTAGGAACAAGAAGCTGTGGGTTCAGTGGCACAGAAGTATTTGGTGTAGAAGTTGCTATGTTGAGTTTTGTAGCATAAGGAAAAACTGACTCATCAAAGGTGACATGGCGGGAGATGTAGATGCGACCAGAGACCGGTTCAAGACACTTGTACCCTTTGTAGGAGTTGTCGTAGCCAAGAAAAATTGACAGTGGAGACTTGACTGAGAGTTTGTGACGAGCATGTGGAGGTAGTAGCGGGTAACACGCACAACCAAAAACTCTGAGATGAGAGTAATTCGATTGATTATTGTAGAGTAGTTGATGTGGAGATAAATTGGAAGTGGTTGGTGAAGGCATGAGATTGATAGGTGTACAGTCGTTAACAATGTGTCCATCCAGAGCTTATATGGAAGACATGCTGTATGAAATAGAGCTCGGGTGGTCTCCAGGATATGGCGGTGTTTACGTTCTGCAAGACCATTTTGTTCAGGTGTATATGGACAGCTTATTTGGTGGTGAATTCCATGGGATTTCAGATGGTTTTTGAGGCAATGATTTAGAAATTCCATGCCTGCATTGCTTCAGATTTGTTTAATTGAGAGAGATTGCTGTTTTTTGATAGACAGATGAAAATTGATGAATAAAGAGCGCACATCATATTTATGCAATAGAGGAAACACCCATGTAAATAGTGTTGAATCATCCACTATTAAGAGATAATACCGAAAACCTTGATTAGAAGGAATCAGTGATGTTCCCCAAACATCCATATGTAACAATTCCAATGGTTTGTAGTAATGATTAGAGGAATTTGTAAACGGTAATTTGTGACCTTTTGTGGTCTTACAAGAAGAACAAGAATCACTGGGTTTGGGAATGGCCAAGTAGCGATGTTGTTTTGAGACAGTTTGAAGGACTTGTTGGTGTGGATGACCAAGACGACGATGCCATTGTAGATAGGATGTATTTGTAGCAGTAAGAGCTTGATGACGGACGGTGTTATTGGAAGGAGCAGGAAAATGTAGAGGCCGTCTCTACTGGGGCCTGAGAGAATTGTTGAATTTGTCTGTGGTTCCTTGATATGAAAGCCGTATTTGTCAAACAAGACAGAGAGGTTATTATCGGTGGTTAATGAGGAAACTGAAATCAAATTGTGTGAAAGATGAGGAAGATGAAAGAGGCGAGGTAGAATGATCTTACGATTGGGAGTAGGAAGCAGGCTCTGACCAGAGTGTGCAATAGAGAGAGTAATGCCATCGCCAATCGACACGCTATCTTGACCATTGTATTCAGTTGGATGTATGAGGTTGTTAAGATTGTTGGTGAGATGGGATGAGGCTCCTGAGTCCATTATCCAGTCCGTTTGAGGTTGTGTATTTGCTGCTACCAGTGCTGAATTCAGAGATGGATATTGCTCATTGTATATGTGCCAGCACATGTGAGCTGGGTGTCCACATTTGCCGCAGATTTGATAGAAGACTGGGCCTGAGGAAGGAGCTGTGGCGTTGGTTGCCGTTTGTGATGATATGTAAGAATTCTGTGTAGATTGTCATCCTCTGTTAGAGGAATTGGATTTGCCATGCCCTCTACCACTGTTTCGGCTTGAGTATAATGCGGTGGCTGTATTTGGTGTTGAGTGATCTCTGGTGGACTCACTGGCAAGATTTGTTTCTTCACTCAAGAGTAGCGAATACAAATCTTTCAGGCTGATCGAAGATAGATTGGCGCGAATCATCATCTTGAAGGCCTGATACTGCTGTGGTAGGCCATTAAGGGTGTATAGAAGAATGTCTTCACTGTCAATGGTGCAACCAACTACAGCAATGTTATCAACGAGAGTCTTGACATTCGTGAGATATTGAAGCATTGTTAGTTGTCCCATGGAGATGTGATGTAGATCGTTCTTGAGTTGTACAACTCTTGATCGATTTGAAGCTTGAAGACGACGTTCAAGCGTGGCCCAGATTTCTGCACAAGTGTCCATATGCAGAACATACGGTAGTATTCTTGTCGTGACCGTAGAATTGAGGGCTGCCGCGAGATTTTGTTCCACGAGATGCCAGCGGGCATAGGCGGGATTGATTTGGGATTTGCCATTGGAGTCGACCAGCAGACGTGAAGGAGCTGAGGAGGATTTATCAAGAAATCCTTCATAGTTGTTTGCTTTGAACAACTTGAAGATCTGAGACCTCCACATTGCGTAGTTGTCGTTAGAGAGTTGTATCGGAACTATCATTTTGATATTAGATATAAAAAATTTTAGAAATGAAGGAATGATAATGTCTTCGGATAGCATCTGTGTAGATGCTTCTTCTGTGTGAGATGATGCAGACAGAGTTGCCATAAGTGGATTCAACGGGCTGCGAGCCAAAATGGCTCTAATACCATATAGAAAGTGAGATTATAGAAATAGCATGAGCTTGTAAGAAACATAACAGAGTATTTCCATTTCTTTGAAAGCTCAATTCAAGAATCCGTTTGTATACAGAGTATGGGTATTTATAGATATCTATGGTACATGTGTTGAGCTGTCATTAGCTAAGTTTGTTACAGGCTAACTGTTTTGTGCTTGGCCATATGCTGAGCTGTCATCTGCACATGGGCCTTTACTACTCTTGCTTCCTGTTTTGTGATGAGCGTCTGATAAGGTTTTTACATTGAAAAATGCATGAAAAGAGGAAAATTTGGCAACTTTAGCAATGGTCGTTGGCGTGATGCATCACTTAAATGGTCAAACGACCTTCGATCTCCAAAAGGGCTACGTTGTTGTTATTGGAGATCGAAATTGTCTAAGAGGAAGCCCTTCATGATAAAATCGTGCTAAAGCAGTCAAAATTGGGGATCGACACCCGAAATTGTTGCGCAACACTGCCTAAACGATGTTTGATCGCGAAACAAACTTCGTCATTGCATTCAGAACATCGACATTACCCAAAATTCACTATAATTTTGCTCAACAAAAATCGTGAGAGGAAATCAGTGTGCATCCTGATGCAAAATGCATAGATTTTGAGGCGGTAGCCTATAAATTGAATTAACTACTCGTAAATCGAGACAAAATTGCCATGTAAATTTTGTTATGTAATTATAATAACATTATTATTATTGTTATTTTTCTTTTTCTTATTATGAATTAAAATAACCGAATTTAAATTAAAATAAAAATCATCATATATGTATCCTGCTCGAATCCTTTAGTCCGCTGCCCCTTATCTCTCATGGAGAAATTATTCTGTGTGGAATCTGATCACAACGATGTGTTCGGTTGCTTACGTGGAAAGGGTTAAACAGTCAATTGACTTGCGTAAACCTCGTAAACCCGACCCGTCTTCCAGCCCGACCTGTGAGATTTAGGTTGGCGCTTATTTTTTTCAGAATTTAAGGCGCGCGCGAATCACCGCATTATATAACGCTTAGAGCCAAAATTTTCGCAGAGAAGCCAAAATTTTCGCATAGAAAATGTCGATGAAGATGGAGATTGATCTGGAGGAGGATGCTGGTTTTTATGAGCAGACATTATTTTCGCAGGTCTCGGAGGAAGCCGATAACCTGGAGAATGCCGACGTCCAGGAAACAAGCGCACATGAAGCAGAACACGTAGAACTAGTGCTACTGGACGAAAAGTTCAGCTTATCGGTAAAGTTCGCCTCCTTCCAAGTTTTCTTTGTGTATTTATTGTGGGTTTAGGAAAGATGCGTATTTTTATCAATAATGCACATAATATTAAATTGTTATTGACTTTAAAAGAATACTCGATGTTTCCTTCTTTTGAAGTATTATTGAGCTAGGGATGTACAATAACGAATTTGTAGTTCGATTTCTTTATTTCAAAGTTTTGTTGCGTATTTATTGCGTATGTATTGCGTATCTATTTGATATACATTGAGTATTTTTTGCGTATTGAATTGGTATACATTGCGTATACATTGCGCATATGTTGGGTTTTTATTGCGTATTTGTTACATATTGCGTTGCTTAATTGCTGCTTATTTTTTGCGTATTGGTTGCGTATTTTACCATTCACTTAATGCGTATTTCTCAGGATGTTTATGTTAATGAGAAAGAGGCATACAAGGCTTATCGTAAGTATGGATATAATATTGGTTTTAGTGTTCGTAAGGATCATCATAGTTACTGGCCAAATTCCAGAAATTTAAAATCCAAGGACTTTGTTTGTTCAAAAGCTGGTTTCAAGAAGTTGCCTGATCTTAATATCCAAGGGAAATATCGAAGATCAGATACCCGAACTGGTTGTCCAGCTATGATTAGGTTTACAGTGGATGAAGGTGGATATTGGAAGGTGAAAAAATTTATTGAAAATCACAATCATGATTTGCCTAGGCCAGAAGACCGGCATCTTCTTAGATCATGCAGGAATATGTGTGATGAAAAAGCTTCTGTTCCTAAAGCAATGACAGATGCTGGGATAAGAACCACTAATGCATTTTCCTTCCTTGCTGATGAAGTTGGAGGAGTCGAAAATATTGGATTCACAAGGAGGGATGCGTACTTTATTCAAAGAATAAAAAGAGCAAAGATTGAACTTGGGGACACTAATACTTTGATTGAGTTATTTAAAGAACGTCAACTTAATGATAACATGTTTTCTTGGGATGTCCAGAAGGATGAATTTGATAGATTGTTAAATTTTTTTTGGGTTGATGGGATTGGTAAAAGATAGATTATGACTGCTTTGGTGATGTGGTAATTTTTTATACAAGTTATAGGCTGAATAAGTATAATTTGGTATGTGCACCATTTGTCGGGGTTAATAATCATTGGCAAAACATTTTGCTTGGGGTGGCCTTCTTGTCTGAAGAGACAATTGAATCATTTACGTGGGTGTTTACAACTTTTGTTCGAATGATGGGTTATAAACAACCAAAAACAATATATACAGATCAAGACCAGGCAATGGCTAGGGCCATAGAAGTTGCACTACCTCAAAGTCGTCATAGATTGTGTCAATGGCATATCCGTAAAAAGGTTCCATCAAAAGTATCGTGCTACAATACCAACAACAAAGTCAAAGGCCTCTTCAATAAGTGTTTGAGCAGATGTGACTCTGAGGAGGAGTTTGAAAATGCATGGGCTGAATTGATCATACAAGGGAACCTCCAAGATCATGTTTGGTTGCAGGATCTTTATAGGATAAGGAATAAGTGGTCAACAGCCTTCAATAAGTATTATTTTAACATGGACATTCTATCCACACAACGTAGCGAGTCTACTAATAATGTGTGTCATGGCATTTCTAAGCCCATAAGTTCTATAACTGATTGCTTTCTGGGTTTAGAGAAGGTGATGAGGAATTGGCGCCGGAATGAATAGGATGAGGATTATAGATGCAGCCAGTCTAAAATAGAACATGTAATAAAAAACTGTTCAATATTAAAGCAAGCTGCTCAATTTTATTCAAAGAAAATATATTCATTTTTTGAACAAGAATTTTTACAAGGTGTTGGTGTAATGAGTGTAGAGCTTGAGTCTAGTGATTCTTCAAAATTTTTTGTCTTTTACATAGAGAAAAAGGATCACTCTAAACCATGAGTTGTTGATTTTGATGCATAGAATGGTAACATTCAATGCTCCTGCAGAAAGTTTGAAACGATGGGTTTATTGTGTTCTTACTGCATAATAGTTTTGAGGCAAATGGCTATTGGGAAAATCCCCGAGAAGTACCTACTGTTGCGATGGTCAGCACGAGCTCGACAAGATATATATTCTGGTCTAAATTTGAAAGAAAATTCTCAGAATAGCTCTGAAGCTAGTAGTGAATTCATATTCAGAAATTATATCAGCAGGTTTGCATATGAAATGAGCACACGAGCGCAGCTGAATGAGGGTGGTGAAGAATTTCCTATTGGCTGCGATGAAGGATACATCTGAAAAACTCGATTTGGTTTTTTTTTTGGAAGAGAAAGACATACAAGTCTACACAAGGTGACAGTGTACAACTGAAAGACCCTCTAAAGCGTAGGCCTAAAGGCATATCCAATGCTAGGCTGAAAAGCCACTGGGAAAAGAAGACAAAGAGTATGATTTTTTATTTTATGAATAATTTTATTTATTGCCTATTTTGACATATTGTTATTAATTTTTTTAACATGGAAACCACCAATGAAGAAATACACAACAAAAATTGAGACTCCTTCAAGCATGCCCGAATGCTTAACTGAGGATTTCATAAATTATATACACTCCAAGCAACCATCAGATCAGTAGTGTAATTTCACAAGCATGCCCGAATGCTTCACTGAGGACTTCATAAATGTTGTACATTCCAGTCAGGCATCTCCAGCTAAGCAATACAATTTCACAAGAATGCCTGAATGGTTAACGAAGGATTTCATATCACAAGCATGCCTGTCTAGTGAGGCATCAGTACAACAGTTCACCAGCATGCCTGAGTGCATGACAGACGATTTCATAACCGGGGAATCGTCCAGTCAACCATCAGTAAAGCGAGCAAAGCATTCTAATTTCACAAGCATACCCAAATGTTTCACTCAGGAACACATAACAAGTGTACGTTCCAAAAAGCCATCAGCAACATACCTGAAGTTGATGATGGATATCATTAAATCAGAAAATTCTATGTTATAAGAATATTTGTATGATGGATATTTATATGTAAGAATATTTGTTGATAAGATATTTATGTAATAAAGAATATTTGTTTTAGCAGTTAATTTTAATTTGTGTATGGCCTGCGTATATAGCGCGTATTTTATGCGTATGATCTGCGTCCTTAACGCGTATAGTTTGCGTAAATAGTGCGTACTATACTCATACCCATGTAAACATTCCTAATCGAATGGAATGAAGGTTTAATGAAGAAAAACAAGGGTGTACACTAAAACCAAGTCTCTCTTTTTTGTTGTATTTACGAGGAGAATCATTCCAAAAAACTTTGACTCTCCACATAATCATTTTACAACTATGCTAAATTCGAATTAATTTGATTTTTTTATGAAAAAACCAAGAACTGTCTTCTGCGTATAGACGGCGTATGATCTGCGTCCTTAACACGTGTGGAATGCGTATAGAGTGCGTACCTTGAATACCCACATGGAAACCTTCTTAATCGATTTAAATAAAGAATCAATGTTGAGAAACCCTATATTCAACGCTCCCTGATTTTTTTATTGACGAGGAGGTGCATTCCAAAAAATATTGACTCTCCTCCACATACTCTAATGAATGCTCCACCATAGTAGCATAACACCCACACTCTAAAACCATCACTTGTGTAAGGCACAAGGGTGTACACAAACACCAAGTCTCATTGAGGAATTCTTTCAAATCATTTTAAAACGATGCTAAAATGAGTATTTGAATGATTCATACCGAAGGAATGCATCGAACCATTTAAATTCGAATTAATTTGATTTTTTTTCAAAAAACTAAGAACTGTCTTCTGCGTATATAAGGCGTATGAAATGTGTCTGAGACGCGTATGTAATGCGTATCGAGTGCGTACTTTAAATACCTAAATGAAAACCTTCTTAATCGATTTGAATTAAGGATCAATGGTGGGAAACCCTATATTCGACGCTCCTTGCTGGTTTTATTGACGAGGAGATGCATTCGAATTAATTTGACTCTCATCCACATACTCTAATAAATGCTCCACCATAGGAGCATAACACCCACACTCTAGAACCATCACTTGTGTAAGGCACAAGAGTGTACACAAACACCAAGTCTCATTGAGGAATTCTTTCAAATCATTTTAAAACGATGCTAAAATGAGTATTTGAATGATTCATACCAAAGGAATGCATCGAATCATTTAAATTTGAATTAATTTGATTTTTTTATCAAAAAATCAAGAACTGTCTTCTGTGTATATACGGTGTATGAAATGCGTCTGAAACGCGTATGTAATGCGTATCGAGTGCGTACATTAAATACCTAAATGAAAACCTTCTTATCGATTTGAATTAAGGATCAATGGTGGGAAACCCTATATTCGACTCTCCTTGTTGGTTTTATTGACGAGGAGATGCATTCAAATTAATTTGACTCTCCTCCACATACTCTAATGAATGCTGCACCATAGGAGCATAACACCCACACTCTAGAACCATCACTTTTGTAAGGCACAAGGGTGTACACAAACACCAAGTCTCATTGAGGAATTCTTTCAAATCATTTTTAAACGATGCTAAAATGAGCATTTGAATGATTCATACCGAAAGAATGCATCGAATCATTTAAATTCGAATTAATTTGATTTTTTTTATCAAAAAACCAAGAACTGTCTTCTGCGTATATACGGCGTATGAAATGCGTCTGAGAGACGTATGTAATGCGTATCGAGTGCGTACTTTGAATACCTAAATGAAAATCTTCTTAATCGATTTGAATTAAGGATCAATGGTGTGAAACCCTATATTCGACGCTCCTTGCTGGTTTTATTGACGAGGAGATGCATTCAAATTAATTTGATTTTTTTATCAAAAAACCAAGAACTGTCTTCTGCGTATATACGGCGTATGAGCTGCGTCTAACACGCGTATGGTAGGCGTATAGAGTGCGTACCTTGAATACCTCAATAAAAATTTCTTAATCTATTTAAATGAAGGTTCAATGGTGAGAAATATTATATTCAACACTCCTTTATTGTTGCTCAACCATTGAACCATAACACCCACACTCTAGAACCATCACTTGTGTAGCACAAGGCTGTACACAAACACTAAGTCTCATTGAGGAATTCTTTCTCAAATCATTTTAAAATGATGCTAAAATCACATGAAATCATTCTTAATTACAAGGAAAAAATACCAGTTATGTACATAAATTTAAAATATGAAAAGTTCATTTCATTGAAGCACAAAACAATCCGTATGCAAATTCTGCTCTATATTTTGGCATTTTTTCTTGCCAATCTGTTCTCTCTTGCCAGTTGGAGTTGTTTTGTCAACAATATTCTCCATGTATTTGCAAACGAACATACCACAATCTGTATTGTTGGTCTGAGTTGGGGCCTTCTTCATTGTCTTGAAACTTCATTTAGTGATATTTTGACGAAAGGCTTTTTTGCAATCCTTATTTATGCTTGCAATCTGAACAATATATGGAATAGAATTAAGTCACTTAAAAATAATCACGAAATTTGTAAATAATTCAAGATTATAATCAAACTCACTATCTTCAGAGCAATACTTTTATGCATAGGGTTGGGCACAGAGTCGTAAAATTTCCACCTTTTCTGCTTTATGTAACCAGCTAGAAGGGTCTAGTGCTCTCCGTGAATAATTGGATTAATTATAATATTGCATGACTGAACAGAATTGTAGTCTACGTGCTCGAGGAACAATTTTGATTTTACATCCTTAACCTTGTAATGCTGCAAAAAATTAAATATAAGAATTAAATAGTTTAAATAAAAAATTATATATAAAATAAACTAGTATATTAACCCAATACATTGGTGAGATGTATATATATTTTTTATACTGATCTGGTGAAATTTTAGACTTCTCATTTAATAAAATGGCAAAAGCATCAACATGGTCATTGTCCAGGTAACTGTCTGATAATATTTCGTCGATCATGCGTCTTGAAATCATCACGTTCCCAGATTCAAATACACGCATGCTACTGAAATATTTAAACAAAAAATTCGCATAAGATACGCATATAAATACGCAATCCTTACACACAGAGCACGCATTACGTACGCATGCGTTACGCAAGTAATACGCATACCATACACACATTATACTAAAATAAAATATCTGTCAAGATATTTCTTTATATTTTCTCGAAGAAAAAGTTCCTTCATTGGACTCAACATTTCCACGCCTCTGTAATTAACTGTGGGACTTGCAGGGTAACCCTTTATTACAACATCATCAACATTGATTATTCCTTTAGTTTGTAAAACTTTTTGGGGAACTTTTTGGAAAGGATCAATTTATTTGGAAGATTCTTGTTGGGGGGGGGGGGGAGCTTCTTTGGACTGTTCTTTTTTGGAGGGAGCTTCTTTGGACTGTTCTTCTTGGGGGGAGCTTCTTTGGGAGCTTCTTTGGACTGTTCTTCTTGGGGGGAGCTTCTTTGGGGGCTTCTTTGGACTGTTCTTCTTCGGGGGGAGGTTCTTTGGACTGTTCTTCTTGTGGGGGAGGTTCTTTGGACTGTTCTTCTTGGGGGGGAGCTTTTTGGGACTGTTTTTCTTGGGGGGGAGCTTCTTTGACATGTTCTTCTTCGGGGGGATCTTCTTTGGCAGCTTCTTTGGACTGTTCTTATTGTTGGGGAACTTCTTTAATATGTTCTTCTTGCGGGGGAACTTCTTTGGTAGTTACTTCTTGGGCGGTTTCTTCAGGGATGTGGTGTACCCTTTTCTGCTTCTTTTTTTTTTTTTTTTTTTTTTGCTTGATTTTCTCTTTAATTTCTTCTTGTAAACCCTTTGAGCAGCCTGGGTCATCTCAGCATCATTAATTATTTTTGGGGCGTCGGTCTTGGTGTGTTCAGATGATACCCGAATATTCTTGGGGGATGGAATTGTATGGGGAATGAATGATGAGTAGGAGGGAGCAGCTTGTTGATCAGGCTTAATAATTCCTTGGACAATGCAATGTTGGAGCTTCTCATCAATAAGATTAACTCTTCTCACAATTTTTTCAAAATTCTTGCTCATTTTAGCTTCAAATTCCTGGAAGAGGTTGACCATGGATTCCTGCATAATCCTTATTACTTTCTTTTCAAGTTCATCTAATGATTGGGGTTTGGTTTTCAAGGCGAATTTGGGCTGCAGAGGAGATTGTGGGGGGAGATGATGTTCATGAGTGTTAGTTTGAATGGGTGAAAGAGGGGTTGATGGATATTTCTTTACACCCAAGAGATCAGATTCTTCAGGGGTTACTCCTTGGATGTCAACAAAAATCTGTAAAAAATTATTCTCAAATAAATATGCAATCATATACGCATTCTATACGCACAACGTACGCAATACATACGCAAACCGTACGCAATAAATAAGTAATATATAAAACTGTACACAATAAATACCTGTCTTCTCTTTAAATTAACAAATAATTTGGCAGTCTTTTCAGTGTTATACACAATGTCATCAGACCATCGAAGGAAACGGGGCCTTCTGTCAGGATACTTTGGGAGATGAATGGAAGTGTGCTCCAGGAACCAAACTTGCATAAAATTGAGATATTCTCAGTTAGTTTTAGCAAAACAATCTGTCAATTAAAATGTTTAATTAGAATTGTTTTAGCACTCACAATAAGCAGTGGCACAAATCCATTGATATAACCCGCTGGCCTGTTTTTTGAGATCTTCATAGATACATTATTAAAATCTTCAACCAGGCATTCCCAAGTTGACCATGCCCAGTTAATTGATGAAAAATCATCAACATTATTTGTTATTGTCTTTAATATCTTAGGAACTTTAAAGTTGCTTTGTTGGAGAAAATAAATTAGAACACAAATATATAATAAATGTTTTCAACATGGTATCTGGGGAGCTTTCCCTAGTCAACTCAAACATTTTAGTCTTAATATCCTTTGAACTGATTGTTGAAGTCGGCAAGTCATCCAAGTAATCTCCTCATCTCTGTTTGATAGTCCAGTCAGGAGGGCCACTTCATCAGCTGTGAAATGTTAAAAATGGCCCTCTATAATGAAGTTTTGCTTTTCAATGTTCCACATTGTCAGTAGCTGGTAGATAAGTGAGGCGTTTTGCTCAAATCCAGAAAATTGAAGAAATTGGTAAATATTCAGTTCCTTCAATTTTTCTTCAATTTCAACAGGAATTATATCGAAAAATGTATCACACATTGTTATGAAGGTCGAAACATAGCATCTATATGATATAAGACAGACGTAGATCTGCGTAGAATAAGAAACTATAATTATTTTAGAGAAGCAGGTGATACGAATTCAGTACGCATATAAAACTTAATAAAATACGCATATTATACGCAACGTGTACGCATACCATACGTGATGTGTACGAATATCATACGCGATGTGTACGCATACCATACGCAATGTACGCAAATGATGAGAAAAATATCAGCATAAATCTAGGGTTTATGGTACACTAATCGTTTTTCTTTATTGGAAGTTTAGTTTTATGATTTAAAAATCCAAAGTACTTATTAAAAAATGTTAGGGTTTGTCTTCAACATATACACAGAAAATAAGGGAAATTTACGCAAATTATATACATTGTGTACAAAGAAAATACGCAGAAAGAACGAAAATGGTGAGATAAATATAAACTTTTATAGTTACTCGGAATGATTTTAATTTATTTTTTGGTTTCTTCAGCAAATACACGTTGAATATCAAAGATATCTGTAGTTCATTTTATGTCAATGTAAGAATTTTCGCACCTTTCTCTTTGCAGGTGAATCCTTTCCCTCGTCCATGATGAGAAGACGAGATTGTTGGAGGAATTCAGAAGATGTTTTTTGCTGGAAGCTCGGGAGAAATGGAGCGAATGGTCGAAATGTGGAATTTGGAAAATGTTAAAATTTTCCGCCTTTTTCATTGTATATACTGGGCGGGCCTCGCATTATTTACTCTCGAAAATACAAACGGGTCGGGCCTTAACTTTCCACGTTAGCACGCCACGCGTTATGTTTTTATTGGCTACTATTAGAGACCGAACACATCGTTGTGAGCAAATTCCACAGAATAATTTCTCCTTATCTTGATCAGATTGGCGTCGAATGGTCTTGTTTCCCTTCTCTACCAGTCGCAAATCTGTCGCCTTTATCGCAGCCTCCCACTCTTAAATCAAAGACGAATGAGGCCTTTGTCTATTTTTTTTCTTCCTCTCTATTCAAAAACCCAAGAGATCCAGCCTTCCCTTTTGATTCCCTCTACTCTTCACTGACCCTAGCTATCCTAAACGATCGAGCTTCCTTAGATGCTCTCATCACTGCTTTCGATTCCTCAACCTAATCCCAACCCTCGCTCACCTCCAAATCCAGATAGAACCTAAACTCAGCTCTGATCCGGCCTTCAACCCGTTCGATTCAGCTCCTCCCGTCCACAATCCACTCCCTATAGCTGACTAAATCCCACGCACGGCCGTAGAATCCGAGCCCCTCAGTCTGCTCTAGCGCCTTCGTCCGACCCAGTTCAGTGGCTCCTTCGCATCAGTGTGCCGCACACGCCCTTCTGACTCTGATCCGCCTCCCTCAGCCCATTTGCACGAGGTCGTTCAATCCTTTTTCGCTCCCAGCCCGACCCTAAACTGCAAATAGCCCCTCTGCTCAAATCCCTATACTTACATGCTTCTTCCCCAGCTGAGCAGATCAACGTCACCAACAGCACTGTGCTGACTCGATCCCTCCTCTTGCCGCAAGCATTCGATTCTAGCAACGATCTTGCCTCCTTACAGCCTCTGCCGACCCAACTGATCTATCCAACCACCTCCAGTCGAGCTGTTGACTATATCCTCTTCTCTGACCTGCAGCCTCACAACCTACCACAGCTCAAACTCTCTCTTCCAACCAACTGTACACCACTCCCTCAACTACAGCAGCCTTCTAATTCCTTCACAATCGCAGCCCATTCAAATAGCCTCATATCCTCTCAACCAAACCCAAATGACTTCCCTAATCCAACTTAAAACAGTCATTACCAGCCCCATACTCCAAACTCCACAACAACGCATTTTCCCTTTGTTATTATCATTATTATTAGTTTGAAAAAAAAAAAAAAAAAAGAGAAAGCAAAAGAAGAAGAAAAAAAAAGAAAAAAAAAAAAGAATGAGGGATTTTAAAAAAATAAAGAAAAGAGAGAAAATAGGTTTTTTGTGCATTCGTTGTTGTTTTCCCGACACCGCCGCTCTGGACCCCTTACTAAGGTATAATGTTTCCAAAACTCAAAAATCTCATATCCCGTTTTCGGCGCTCGCGGCGCACCCGAAAACCACCTATGCAAGCTTTTCTTAGCTTAGTGGAAGGAAACCCGGTGCGGTGCTTGTAGTGAGGCGGGCGACCCTTGTGCACGTTTTTCTTAGCTTGGCAGGGTAAAACTTAAATACTCGTGTACGAGCTTCAGTGCCTACAGGGAAAAATTGCGTTTTCAAATAGGTACCCCCGAAGACCCATGCACACGATATCATTCGACATCGATCATACACGTCTTTCTTAATGTAGTGGGAAGGCTAAGACTCCCTAAATTTTCTCTATAGGGAAATGATGGGAGGATGTCAAAATTCATACTGAAAATGCACATGACTTAAACAAATATAGGGGACCAAACTTGCAAATTGAATGTAGGGAACAAAACTTTAAAAATGTGCAGGAAACAGAACTTGCAAATTGAACCACAAGGAACCAGATATTAAACTTAAGCATGCACTACTCGAAAGACTGTCAAATATAGTTCAGAGATTAATTAAATCAAATTTTACTAAGTTTTCAATCAAAAAACGTTGAAAGCTTTTTTCAGCCATCCTTATTGATCGTATAGGTCAATGTACAAAAGAATCAGAGATTAAAGTAGTTGAATTAACTGTTATGCCGGCCCAGGAGGGGCCGGCTGGACCGGTCCAACCTGGACCGGTCCGGGTCTTCTCGCGACGAAACAAAAGCACGCAGGTGGAACCGAGCGGAGAGGGAGCAAAGCCGACGGGGGCCAGGGAAGAATTTTGGGAGGGAAATTTTGAATGCGAGGGGCTGTTTAGACATTTTGTAAAACTCCTTTATGGTTAATTAGGAGGTTAGGAGGAAAAGGGGGATTATCTTGATTTTGAATTTCTTGGGAGATCTAGGGTTTGTTGCTCTTGGGCTCTTGGCGTTGCCGGAGATCGTTGGAGAGTTTTTCCTTCCTCTCGAATTGAAGGAAAGTTGTATCTTGCAAGTGCTTTTCATCCTTTATTGAAATAAAAGCGTTTGCATCGTTTTTCTACGATTCTCCCTACTTCTTTCTCTCAGTTTTTCTGCAGTTTTGCTGTTTTTCTGCTGTGGACAGCAATATTTGCTTGGATTTACTTTGGTTTTGGTGAGAAACACTTGGAAATCCAAGAGTTTCCTATCATTAACCAAACCATATAAGCTGATAAAATGCTAGCAAAATTGCCTCCAAATAAACAAGAAATTAGCCACTGTCAAGAGTCGGGCTATCAACCAATAAATTAAAAAAAAAAAAACATCAATATTCAAAACTATAGAACATAAGAAAGAACCAAGATAATAGATATTTAATTAAGCACAAGGAGTCAACAAAGCCGAAGCAGAGTCAACAACCAAATCCCTAGTGAGTTGCCAAAAGAAATAGGAGAAGGTAACAACAGAGAAATATATAGAGCATAACAACATAAAACCAAACAAATGAGATTAGAGAGAGCATATAATGAATAAGATCAGTGGCTAGCCGAACAAATTGAATTAAATGGGAATAACAAGGAAAAGTTGATCTGTGCAAAAACATAAATCTTTCCATTTTGTAGCAATTGAAGATGTGCGAGGAAGGTGAAGGAACCCATCCCAAAGTTGATGTAAAACAACATGCGGTGAATCAAGAATTGCACTTGAGAATAGAAGTAATGACTTTTACCTTGCTACTAAAACTCTTTGTTTGCTCAAGTTGAGTTTAAGAATAAGACATTGATAGATTAAGCAATGATAATAAATTACATGTAAAGATTAGAGGAGCTTTTCAAAATATCACCAAGAATTTAAGTAATGCCAATAGCTACGAATAACAAAGCCCCAAATTTAATACTTAGATCATTCACCTTGAAGTCCTTCACTCATTTTGAAAGTGGTGGCTAGCGGAGGAGAATCGTAAGTAGACTTAGCGATGCCACTAGTAGACAAGTGATCCCGAGAGGATTCGTCGCCGGAGAAGAAGCCGGATTTGGAGGAGCGGGTGGGCGGCCGTCAATGATCCACTCGGAGTATGGACGTTGTTTGTCGATGACGTGTATGAGAGTCGGGAGGATCCGGTCCAAGTAAGCTCCAACGGTGTCGTCGTCGGAATCAAATCCCGCGTCAAAGAAAGGCGATTGCCAGATGTCGAGATTACCGTGGGCGTCGAACACAAGTCCCCATTCAAATTCGGGGTCGGCCATGCATTCTTGCCTAGGGTTGAAGGAGTACCCGAGAGGGAATAGGAGGTGGTAGGTCTTGGGGTGGTGGAGGGAGAAGGAAAATAGATGTTATTTAGTGGGAGGGAAGAAAGCTGAATCTGATTTCAGATTTTAATTTAGAGGAGACAGGGAAGATTTGTTTCAAATCTCAGGTTTGAAATTTGAAATAAAACTGAAATCCCGTGAGAGATGGGGAGGGATTTAGGAGATATTTGAGTATTGATTGGTGGGGATTGGAGAGATAAAAGAGGAGAAGGTGGCCGGCCCCATGGAGAGATGAGAGCAACCAAAATAGTGACGTGGCCTCTCTTGAGAAACTTACGGAATTAATAAATCTGAGAATCAATTCTCAGATTTACTCTACAGAAAGATTTCCTAAATGACTTTAGCTTCTAGCCATTGGAAACTTCCCGTTAAATGCAAAGAAATAAAACAGGCCAAAATTCCTAATAGAATGAGAGGTAGAATAGGAAAGAAATTAAAGCATTGGGCCTGGGATTTCAAATTTTGAAAACAGGTGGACGGGTGGGCTGATGTGGGCGGCCGTGGGAGCGGTAGGGAGGGAGGGACGGCCGGCGGCTTTTGTTGGCCGGCCGGTGGTGGCTGTTTTTCTGGTCGTCGGTGGTGGCTGTTTTTCTGGTCGGCGAAATAGGGGGGGGGGGGGGGGGGGGGGGGGGGGGGGGGGGGGGGGGGGGTGGGGTGGCCGGCGGCTTAGGGCTGCTTGGAGCAGGTGGCGACAAGGGCAAGGGGGAAAAGAGATGGAATTTTCTGGGGATTTGACGACTACAAATTTACTAACCTCAAATGTCTTCTCGTTGAATTTCCACAAGATTAGCTAGCACAAAAACTAGAACTCACAAAGAGATCTAGTCTTCTCCGGCGAACTCACTAAGAGATCTTGGAGGGAGGAACTCACAAAGAGAACAAGTAGTAAATTTTCATTTCATCAAAAACTAAAAACTATTACATAAGAAAATGACCATATAAATAGGCCTCACAATGACAAAGAAAGCAAAAGACTAAAATGCCCCTCGGGCTACAATAACGACCAAATACCCATAAGGGCAAAAACGAAAAATGTAAAATAAAATTAAACTACTACATAAAATGATGAAAATCCAAATCATCGTGGCCGTCGATCTGTGTTTCGGGCGATGGTACACATGTCGAAATCTGATGTCCCCATCAAAAGTAAAGATATGGGATAATGCCGAAGTGTGCGTAGAAGTTCCATTCACATGAAGAATAATGTAAAAATTAGTAATCGAGAAATTCTTTGTTGTCCAAGTGAACACTAATACTGATGATATTATCATTAAGGATGCCGGCCAACCTAAAATTAACCAAAGAGTCTTGATGAGGAGTCCTATGAAAAAAACCAGAAATCAAAAGAAGAAATAGTTGAATGGCGAAACAATAGAAACATGAGAAGCTATAGCATGGTATGAATAAAGAAGAAATAGAATTCATGGGATATTCCAAGTGAAACCTACTTTTGATATTACAATTCAATTGAAACTTAATATTATGGATGTGTGTTTTTACCACATGAAAAAGTTATTGCATAGAAATATGTAAAATTGGCAAATGAAGCTGATGATAATTGTATGATGTATTTTTTGTGCCAAATAAAGCACACAACATTTGGTCCTTCAATGAATGTCTTGAAGGTTCTAAACATGCTTCAAATGCTTGATTTTGACTCAATTGGGCTTATAGATTGTATCATTTGTATCGATGGGTTTAAGAGACGTTCTATTTGACTATGAACTTGTTAAAATGCGAGTTTGTATGGTCTTGACTTCATAATTTTGGACGTTTCTAATTCAAATATCGCTTTGAGATTTGCATTGACAAAGTACATTGATACAATATGACTTATTTTGACCTGTTTTCTTACGTCTCGATGGGCTTTGGAGGAGCTCTATTGATCATCTCTTTAATTGCATATTATTTTTTTAATATTTTGGGAGCATTTTATTCCTTTTACATTAGTAATTCTTATTTTATAAGAAATCTCTTCCACCTAGCTTCTCAATTTTTTATTTTTGGTTTTCTAATGAGCTACTTAAACTGCTATAATTATTGTTATAGCTAAAATATTTCCAGTTGCAGAATGCTCATCACAACAACGAAGAGTGCAGTAAATTGAGGATGAAGCTTAACTCAACACAAGCGAAGCTGGATACTTACCGTAGGAGGCTGAAAGAGGCTTTGGATGAGATGAAAGTGATGCACAGTAAATATCAGGAAGCTTCAACAAATTTAAAAAATAAACTTCGGACTTATGGGCAGCATATTCTTGACTTGACGAAGCGGCTTGCTGAAAAAGAATAGAATCACATTGCTCAATGTGCCCTTTTTTGTTTTCTTTTTTTACTCTTTTCTATAGGAGAGATTATTACATGCAAGGCAAATTCGGACATTGCACGTAATAATTTTCCTTTCTATAGAGGCTTTTTATTTAACATTAATCGTCTTGTAATTTTTAACATCCTTAATTTATGTTGTCCTTCACCTTTTTATTTTTATTTTGTACCAAAATCTTCTATTTTAAAATTTGTTTTTTTAGGAGTCTTTTTATTGCTTTCTAAAGTAGTTTTCTAGTTTAAAAATTTTTTTAGAATAGTAAAGAAATAGTGGTCAAAAGTTGTCTCAAATGAAACTTAATAGATTTTTTATTATTTTTTAAAGTTATTTTCTTGCAAAAAAAAAATCTAATTCAAAAAAAAAATTACACAAATTATTTTAGAAAGCAATAAAAAGTTGTCCTAAATGAAATCTAAGGCTTTGTATGGGGAGGTTTTTTTACTGCTCTAAAGCAGCTTTCTAGCATAAAAGTTAAGGTTTTGTTTGTGGCAGTTTTCTTGCTACTTAAAGCAACTTTTTAGTTCAAAAATTAAAAAATTTGTACTAAAAAGTTGCTTCATAAAATAGTAAGAAAGCCGTCCCAAACGAAACTTAAATTTTATATTAAAAAGCTGCTTTAAGTAGTAAAAAAATCATTCCAAACAAAATCTAAATCTATGAAAAACAAAATTTTTTGGTCTGTATCTAATCTATTCCAAATCTAAATTGTGTAGCGAGTAGCAGTAAATTATTGTTTAATCGTTAGAATTATTCTGTTATTTGTTCTCAGGTAAATCTTCACGCTATTCATTTTCCTTTGGTTTATTGTCTTCTTTTTTTTTTTTTTTTTAACCTGTCAATGTACCCGTTATAACTGATGCATGTAAACAACAGTGTGCTGTATCGGTAAAATACTGAAAAAGGTTGTCTTCAGGAATTGGTATAGTTATTTTTCATACAATCTATTCAAGTTTAAAATATCATCATTTCAGCATTGATTTGCTTATTATTAACAATCTTCAACTTTAGGAGCCATTTGGTTGGTTGAACAAATAGTGTAAAATAAAATTTAATGCAGCGTAAAAGGGATGAATGTAATCTATTTGAAATGTTTTGAGATATTTGAATAAATATACATCGAATGTTGTGATTTATTTATTAATTTTCTTAACTTGAAGTAAATTGAAAGTCATATAAAATTTAAGGATAATTATCATTGGTGGGTGATGGCAATGATGATGGTGATGGTTGGTGGGTGATGGTGATGGCTAGTGGGCGATGACGACAAGATGGATAGCCGTAGTGGTGGCAGCAAATGTCTGCGATTATAGGAGGTAATGAAAAAGAATTTTTGATCTAGTTTAAAATTGTCCAAATCTAATAATTTTCAATTACATCAAAATTGGAGTAGATTGTGCATTACAAATAAGTTAATTTTTATTTTATATTTCTTTTAAGTTTGAACAAATAGAAATATTTTTAACTTATGCATTTAAAATATGCTTGCATATTTGTGATTAAGCAATATAAATGGTCATATTTATAATCTTATTTTAAAAGTTTTAAGCTTATTGTATCATATTTTTCAATCATGACATGCCGGTTTTGAAAGTGGATCTAATTGATTCTAAAATTGAAGAACTGTTTTTTTTTATATATATTTTGTATGCATGTGAAAGATTTGTTGGCTTTAAATCCTATATAATTCAAATAATTTTTAGAGAAAAAAAAACATATATTAAAGCTACAAGTTGATAACTTGTAGTATTATTATGTTCTTAAAGATGCTTAAATCATTTTAACAGAATTTTCAGTAGTCTTAAAGCTTGATGAAAAAGAGAACATAATACTTTCCCTTTTACAGCACTGAACATTTAATTATTTCCGTTGAGAAATCCTCTTAATTTTTAGAACGTTAGAGTCCAGACAAAAAATGCCTTAGCCGTTATAATAAAAAATCAGCACACTTCGCAATCTTGCTTCCCTTTCCCAACGGCTAGTTTTCCCTCTGCTCACCAGTTTAAATTCCCCCCTCCACCACTCATGTTCCCATAACCTATCAACCCTCTCTCTCTCGCCATGGCTTCTTCCCTTCTCTTTCGCATCGTCCTTCTCACAATAAGCAGCATAATGAGCATAGAAGCAAAGGAATTCGCTGTAGGTGGAGAGCCCAGCGCATGGAAAATCCCTTCTTCTAATTCGGATTCTCTCAACCAATGGGCTGAGGCCAACCGCTTCCAAGTCGGCGATTACCTCGGTAAATTCAATACTAACTTTCTCTTATTCCTTCCAAAATGTGTTAATTTGTTCTTCTTCACTGAGCAGAAATGGCAAATTCTATTGCTTGACAGTATGGGATTATGACGCCAAGAAGGACTCAGTTCTCCAGGTGAGGAAGAAGGACTACCATAGCTGCAACACTTCGAACCCCATTGCCGTGCACCAGGACGGCAGCACACGAGTGAGGCTTCGCCGATCTGGAGCTCACTACTTCATAAGCGGTGTAGAAGGAGCCTGTGAGAAGGGGGAAAAGCTTGTTGTTGTGGTGATATCAGAGAATCACAGAGAGGGTTTTCAGAGTAGCTTATCGCCGGCGCCGGCTCCGGCAGAGTTTGATAGTGGTTCTCCGGCAATGGCTCCGGTGACTGGTGGTGTGTCGACAGCTGGAAGAGGGCTTGTGGGTGCTGTTCTGGCTTTGTTGATTGGTGTTAGTGTTGTTGGCCTAGTGCTGGTTTGAGGAGTTTCAATCTGTTGTCTTTTTTTGGTTTTTGAGGATATTTTTATTTTTATTCATTTGTTATATTGAAATTGTCATCTGTAATGGTTCAATTGCTCGACTGAAGCTTAATGAATTATTTTTTAAAATTTCCTATACAAAAAATTTGCACTTTTTGTTTCTCAAATTAGTAAAACAGTAAACTTTATTACTCAGCTCACATTTACTTGATAAACCCATTCACCACACGAGCATCCTAGCCCTGCGCCACATGTCACCCGCCATTAACGGAGCTTCGAGCTTCAAGCTTAATGAATTATTCATTTAAATTTCCTATAAAAAATTGCACTTTTTGTTTCTCAAATTAATAAAACAGTAAACATTATTGTTTGGCTCACATTTTCTTGATAAACCCATTCACCACACGAGCATCCTAGCCCTGCGCCACACATGTCACCCGCCATTAACGGAGCTTCGAGCTTCAACTAGATCTCCCACCCCCATCCATATCTCTAGTAAAAACTCCTTTCCTCTTCTCCCCATAAGCTTCCTTCCCTCCCACTTCACAGAAGGAAGAAATGACAGAGGAAAATAGAAAGATTAGCGACGCATCGAACGGGATGAAGAAACCGCCTGGTCCGATCCTCGGCGAAGTGCTCCACCAGCGGCGCAGCCTTGGCAGGAGTCCGGCAGCGATGGCCGCCTGTGGCTTTCTCATCATCGCCGCCATTGGTACTTTACCCTTACACTAAGTCCAAGCGCCGCGCAAAGATCGCCAAGACTGTTACCGGCGACACTCAATAGAAGCTGCGGAGCCTGCCCTTCTTATTTGGACAAGTTAGGAATTTCAATGAATTTGTTCTTTATTTTAAAAATAATTTCATAATTGTTTGTAGCTTTTTTCATCATTTATGTTTGATTCATATTTTTCATGAAATTTTAGATTTTATTTGTGATAACTTTCTTACTGCTTTTTGCTTTATGTTTTCTGCCGCAATTTTGACCAAAAGTCTTAGATTTTATTTGGGACGACTTTTGTTATTGTTTCTTAAAACAGCTTTTTAGTACAAAAGTTGAAGTTTTTGTACTTGAAAGCTGCTTTAAGCAGCAAAAAAGCTGTCACAAACGAAGCCTTAATATATTAATTGGAATTTATTGATAACTTAATTGTATGGTTTGTTGAAGGTAAGTTAAGGGGATGTTTGGCAACAAATAGGATGTTATTGAATTTATTGTTAATTTAGATTTATAAATTAGTGTAGCAACTTCAATGGCGCAATTAGTATTTTAAGTGAGAAGGGATGAAAGGTAGTGCAAAATAATTGAAGTGCAACTTTTCAAATTATATATATTTGCATTAAGGGTGTCAACTTTCGACCATACCCGAAAAAATTCGGGTTTGGGTCAACCCATTTGTAAAATGGGTCGGGTTCGGGTTGACCCGACAACCCGCGGGTCAACCCGAATTGACCTGTTTCGCAAACCCGCCTCTCAGGTCACGTCCCGTCAGCTCGTCAGGTTGCGTCCACGTCAGGTGGTGATGCCGCGTCCGCATCAGGTCGCGTCGTTGCGCGCGTCCAGCCAGGTGAGCCCGCACAGCGACTTGGACTCGGCGCAGCCCGCACTGCTCCTCACTCGGCGCCTCGGCGGATCCTGCGTCCAGCCCGCACCAGCTCCGCTCCGCAGGCGTGCTCGCGACTTGGACTCTACCGCTGCTGCTCGCAGGCGCGCTCGCGATCCCACACAGCCGCACTCGTGGTCCCGCGAACTCGCGGTTCAGCCAAATCTGCGAAATCCGGGTCGGGTCGAGTCAGGTCCGGGTTGAAATGTCTGACCCGTTTGCAAAAACGGGTCGGGTTCGGGTTGACCAGTTTAAATCCAGGTCAGCTCGGGTTCGATCGGAACCCGACCCATCGAGGACACCCCTAATTTGCATAGAATATAGGGTGAGATTCACACTCCAGTCTTCTCTATTATTAGATATTAGAAACTCCTTGGAAATCAAAGATATTAGGCATATTATTAGGTCATTGTTATATAAATGTGTTATCTTTGAAAACTGAGCGGTGATCAAGATGATTATATCAATCTTTTCTTGACCTCAATATGAGCTCAAAGAATCTAAAGGTTTCATCATTATGTGTTCAAGTAGTCATGATGGAGAGCCTTACAAAAGATGTGTCAAGTTCATAGCTTTAAGATGATTTGACCATAGTAGTCAAGTAATAAAGCTTCCATATGCCTCATGTGTTCATTCACTATGAGTTCAATACAAGAGATTCATAAAAAAATTTTGGCACCGTTAATACAAAACTGCACATACATCAGATATACAAGCTTCGAACTCAAAATCTCTTGATTGGGAGCTATAGATCAAGGTGGGTTGCTTGGCCAACTACTAGTTGATTGAAGAATTGTGCTAAGTGCTCATCTTTGCATTAACGGCGCCATCAATAGACAAATTTGTGTTGATCTAAATGCAATTTGTGTAGCAATTTTCCTGACCTTTTTAACTTTTGCTTTTCCAAAGAGGTCTAAATTCATCTGAAATGATCATCACATCACAACTTCAAAGCTGTTATTTAACATGTACTGATCCAAAGTGTTTCAAGCAAAGAAATGAGTATTATGTTTGATAACTTCACAAAGTATGAGTTAGAGCATTGAGGATGAAAGTCCTAGGGCTAGAAATTATGTCAATCACTTGTTGGGAAAGAAATAAGAAAAATAGTATAAGTTTTAATATATTTTTCTACTAGCATAAATTAATTTAGATTTTATTCGAGATAACAATGTTGGGAGTGTTTTGAATGGACGGACGATATCGACTCCTTTGATCATGGACAATTTATCAAGAATTTGAGTGCCTTGATGATGTCAAAATTCAACAATCTTGGACTCGTTGGATCCATCTCGTCAAGCTGCTCGATTCGACTGTAAGCATGTCACATTTGGAAACTGTTCGGTCATCCAATTTATGATTTGAACCTTTCAAATGATCTTTGGGTCTTCGATTTAGACTCATTTGGGCTCCGATTGGGTCGAATTTGGGGTCATTGGGTTCGTCTTTTTGAAATGTTTAGTAAGATTATAAGTTTGCATAAATCAGAGTTTGGATGGTCCCGAATTTAATTTTGAAAGTTTCCAACTTAATTTGATTTTGAGATTCGTGCACGATCATGATTAATTTTTGATGATATATCAATACAGATTTTTCCCCCTTATCTAAATTTCGAAGTACATAATAAATTGGAAGGGAAATAAAAATTCTTATGTGTAATTGCATTAGCTTGTACTTTATACAGATGAGGGGTGTCTTATCTGTTGTAGATGGGGACTAGAAAAGAAGAAAACTATGAGAAGCCAAGATCAGTCAAATCTATGTTATTCAAAAGCTAGGTAATTGGATTTGAACCAAAGTAAAAAATTCTTTTTTAAAAAAATTATGGCAGCATTTTCTTGATCTTAAATTGATAATAATATTATAATCATGTTAAAATAAATTCGATAATTTAAATATTCAACAAAATTTTTCATAAAAAGCTACAAAAATTATGTAATATAATTCTAAATTAATGAGACTTAAGTTTCGTTTGGGACTGCTTTCTTACTGCCTCTTAAATCGACTTTCAAATGCAGAAATTAAATTTTTTGTACTAGAAAACCGCTTTAAGAATTGGTGAGAAAACTGTCTCAAACAAAGCCTTAGGCTTCATTTTGGGACAGCTTTCTAGTATAAAATTTTTTAGTTCAAAAAATGTTATGTACTTAAAAGCTGCTTTAAATAGCAATAAGAAAGCTGTCACACGAAGCCTTAAAGACTTTAAAATTCATGCTAAATATTCATCTAATTACATCCAAACAATGATATAATGTAGCTTCTTCAATCATTTTTGTAAAACATATTATTTTATTTAAAGCTATCAAATCAACCATAACTTATTAAAAAGAGAGAGAAGAAAAAAATTTCCTCATTATAACATCACATAGTAGCTATGAATATAAAATGTAATGAGAATTAAAAACTATATGTGCTAAAGTTTGTCTAGCTATTCAAATAGCTACATAGGCAGCTGAGTTGTCCAAAGCATTGTTATCTTCAACCTCAATCATACACCAACTTTGTAGCCATCAACTACTTATCATTAGTTACAATTTTAGGGTTTTAGCATACCAACCCTACTTAGCAATTCAACTTAGAAAAATCAAAAAGCTTTATCTACTTTCTTTTTCTTTTCAAAATTGGCTCAATATGACATGCAATTATGACAATTTTGCCACTTGGTCCACATGAAAGAATGGATAAAGTGGAGCTATTATTCTATGTGGACACCGGACAGGAGAATCGTCCGTTTAAGTGCATGCTCAGTATCGAGCGCGGTACATTTTTTGGGTGATGTGACACATTTTTATTGGTCTCCGGACGCTCTCCGGACTCCGCACGGAATAATAAATCGGATAAAGGGAGGGGGAAATTGATGGAAAATGACTTAGCCAAAGTGTTTGTGTCTCATCATGAGGAATGTGAATAAAAAATGTGTGTGGTCCTCAAAGAATCATGATAGGAATCAAACATAATAAGTAAGAAGATGTGCCCTTGTTGGTCTTTATATGATAATCACTTATGGAGTTAATGAAACTATTCCCAAAAGAGCAAAATGATTGCTCATGATTTTAGCAATCTATTTGATTGTTGAATGCTTTGGAGAATGGCCAGGCAGTTCTATTGCTTTCCAGCTGCAACAAATAGGCTTTCTTTCATGTTAAAATATATTATTTTCTATCATCTAACAAGAGAAAAGTAGAGCAATGCTTTATGTATTTGTATGTTAGAGAAAAGCATTCTTATTAACTTTAGCAATCTTATTATATATAAAGTGAGTATTTTATATTAGTATTTGAATGCTTTACAAGACTATGAACTTTAAAGTTCGAGCTCAATCTGTATGTATGTGTATGTGTACATGTTCTCTTAGAAGATATGAATGCCTTCTTCATCATTTTTTTAATTTTTTTTCGTCTAATCAGTTTATCTGCATTGATGTGTTCAAAGGATGTTTCATTAGGTGTCTGCTAATTATTTGACAGCATCTCTTTTGAGTTCTGGAAGATCCCGATCGATGTCAATCTCTTTGTAATCTTTCGACTAGGTAGCGCTTATAAGAATTGGTCAAGATGTGATACAAATGTCCTTTCAAGAAGGTCCGTGATGCTTTGACTTGAATAAGATTTGTTGTTTGGAGTCAAAGCAAGATATATAGTTCCACATATCACTTAAATGTTTTGTAATAGTATTCAGCATGAACCCAATGAATCTCCAATCAAGATGCAGCATTAAAATTCTAAGATGCAAATTAAGGTTTCGTTTGGGACAGCTTTCTTATTAATTTCTAAAGCAGCTTTCTAGTACAAAGACGAACCACATAAAATGAAGGAGGGCAAAGCACTTTCAATGTTTTGACACCTAAACCACCCAACCAAATGGATCACTGGACCACTGGAAGTGATGGAGGGAGGACAAAGCTTCAAAGCCTCTAAATTGACTGCTATTCTGTCACCTAATGAGAATTAATAGCTTCAGGTTTCTACTTTGAACTTTGAAGAGGTGACTTCACATATCCACATTTATTGGATGTTCATTCTTTCATAAAGGACAAAGTAGGGAGCATAGAAACCTAAAAGATGCTTTGTATTAGGCTACAGTATCTTTAATTACTTGATGGAATGAAGCCACGTTAACCATTACAGCTCCACATTTATGTCTCTAATCAATGATATTCATAGATAGGTCTCAACCTTTTGTCTAACTTTATCTGAAATACTTAATTAATCCACAAATATTTCAGCTACAATGTAAGATGGTGGAGGATTAGTGACATAAAGTGGGGCCATTCTATTATATTTTTAAATTTTAAATGCATCATCAATCATTTAAAATTGTTTGAATAAAGAATAAGAATTGTATAACTTAGTTCATGATCTTGAATAACATGTAAGTAAATTTTTTATTTCCTATATATATATATTTTTCATTGATAATTGTTCTATGTTAGAAAAGGAAGCAATCTCTAAATTCTTTATTTTTAATTTAGGATTTCATTCATTTCCTAAAATTCATATAACATAGTAAGGAGGTCAAATTATACATCATTATATCATTTAAATTCCTGACCATAAAAGAATAAATCAAACTACAAAATAAAAGAAAACCTAAGAAAGCCTAATCTGCCTCACTCCATTGGATTCCAACCCTTTCTAGAAAACATGCAAAAATTATATAGTGAGCTAACAGCTTACTAGGTTACCATAACCTCTAACTGCAATTAATTCAAGAGAGTGAAAACAGTATGCATGTAATCAAATCATTCAAGCCATAGCGTATATATATATATATATATATAAGAATCAGTACAAGTTGTATTTATTAGTGAACATTAATTTTTTTTAAATTTTCCCTCAACCTTTTATATCCATGTTTGGGGCCGACATAGGCAATTTAAAAAAAAAAAATATCAAATTATCATTTAAGAATGTAAAATTATTAAATATAAAATAATAAACAACTAATAATAAAAAAAAAACTTTGGTAGCATAGAAAAATTAATTTAGCTACTTTGGAAGTAAAAAAACTTCCTCTATAAAAACAAATTTGAAAAATAGCTAAAAAAAATAGCAAAAAAATGATTATTGTTTTAATAGCAAAGCAAATAGAAAATTATCCCAAATAAACCCAAATTATGTAATATTTATTAAAATTATATATAATAAAACCAACTGGTGAAATTTCAATATTAACCAGTCAAAATGTCAAGGATAATGATATATATCACATATTAAAAGTTACATGATGAAAATTTACTAGAATGAGAGATATAATATTTTAATCAAGTATAGGATAGATAAAATTCAAGAAATCAAAATCACTCAAAACAAAAATAGGATTTGGATTACCTACCAAGATCAAAATACTTTCTTTATTAGAGCAATAGACAAAAATGATCTGGAACAAACTTTCTTTCTACTCTCTCTTCTCCTCTCGCCCCCTTTATCTCCTCTTTCTCTCTTTGCCAAGCAATAATGAAGGGGAAGGATGGCTATGGTAAGGATTTAATGAAATGGATTTAGATATTTTAATATTTAAAAATCACCATTCTTACATAGTGTTGCGGCGTCACTCAACTTCCTAACACTGGTGCACTTCCAAAGAATCTTCCATATTCTCTCCACCTAAGACTCGACGTCATGGTGGACCCACCTGGCACAGTAGTGCACACTACAATCCTTCCTTTTTCTTCATTTTCCTGATAGCTCAAAGCTAGAGCGATGCCAATCCCAGTGTCGCAACACCCACATAACAAAAACTAAAAATTGGAAAATTTAGGTTGTTACAATAAAGATGTGGGAGACCCTTTGTTTAAGATTCAAGCGAGGTCAAAGTATTTAGAGCACCACCACCCAACTGACGTCATCAGACCATTGCTCAACTATTATCGAACCACAACCCCACTAATATTGTCACACCATCATCGCTTAGCTACGATCATCTGACCACTATAACCCGATTATGATCCTCTATCCACATTAGCCTGAGTATAATTATGTGGTCAATATCACCCATAAATGATTCTTTGATCATTATCGCCCAACATCAATCCTCTGACCACTGTCACCTAACTCTAGTCCTTCGACCACTATTGCCCCACTACAATCTCTGACCATTATCACTTAACTATAGTCCTCTAACCGCATCATCCCCTGACTATGATTTTCCGACCAGCATTGCTTAAATATAGCCCTCTAACCATCGTCACTTGAATAAAACCCTCACCTTTATGAAATCATTCCACATTCTCTATTTATTTTTCTCCCTCTTACTCTTAACCATATTAATTAGAGAACCATTGAGGATATTGAACTTGTAGAATGAACCTAATTTTCATAAAGTTATAGACCCCTTCTTTGCTTTACACTTTAATTTATTCTAAACTCTCTCTCTCTCTCTCTCTCTCTCTCTCTCTCTCTCTCTCTCTCTCTCTCTCTCTCTCTCTCTCTCTCTCTCTCTCTCTCTCTCTCTCTCTCTCTCTCTGCTTTATAGCTTAGTTATTGGGATTGATATGTAAATATTTTAAGAACTCTACAATTCTCTATATCATGAAAATGATCATTATGTAAATACATTCCTTAGAGCTCCATAATTCTCTATATTATTTTTGTTATTACTATTTTTTTATCAATCGTACCTCTTTTTTACTCTAATGCACAGTTAACCTTTCCTACAAACAACGAGAAATATATAAACACAAACAATTAGCTTTCACCTAGATCTACACGAATCTTTTTTCTCTATTATATCATATTAGGAGTATCTGATCATTTAATAAAGGAAAAAAAAACAAATATTATGAAATTGAAAATAAAAAATAATTTATGAAATATCTCAAAATATTATACTATATTGTATTTAAAATATAATTAAGATTTATAAAAACTTTAAAAAAAATCATTTTAATTTTTTCATTAACCAATTTTTTGATATAATCATCAATATTATTTTATGTTACTGTTATATTAATATAATGCTAAGTAAAAAAAAATTTAAATGGTGGGTTTGGCATATAACACTATTATTATTAAAAAAAAAAAAAAGCAGCACTAAAGCCAAAGGCGACGCTTGTGGTGCTCCCTCTAAACATCATTGTACGATCCATTAAAAAAAAGTAAAAATATTTTAATTAATTTTTTATTAGAATGAATTTGTAGATTATAAAATTTGTTTAAAAAATAAATTAAAAATTAATTTTATGTTAAAATCATTTTAAAATAAATAAGTTTTTTCTAATCAGAATAGTATGAGCAAAAGCTCTCCAAAGGATGGGAGAACGAAAATTTAAGAGAAAAAAAAATTGTCAGAATTTTTTTTTTTCAATTTTTTCATTAAGTAAGTTTTAAAAAGATTAGATTTCTATAAGATAAATATAATATAAATTTGTTTCTAAAATGAAATAAATAACTTGGCTCTTTTTGCAACAATTACAGATTTAGTATAAATAATAAGAAAAATGTTAGGAGAAAAATATTTTTTTTGAAAGTTATTGTAAAAAGAAAACTTTCAATACAAAAGATTTTAAATAAAGCACAAAAATCAATAGCCAAATAAAAAAGTAATTGTAGCTTGAAAGGCAAAACAATAAGAAATTATCCTAAATGGATCCTATAAAATATAATTGAATCAAAATTTATCGTATGTTCGGAATTAGGGTTGCAAACGAGTTGAGCCGAGCTCGAGTCATCTCTGGCTTGAGCTTGAACTTGATTAATTAATCGTGTTTGCTTTAGATCAAGCTTTATTTTACGAGTTCAAACTAGCTCAGGAACCCATTCAATTATTATGAAAGAAAAAAAAGTTATGTTCTAAATTGTTATTAAAATGAAAGGGTAAAAATAATGATAAATTGTGAGAAAATTAACAAATAATTATTTGATATATTAAGCTGTGATATAATTTTTATATATTTATAATTGCTTTGTACTTAAAATCTTGAATCCTAATATATTTTAAATGAGCCTCTCACAACCTCTCACAAGCTAATGAGTCGAGTCATTGCTAGCTCAAGCTTGTCTCCTTAGCTCATCAAGCTCGATCCACGAGCCATTTATCAAACCGAGCTCAAGCCAACTCACAAGTCGACTTGATTTACTTACACGCTTATTTGGAATAATTTTCTCGCTATTTTTTTTTTCAGACATCAAAGTATCAAAAACAATATTTTTTCTACTACTTCATTATTATTTTCTCATTAATTTTTAAAAAAAATTAATAGAAACTTACATTGTAGAGTTAGAATAGTTAAATTATTTTCTTTACAATAATTTTAAATAAATTTATTAGTCATTTTAAATATTATGATAAGTTTTATTTGGGATAACTTTTTATATTAATTTATAAAGTGGTGTAGAAAAATAAAATTTTTAGTGGCTAAAAATAATTATAATTATTGTGTGAAAAATAAAAAAAGAAAGAAAGCTGCAACAAACGAGGCCTTAATTAGGATAATTTTAGGAATACGTCATCTAACGGTGGTAGAACAGAAAAAGCTGCGAGGCGAGCGAAAATAAACTTTTTTTGCATATTCCACCCTGGTCTTTGTCTTTTTGCAAATGTCTAGACTTTGCTCCAAAGTACAATTCATGCAAGCTGCGAATATTCCGTTCATTTCTTTGAGCTTTTGGTCAGCACTTTTGGCGACTGGATCATATTTTGGTCCCTGATGTGACTATGGTAAAGAAGTAATTTGTGATGTTGTAGTTAGTTATATTCTTCAAATAAATTTAGATTTTACAAAATTTTAAAAAAAAATGCAAAACTTAATAAATTATAATTTATGCATCACAATATAATATTATTATATTTTTAGTTGTTATAAGGGAATGTAATTATAATGTTACTTAGGGGTGTAAATGAATCAAATCGAGTTCGAATTAGGGCTAACTCGAGCTTAATTTGCCTATTCAATGGCATGTTTGCTCACATATTCAAACTTGAGTTGAGGTCTTATGGCAAGTTCAAGATCGGCTCGTTGAATAAATAACGACTCAAGTTAACTAATGAGGTCAAGCCAAAGTTGTGATGGAAACTCGTTGGAGAAGGATAAGAGCCTGATGAAGATGAAATTGATGGGGGATCACGAAGTAGTGGCTTTGTGGGAAGTCACGATCGAAGCTCTTTGGAGCAGGTATAAACTACAGTCCCGAGGTGAGCTCAATGGAGAAGGCATTGTGGGATCGGACAAACCTTAGAGAAGTTATGATGGGAGCTAAAGAAGGTAATGACAATGTCATTACTATTAATGATGATGTAGTCTACAATATACTGATGATGTTTATTGTTAATAATATTATTATTCTTAATGATATTGATCAATGTTACTGATATGGATAGCTGCTATTGATATTATAGATTGTGATATTATATGTTATAAAATCAAATAAAGGGGTTTGTGAGTCTACTCTGATCTATACAATTCCCTGAACTGGCCCAACAAATAAATCCAAGAATTTGGCCTCTGATTATCTCTCCTTCCTTTCTCGTTCCTCTTCTCCTCCTCCTTTCCCTTGTTTCTTCTCCACAAGAAGCTGGGGTAAATGTAATAGCTAATGGTTTTAAATATTTTTAAGATTAAATTTTACCAACTTTTGAAATAGCACCACGATAATCGCTTACCCAGCACTACAACTAGAGAATCTTCTAGATGCTCTTAGAATATGCTCATCTAAGACCTAACGTCACGGTGACACTTCCCCAGCACCGTGGTGCACGGTTAAGCCTATTTTTCTATCAAAAAACTCAAGAGCTTGCAGCTGGGGTGCCACCAACCTTTGTGTCACGGTGCTCGCAGAGTAATTTTTTAAACCTTGTATTTTCACTTTTTCACCCCAAAAATTTGTTATTATCTACCCCGTTTAACATTATAAGACGCATAATTACTAATTAATTTAAATTAATGATTATTAACATAAAGTTGCCTAGATTTGACAAGAGATATTACATTCGCCCCTTGTTATCCTATCTAGATTTTACAGAATTTCATTTTAAAATTATTTTCACAAATTTCAAAGCATTACATGGCTTAATCTTCTTCCTCATAAAAATGAGATAGGGTGACCGTGTAGGCTTTCATGGACATCAATAAATGACATATTTCAAACATCATTCTTTAATAAATGAAGAACGATAATCAACATCAAAGGTTTAATAACGTTGAACAATCTGGCTCTATTGCTTTACTAATAAAAGGGGAGATCGATTAATCAGAAATGTTTGTATCAAACTTCATTCACTAACAAGCATTGAACATTTATAATCGACCGACTAAGGTACGTGATGACAATGAAAAACATTGATGGCATTCGATGGATGATGTCTGGCGATGACGAAGTCAGGTGTCAACATTGGCTAACGAGTTCGGGTGGCAATGACAGGTGTTGTTGTTGGTGTTGGTCAATAACGAGCATTCGATGGTAGCAATATCATGATCTTCTCTCCATCAAAATCCTTCAATTTGTAGGAACATGCCTAGTTATAGATTTTGAGAAAAGCCATTATGATCATTACAACACTCTAAATCAATTAGAATATTAATTGCCCACTAATTAAGCTATCTATTACTGTAACCAACATACATTGTCGGAGGAATTTAATGAACAACAGCCAGGGCAAATATGTAATTTAGTTCAAAGGTGGCGTGCTCCCACGAGTAATAATAAAAGCTTCTGCATTCCATGAGAAGGTCATAGGCCAAAGTCGTCGGGTAGTTATTACTCTCTCTCTCTCTATCTCTTTGCTTTATGGTACCCTCAGTGACACGTATTAATTATATATATAATAGTAATTAGATGGCATATAAATATATTATTAACATTTTATTTTTTATATATTTTGCAAATCAAAACTAACAATTAAAATATTCATATATGTAATTGCAAATGAAAAAAATATCATATATTTTATGAAAAAAAAATATATATTTTAAGATGTCTTAATGAAGTTTTAAATTAGGTTGAGCTTGAAAATAATTAGATTTATTTTAAGATAAATGAATATAAATAATTAATTATGATTCTTATTTTAAAGCAAATTCTTAACAACCATCCTGGCTAAAATTATGTTAAAATATCCTTTTTTTTTTTTTTTAAATTGAGGAAAGAGAATTCGTAGAATAAAACTCAAGTTCAAGCTTAAGTAGTCAAATAGTAGCTAAATCTTAATAAACTCTTAAACCAAGCTTGATTAGTCAACTCTTTTCTTATATTAATCATTTTATTGATTATCAATTATTTTTCTTCAATTTTTTTAATTTCATTATAAGGATTATTATTTCAATCATAAGCATTTTCTCTATTTCATATTAAACGAACCAGCTCGAACTCGTAGAATAAAGCTTGAACTAGATTAATTAATCAATTCAAGCTTAAGTTAGGGGTGACTCAAGCTCGACTTCTTGTTTACATTAGGGGTGTCAATTTCAAGTTTCGCGTCGGGTTCAGGTCGAATTTGGAAATGATCTGGGTTCAAATAGGTTGACCCGAACCTAACTCAATTTTTACAAACGGGTCGAAAACACGAACCCCGGACCCAACCCGTTGGGTTATAGGGCTGATAGACCCAACAATATTTTGTAAACTCGGGACACCTTATGCACGGACATACGAGTCTAGCGTCAACTGCAGGATAGTGGGAATGGCGACTGGCGACTGGCGATCGATGGCGCTCTCAATGTAGGCAGTGGCACGACACGATTGTAACGTTGTCGAAGGAGGCGTTGGAAGACAGACTGGTGTGCGGGACAATAAGGTGAGGCATCGCCTACAATGACAAGTAGGCAACCACAATCACTCGGTCAGGGCGGTATGCAAGATAGGCATGCCAGTGCAAACGTGGACGAGACGACGACATTCGATGTGAATGGGACTCGACGCGAGTTGTCATGGCACTCACATTAGGAGCGAGTATTCGACGCGACTTGCTAGAACAGGATGGGATGTGACTCGGGCGTTTTTCCCGTGTTAACCCAGTTTGAGTTCGGGTCGCTAGGTTAACCTGAACATGCCCCGTTTTTTAAAACGGGTCAAATCCGGGAACCCAAACCCACCCATTTTGAAATCATGTCGGATTCGATCGAGTTGTGTTTTCATGTTGTGCCAACTATTGACACCCCTAGTTTACACCCCTATTTATGATTGTGTCCTATGCTAGTGGGGTTGATGCACTAATTACGAAATAAGTATGTGGTGAAATGCAAAAAAAAAACTAGTCAATGTCTTGGTGAGATTTAGATTAGAAGAGAGAGAGAGAGAGAGAGAGAGAGAGAGAGAGTGATGTGGACAATTTGGTAGGTGCATGTTGCAAAGAGGAGAAATTATTATGTGCGGAGTTCGAATATAGCTATACATCCGGACTTTAATAAAAATCGTGACATGTGGGCTTGTACATAATGTGTACAAACATGCGTGTCACGATTTCATTAGAGTCTTGACGTGGATCTACATCTGGACTATGCATGTAATCATTTCTCGACAAAGAGAGGGAAAACCCAGTTGGAGATTATATTATATAGTTTATTGAGAAAATTTTTGGGGTGAGAAATTATGATTAAAATAAAATTAAATTTTATATGTATTTTAAATAACTATAATATAAAATTTATAAATTATTCCTATGCCATTGACAATTTGACATTATAAATTTAAAGTTTTAATTAAGTTTGATTAGAATATTTTGAACTGATTTTCTTATAATTTGTAATGTCTTAAGATGAAAATTCAATAGAAAAACATTAAATTCTTGTAATTTACAAAAAAAAAAATCACATCTTCATTAAATTTATTTTGAGATTAATTATATATAAAAAATTTTCAATTATATTAATCTCTAAAGGTGTGCTTAGAATAAATGTAGCATTTTATAAAATTGATTGTGACTAACTTACATGAATAACTTATTATTATAGATGAAAAAAAAGAGTATATTTTATTTTCATCATAATTTATTTTTTAAAAATTTATAAAAAAAATATAAAGAAACAGTAAAAAATAAGGAGAAAATTATTCCAAATAAATTTGATAACTTTTAACTTTTTTTCAACAATTTATTTTTATGTATTTATTTTATATATTAACACAAAAAATATAGAGAGAGAAAGCTTAAGGACATATTTGACTATGGGTGCAAACGAGTCGAGCTCGACCTAAAGTCAGAGGGTGTTCGAGTCAAGCTCGACTGTCAAATAACAAGCACATTAAACTAGAGTTGAGCTTAAATGTAGAGCTCGACCTCGACTCGTATCACTTTGAGCGGCTCGTCGAACAGTTCAAGAGTCTTCGTCCCGAGGTCTAGTCACTTTTGTCGCGTTCACCAGTTCACTCCTGAGGTCGCATCCCGTCTCTCCGAGGTCCAGTTGCATTTGCGTAGTTCTACCCCGAGGTCCACTCGAGTTCCTAAGGTCTAATCTCGCCGCTCCGTCCCGAGATCACATCGCGTGTTCCTCAATCGCTCCGTCGCGAGGTATGCTCGAACACTGAGTTTTTTTTCCTGCTCGCCAGAGCTCTGATGTCATTTTCCTGCCTGTAGTTCCGCGAGTTGCTCGACATGCTCACGAGTCGAGCTGGGGGTTGTTAGAGCTCGAGCTCGAGCTCGAAAAGCCATCGAGCTTGAGTTCAAGCTCGACTTGTCAAGCATGAGCTAGCTCGCGAGTGGCCTTGACTTTGTTGCACCATTTATTGACTATATATTAAGTTGTTTAGTGTTTAATGTTTATTTTTATATTTTATTTTATTTCTCTATTTAAATTAATTTGAGACCAGAAATTATCATTAAAAAAAAAAGGAAGAATAATGTGCGATGAGATATTTATTAAGTTTATTTATTATTTCATTTATTTTCTCCCGAATTTATGTCATTCTCTTTCTTGGTACCTATAAGACTCAATATTTTAAGCGGGGAAGGCATCCTATCAGTGGGTTGGGTTCTGAATAGCGCCGCACCACCGAAAGCGACCGCAGAGTCTCTCTCCCACACTGCGCTCGCTCTCTCTGCGCAAGCATTATTCTTGCTCGTTAAGAAGAGAGGAAAACCAGAGAGAGAGAGGTGACTTGACGATATAGTGTGTCAATCTTCTTTTTGGGGTTCTGGAAGGGGAGAGGGAGGTGAGAGTGTAGAGACATTGGAGCCGTGGAATCGGATGGTGGGTGGGAGAGAGTGAAGGAGATTTGTTTCTGGACATTTCAGCTTTAGGTTGGTAGAAATTTGGGATTTTTTAAACGGCAGTTATGAAGTTTATGAAGCTGGGATCGAAGCCAGATTTGTTTCAATCTGAAGGGAACAATGTTAGGTGAGAGCGCTATTTGCTGTTCAGGATTCTTCTTCATCTTCTTCCCAAATTCCTTTTTTTTTTGAAATTTTTTTTGGTTTATTTGAGATGCGTGCGGCTTTGTCTGGAGTTGTCTGGAGCTTTCTGGCATTTGGCGGGTTTCAGTTTTTTTTGGGGGAAAAAATAACATCTTTGGTTTTTCTCTTCTTTAATTTCATTCTTTTCTGTTTTCTTTTTTCTTAATTTGTAAAAATGGATTTTTGATAGCGAAAAACAATGTCTAAGTTCTTCCATTCTATGGATTGCTTAAGAACTGCAAATGGAAGCCCTCTTTTTGTTGTGTAAATATTTACAATTTATTCACACAGAAGAAGATTTTTCATGCTTAAAGCTGTTATTTTAGTTAAGCATCCATATATTTTTGTTTTTTTTACTCTTTTCACTGTAATTATTCTTTACCGAGTTGAGAAGCTGTGGATGAGTACCCAAACAGTTTCTACTGTCTCTCGGGTTTCTATTTCACCATGTGATTTCTGTACATGCCATTCCGTTTACTGTTCAATTACCAAAATATGGACGAGTTCTGTTTATCTTTTATGTTTTCTTTGGTGTTCTTGCTTGCTTGTGTTCTTGTTCAACAAAGATGAGGAATCATGGGTTGATTGACCATTTCTATTTCTTCATATAAATTCAAAGAATATAGTCCTCTTATTCACTGTTGAGTCTGATCGACTCTCAACATTTCCTGCTTGGTGAAGCATCAGCATTGGGATGGAAATATTTTTAGAAGCCTCAAACAAGTTGATGGCGACGCTTCCTCAAGTATTTTTTACAGTTCTTTGACATTCTATGCATTCGAAAAACGATCTTTTTAAGCTACAAACTGTTCTTTACGATCAATTTATGCAAATCTCCTGATTTCTAATGCTGAAAGAAAGAGGGAGAAGGCGTGCATCAGGTCTTACATGCTCAAATAAGACAATGGGGCGCATGCTAGTATGCTGGATCCGCCCATAAGTTGCTTACTATCAGAAGTTAAGAAACATTCATGGATTTCTGTAGGGGCTGTTTGGTAGCAGGATTTAGGCCGGATTTGAGGCAGATTTGAGCGAAATCCAGCCAAACGGCCTAAAATCCAAAACCAAATCTCACAGCAAATGAAAGCCGCCCTAGATGGAAAATTCCACATTTTTGTGCTAAATCCCGGATTTCCGAAATCCTGCTTTTTGCCGTATTTACGAAATCCTATGGCTCTATTGGCGCGGGAAAGAAGAAACTCCGCTCAAAATTTTCATCCTCCTTAAATCCTGCACGGAATAGCCAAACAGTCAGATAGGATTTAACAGGATTTATCATGAATGCTACCAAATAGTTTTCAGGATTTAACCCCCTCAGAATTTCGTAAATCCTCAATATTCGGATTTACGAAATCCTACTTAAATGAAATCTTGTGTGCTACCAAACAGCCCCGTAGTGCAAACTATCAATTCTTACCATCTTTTTGCTGTAAGATTATTTTTTAACATGAGGCTTACTTACAAATCAGTGATGTGCTGTTGCAGGTTTGTGTCATCAGAACTGGCAACTGATGTCATTATTATTGTCGATGAAGTCAAGTTCTATTTGCACAAGGTTAGCTCCTTAGTTCTCATCCTGTAAGCTGAGTAACCCTTACTGATTCATATTTTAAAAGAATTTATACCAACTAAACTCCAGTTTGGCAAAACTACTTGTCTACGGAAGTATAAATATCTCTTAGTTTTTAATAGTTAAGCATGATTTTTCTTGTCCCAAAAGAATAAAATCCTCTTATATTTTATATATACTGCCAAATGCCAGAGTTGGCTGCTTCTGAGCTCTAGTTTATCTAAACCATGTGCATTTCTGTGACTACCTAAACGGAAAGGAATGGCTCTTAGTAGAGGTGGGATTGGATTCTATCGAAGCCATTTCAGTATTTTAACTCTACTGTTGAGCTTCTTATGAATGGTTAGAAGCTGGAAGATGGCCATTGTTGTGGGGGCAGGGAATCAAATTTCATCGTTGGCACTTCTCCATCCCACGGTGCTTTTTGATTTTTTCATCATAAGATATACGAATGATGTGACATTGGACAAACTTTGTGTGTTATAAACCATATTATAAGCCCTTTAATGTTCTGAAATTACCATAACAAAATTTTGTAAGTTTGTAGCTGAGGGAGTTTAAGTGCCTATTCTCCATGTTGCAGATTCATCGATCTGTACAATTTAACATCTGGGATGATGAGATTGGGCACATTTGTGTCTTTGGAAAAATCTTGTTGTGCTTGTTGATTGTAATCTTCTTAGGCTTAGTTTCATCATTTAGGACAATTTTTTGCTACTATTTTTACATTGCTTTCAAGAAAATTTTGTACTAAAAAATTGCTGTAGAAAACAGTAAGAAAACTATCAGGGACAGCTTTTGGTTACTATTTTTTCATTGCTTTAAAGGAACTTTTGTGCTGAAAAGCTACTTTAGAAAGCAGTAAGAAAATTATTTTAAATGAAACCTTAATTTATGTGTGCTTTCTCTCATACTAAAAAATGGGATTATTTATTATATTTATGTTTACTACTTGGAAAACAGTTTTAGAATTTTCTGTTGACAAGCAATTATAAAAAATGCCAATATTAAACCATATGTTACATGACTAATGAACATGCTTAAAAACTATGAAATTTATTGGGTTCCATCATTTATGTAATTATAAATATACTATTGCTTTGACTCAACAAATTTAGGTTCTCTTTTGGAATAGCTTCAACGTTTTATAAAGTTACTTGTAAAGTTGCTTTGGAGAAAGCAACTTTGCTATTTTTGTTGTAGAAAGGAGCTTTCTACTACAAAATTTTTTTAAAACAGTGAGAAATAATAGTCAAACGAAATTATGGCGGTTGTCTATCCACAAATGACCAAATGAGCCCATCAGAATCTTGAAATATTTTGCCTTTTTTCTTCTGATAAATTAATGGCTATCATTTTTTAAAACTGCATCTGGTTTTTCTGGAGCTTTACCATTTTACCTCTGTGGCTTGCTATTGCTTTGTGTGCTCGAACTGCTCTAACTTAACTGGTTTGATATTTTTAGAATTTCTCGTTGAACCTCTGCAGTACTCATTTGACATATTTACTCTCATTTTGCATGTTCAACATTAATACTTATTGAAACCTTAATTTTTTACTGCAGTTTCCTCTTCTTTCAAAGAGTTACCGGCTGCAGAGATTGATTCTTGAAGCTAACTGTGAAGACACAGACAAGATTACCATGAATGATTTTCCCGGTGGACCTCCAGCTTTCGAAATATGTGCTAAATTCTGTTATGGAATGACTGTTACTCTCAATGCCTACAACGTCGTCGCGGCCCGATGCGCCGCAGAATACTTGGAAATGACCGAGGATGTCGAAAAAGGAAACTTAATCTACAAAATTGAGGTTTTCTTAAACTCGAGTGTATTGCGCAGTTGGCGAGATTCAATCATTGTTTTGCAAACCACAACTTCCTTGATGCCTTGGTCAGAAGAACTGAAGATTGAGGGAAGATGCATTGATTCCATCGCTTCGAAATCCTCCGCGGATCCTTCTAGTGTTCACTGGTCATACACTTATAGCAATAGACCGATAATTTCGGATAATAAGATAACTGAGATTCAGCAAAAGAATTTGGTTCCCAAGGACTGGTGGATTGAGGATATATGTGAGCTAGATGTTGACCTCTATAAGCGTACAATGGTGGCTATAAAATCAAGAGGAAGAATGTCTTCTGATTTGATAATAGAGGCTTTAAAAGCTTATGCAATGAGGTGGTTGCCAGACTCTTATGACACCTTAGTTGCTGATGACTACATTAGAAGAAATAAGTCTCTTGTTGAAACCATCATCTGGCTTCTGCCATCAGATAAGGCTTCTGTATGTTCTTGCAGGTTTTTGTTGAAATTGCTTAAAGTTGTTATTTTGGTTGATTCTGGATGTTTTTTGAAAGAGGAGTTGATGAATAGGATAAGTACACAATTGGATAAAGCAACCGTTAAGGACTTGTTAATACCATCAAGGTCATCTGGTGAAATCTCCTATGATGTTCCTTTAGTGCAAAGCTTAGTTAATCGGTTTATGATGCAAGAGAGAAGTGCTCGGGATTTGGATTATGATGACTGTGAAAATAGAGCAGGAGGATTAGTTTTAGGCCATGCATCTTTACTTAGTGTAGGTAAATTGGTTGATGGTTACCTTGTTGAAATAGGAAGTGATCCGAAGCTTTCGATGTGGAGCTTCGTTGATCTTGTGCAATCACTTCCAGATGCAGCTCGGCCGATGCATGATGGATTATATGCTGCTATTGATATCTTCCTTAAGGTATGCTTTCTTACTGGAAAAAACGTGACTTCGGCTTCGTTTGGGACGGCTTTTTTAATGCTTCTTAAAGCAGTTTTTTTAGTATAAAATTTTAATTTTTAAACTGCTTTAAGAAGCAATAAAAAAGCCGTCCTAAATGAAGCCTTCATCTATATTATTGTAATGTGCTTTCTATGAAATTTAAACATTTCAATCTTATTTTGATGGTGTCAAAATGCTTACCAAAAATAAACAAATAAATGAAATCTTTGTATTGCACAACCTTTTGATATCATTGATGTTGGCATGAATAAAATTTCCCATTTACAATCTAATCAACACCCAGTGCAATAACTTATATCAACATGATCCATAAAGTATTGGCTTATATTACTTTCAGGAGCACCCTGAGCTAACAAAAGCAGATAAGAAGAAGCTTTGTTCGTTGTTGGATTTGAAAAAACTCACCCCAGGTGCATCCATCCATGCTGCACAGAATGATCGGCTGCCACTACGGGTTGTGGTTCAAGTCCTCTTCTTTGAGCAGATGAGAGCAGCTTCCACTGCAGGAACTTTAAAAGCTGCAACTAATAGTATACTAAATGGGAGCACAAGATTGACAGGAGAGGTTGAAGAAGAATGGGAAGCGCCAGCCTCAGACAATTGTAAGTCCTTAGAAAAACAGTTAAGGTTCCTAAAAGTTGAGGAAGATGAGAGGCTTAGAAGGGAGACAAAGAATGAGAATGAGAAGGATAACAAGAGCAGATTATTACCATCCAGGTCAAGAAGAATATTGGATAAGTTTTGGGCAGGTAAGGTTCAAGTTTTGCAGAACAACAGGAGCTCTGAAACTTCAGGCAGTTCGCAGAGCCCTCCTACGTCTGCAAATCCCGTGGAGGCGTCCACGACAAAGTCTTCTGGTTCTTCGTCAAGGCACCGTAGGCATTCTGTATCTTAGAACAGTTTTTTATTTTTTATCTTTAATGATTATTTTAACTGATGGTAGATGGATATCAGAGACTTGGAATTCTAGTAAACGAGGGGAGAGTGTTTAGCTCTGGATTGAATTGGTGACTATCTTTTCTCTCCTTTGTTTTTTAGTTCTGTTTTTTGGGCCTTTTGATTGGAATGGGAACAAAATGTAAGCAGGCAGTCGTTAATTTGAATGTGTTTTAGTTCCTAGTAATTGGGAGTAGTTCTTCCTTGTAGGGGTTGAGCAATCTAGCACCCAACAAACTTCAAGTGGACCATTGAATTCTAATGATTATTGGATTAGTTTCAGAAAAAAATAAGTGCTCAATTGAAAGGGCTGTAGTTTTCTGTAAAATTAATTAGAAATTTATTATGAAAAAAAATTATAGTTGCTAAATGTTTTTGGGATAATTAAGGTTGTTTTCTTCCAAAAAAAAAAAAAAGTCTTATAGTTGTTGTATTCTACTAGTTCAGATTGTGGGAAGCTCTTCATCATGTAAAATTTTGAAAAGCAAGGAAAGTTTAAATTAAGACATAAAATAAATTATAAAACAACCGTCTTATCTTCAAAAACTTAGCAGCAGAACTCTAGTCTGCATGGCTAAGCTGAGACTTGGCAACATAGTCTGTAGTAATTCAGATGGAATTGCCCTTCAGTTCTTTTGTTTTTTTTGGGATATTTAGGGCAATTAAGATAGATTTATACAAACATTGCATAAGAAAGATTCAAATTTAAGATCTCTTAGTTGATAGTTGATAGCTGAAGTTGTGTGTTTCAATTCTTTTATGATAGTGGTATTTCTCTGACTCTATTTTTATGATCTCCGTTTGGATGGCTGCCTCTTTGGATGGCTGCCTCCTTGGAGGTTTTGGGATATTAATCTATGACTGACCTTTCCTCCTCAAGCAAATCTTAACTCTATTATTTGGGAAGATAACAAGAGATTGTCTGCTACTTTAGCGACCATTAATGCCAAATTCTTCAATGTTATCCTTAGACCTTAAACCTAACATACATAATGAAGATGACAATATTTGTTATGAAGGAAAAGTTTGCCTCTCTCAAACTCCTCCAGAAATTATTTTGTGCAGAATCTGGACGGGAAGGACCGTCTGAATTATTACTTATTTACTGTAAGTAAATACGCAGCAAATTAGCAAATACTCAGTAAATACTCACAATCGAGTATTTGTTGCGAGTATTTATAAATACACAATCAATTCGGACGGTTCTCTTGTTTGAACTCCGGGTAGAATAATTTCTTCAAACTCCTACTATGCCAAGAAAGCTGTGCTTGAACACTGATAGAAGATAGAAGCTGTATTTGAATATTTTGTTGAAATTTTATTTTTAGACATCTTTGTAAAAGTTTTTTAAGCAACTGATGGGTTTTTCGCAATGATGCATCAATATTCTTAACGATTCTAATAGTATGTATTTAACACATGAAGCTTTTCAATCCTATATGCATTTCTTGTCATGATTTCTCTTTTAACTTTAATAAGAAGGAGAATGCACTATTATTTCTAAGCAATGCTGACCAACACATGTATTAGCCTTCTTTTACTTCAATGGAATCAGGCTTATGCCCTCATCCTTGTGATTTGCTGTTGCTCTATTTTGGCAGAGCTGAGTAAATATTTTAGATAGTTTGCTTCTTATTGTAAAATTTTCATCTTTTTGCTTTTTGGCTTCTTTTTTTTTTTTTCTGGTAGAGAAATGATAATATGAGCGTTGACAGAAGAATTTTTATAAGTTAATTCCAGTCACAGTTTCCAGTTTCTAAAAAAATTATTGAAAAAACGGCAAAACTTACCCCAATACCTGAACAAAAATATTCACGAAGCATCTGATTCCTCCGCTTTGAGAAAGCTTTGTTGTGCAAAAAGAACAAAAAAACCCTCTTGACTAATTCGTCGTCTGAAAGCTCCCAGCACTGGAATTAACTGAGGTAAATCACTGAAGCGCATGTTTCTACCTCCAAGAAGACCTTGCGATTCACAAGAGCTCGATGTAGCGCCCTCGATCCAAAAATAGTTATCGAAAAAGAAGCTAGAAAACTTGAGATCACGTGTAGCATATCAGACAAAGTAACGCCGCGCCAGACACACAGCTCATCTTGGTCTGTTGGTTGAGAGTTTAGGCTTCCAATCAAGAGGTCTAGGATTCAAAACTTTGTGTATGCATTGTGTGTGTGAGTTTGCCTTAAATGGCCTAAATGTCCAAAAAAAAAAAAAAAACGCCGCGCCAGACTGAAGTTTCTTTCTCCATTCAAACCCCCGATGCCCGACAGGTCGCCACAGAAACCCCACCAGATTCATAACTTGATGAGCCTAAGAAACTTTTGGAACGGCGGAAAGATTTCCGATCTGAAATGCGCCAGCGAGAAGTGATTAGTTGAGATTGCCTGAAATGGGAAGACGTAAGAAGAGAAGACAGAGATCGGTGGAAGAGTGGAAAGCAGGTGATGAAAGAGAAAGGCAGCGTCGAGGTCCGAGGAGCCTAAACTGGTTCAAGTCGTGCAACCGGGAGATGCCGGTGGGAGCACTTGCGATACCGCCTCGGCCTGAATCTTTTCCTTTTTATATTCCATTATTATTTTGATTTTTGTTATTTATAATTTTTATTTATTTTTTATAATAATTTTAAATAGATTCAATTGTTTAATTGATGATTTAATATGCATTATTGTGTTAATTTTTTTATTATATAAAAATTAGAATTTGTATAATATATGGATGTTATAAAAATATCAAATAATTAGCTACTCATATGTATTAAAATGTTTTTTTATATGAATAATAATATGGTCTATAATCTTAGTGTATAAAATATATAATTTAAAATGAAAGAAAATCACAATCTTCATGATTATACAACACTAGAAAGAATAACTAGGGTGCATCAAATATTTCCTCTTATAAATTTTTATATAAAAATTCATAATTTTTCTTATTAGTAAATTTGACTATGTGTACCTCTTATACATAGTTGGTCAAATATGTCTGTCATTGTGAGTTTCGAGTCATGTCAAGTTGTATAGGATTCAATCAAGATTCGAACAATCCTCGAACCCCATCTGAACTCATACATGTAATGTTTGAACCATATTTGAGGCATGCTCAAGTCATGCTCTAAATTCATTTGAAAATGCTTCAAATTAGCTTTCAAAAAGTTATAATAACATGCTATAACATATGAAAGCACAACCATAATAATTATAACATAGCATACAATAGATTATAATTATAATAATTATAATACAACAGGCTATAACTTTGATATGTGATAGTATAATTTAATAACTTTAATACAATATAATGCAATTACAACAGTTATAACATAACATAGGGGTGTTAATTTTTGACACGACCCGAAAATCCGACCAGAACATAACCTAAAAATTTCAGGTTATGGTCAATCGTTTGAAAAACGGGTCGGGTTAGAGTTTAGATTTTTTGACCCGTTTATATCGGGTCAGACTGGGTTGACTTGAAAACCTGAAACTAACTCAGTTTGACCCGACTACGTGAACTGATTGTGTTAAGTCGCGTTACCATCGCGTCATGTACGCACGTCAATTAGTCGTTCGCGTGTCAGTCAGTCGTCAACGCGTCAATTGTCGTCATGTCAGGTCGCCTGTCGTGCAGCATCTCTTGCGAGTAGGGAGAGCCAAGAGCCTCGCCTGTTCTGACTTCCTCTATTCCCCATGCTGCCTGAGCCACTCAGAATAGGCTGGCTGCTCCGGTCCAGCACTGTCTCACCCAAGCTAGCCCCTCTTGCCACCTGCTGCTATGTCGCCTTATTGCCAGAGCCAATGAGCCTGCGCTAGCTGGCCATGCCTGTTCGCATCCAGGTATGCAGGTCAGGTCAGATCAACCCGCAACATGCATAGGCCGGATTCGGATTGAGAATCCTGACTCGTTTGCAAAATCGAGATTCAGTTGACCCATTTAGATCTGAATCAACTAGAATTCAAATCGAACTCGGCCCTCTGACCCATTTTAACGGCAAATTATTGCGTCAGGTGACCGAACGCAGAGATGCGTTCGGTCTCTCTCTGGCTACAGTAACCTGCGCTTTAGTAAAGCGCAGGTTACTGTAGACAGAGAGAGCCCGAACGCATCTCTCTGTCAGGTCACCTGATGCAATAATTTGCCCATTTTAACACCCCGTCACAACTTATCTGAATACTCTTAAAAATAATATCTTCATATTCATGATAGTACTTGAGATATATATATTTATATAACTAGTGTATATATTTTGGTAACTCAAAGATAAGCGCTGCCGAGAAATTGTTCAGATCAGAACGGGAGAGAAAAATGGCGGCGAGAGTACAGGGTTCGCCGGCTCTTTACTACTGCTCTTCTTTCCTTCCCGTCTTATCCCGCCAGGCCCGACCACATAATTGGATCATCCGCCGCTTCTTTTCGAACCTATCCCTGTCTCGTCGGCGAACAGCCCTTGCCCTCTCCGTCATGCCCGGCGCGCCTTCTCCTTCCAAGAAGACAACTTCGCTTCCCGTAAGCCAAATCAACCCTAGGTCACTCTCTCCATATTTTCCCGCCCGCGTTCCAGACTGATCTTTCAACTTTTATTTCCAGGCGATACTTTGGAGTTGGATAAGATGCTTACCCCAACAAGTTTTTTTTTTTTTTGTTTGTTTGCCAGCTGCTGATTTGTATTTCGAGGCCCCGCTCAAGATTGTGCAATATCCGGATGCCAGATTGAGGGTTAAGAACAAGCGCATCAATACCTTTGACGAGAATTTGAAGAAGTTTGCGGACGAGATGTTTGATGTAATGTACAAGTGAGTGTTTTCTTGCAGGCATGGCCTACCTGCATCAATCAATTTAAAATGATTGTCCGTTTTAATAGCCTGAAATGTAGAATTTTTGAGACAGAACTGATGGCATAGGGTTGTCGGCACCCCAAGTTGGAATGAATATTCAGCTCATGGTTTTTAATCCTGCTGGTGAACGTGGTGAAGGAGAAGAAATTGTCCTTGTGAACCCTGTAGTGCACAAGGCCTCTAAAAAGACTCTTCTATACAATGAAGGTTGCTTATCGTTTCCTGGAATCTATGCCGATGTAGTGGTAATTGTCATTTTGTTCGATTTGTTTACACCTGCTACAGTTTGTCAGGAAGTCACCAAGTCATTTCGTTAATAATTTCAAATAACATATTCTTTAGGATTGGTTAGCCTTTCCATGCTAATATTGTTCATGTTTTCAAACAGAGACCAGCTTCTGTCAAGATTGATGCCAGAGATGTAACTGGTGCAAGGTTTCGGGTTAATCTTGCTGGCCTTCCTGCACGAGTTTTCCAGCATGAATTTGATCATTTGCAGGTAAATCCTTCTGTCTGTATTTATATATATAAGAAGACAATAACCAATCATTTTCATTTAAATTTTTCTCCTTTTTTTACGTTCCTCGCATCACATAATCTTCTTTCTCATCACACCACATGAAACTTATTGATTGATAGACTTTCATCAATTTTGATGATAACTTAACCATCATCAAGCATGTGAAAGAAATAAGAATGGTCCTTTTACATGCAAATCCACTTAAAAGAGTTTTGTTTTATCTATAAATCTCACCAATAAAATCCATCAAATATATACTAAATGTCATAAAAAGCATTACTTTTTGTTCCAAACCATTTAGGTAGACGTTTAAACACAATTATCTTCTCATATAAATGGAGTCATCTATTGAGGAATTTTGATGGATCTGATTAATGACTAAGTAATTTTTAATGTGTATTACAATAATTATGTCACGAATTTTAATGATGTTAAAAGTAATAGAAAGTTTTGGTCTTGTATTAAAAACTCATAACATTGAAAGCTAGATGACATGAGAATGATGATTCTACTTTTAAAATGAGAAAAAGTCTATCATACTGACATACTTACACACATAGATGCACAGACAAGCACACAAGTTTATTTTTAAGGTTGATTCCTCAAGGATTGATTGGTTCCCTTTTGTTCGGAATGTATACCTTCTTACGGTCTTACCTACAAATTCAACTTGCACAACTATCATAATTTTTTTTTTTTTTTTTAGGTTTGGCATATAAATTACATGATATCAACATCCAATTGAACATGCCTAGTTGAAAGAAACCTATTGAGCACAGTGTGTCTATTGTGACTGTTCAATCTTTATCTCGTGTGACCATTGTATTATCATTATAATATCTACATGATTTCCTATTCTTTAAGCAATGAAAATCTTCTACATCTACGCATTATGGAACTCATGTCCCGTAAATCTATCTTTATGCGAGTACATTCTTAGCTGGATATATGGCTTTGATTCTTAAAGGCTTGTTAATTTGCAGGGAACCCTCTTTTTTGACCGGATGACTGAAGATGTGCTTGATAGCATTCGGTTAGACTTAAAGGTTCGTGTTGTAGCATGGTTAATAAGCTATACATCGCCATTGCTTGTCATATGTGATTTGTATTCGGTCCTAAGTTTTTATTTTATTTATTATTAATATGAATTTAACTAATGATTTTGATAGCTTAGTATCAGCCAATGTTTAAAATTGCGTATTCGGGTATTGAGGCGTTTTTCATTCGTGAGGCGAGGCGTAAGCCTCAAGGCGTTTTGAGGCGTAAGCCTCAAAATCAAAAGATTGTGTAAACATAAAATGATAAATTTTTTATATACTAATGAGTGAATAATATAAAACATAAAAAAGCATAAGACATAAAGTGAAATCAAAATATCCCAATAATAAGACAACATGAAATATAGTTCAACTCAAAATTCTATCTTTCCCAAATCCCAATATTCTTTTAATTAACATATAATTCAAATTTCCAAAAATAAATAGCAATGACATATCACATAAGAACTCATAAGTCATCAACACTGTCATCTTCATTTGAATCATCATTATGATGAACTGCTCTCTCCCCTTCCTCCTCTCCTATAGAGTCCAATGTCGGACATTTACTTCAAGATTTATGTAAGTTTTAATATATATAGCGTGAGGCGTAAGCCTCATACCAGTGAGGCGAGGCGGGCCTCAACCAAGTTGAGACGCAAGCCTCATAAAAAAAAATTCAAGGCGTAAGCATCGAGACGTTTTTTACTGGAATTGCACAAAGGCGGGCCTCAAGGCGAGCCTCATATTGCGCAATTTTAAATCATGGTATCAACATATAACTGAGAATAAATATTTCCCCAGATCAATCTATGCCAGCTGAAAAATAAGATTTAATAAATATGAGACATTGCCAAATCTCCTGCTTTAAGATGGAAACTTGAAATAGAATGCTGCATACCTGCAATCAGATTTGTGATAGGAAATACTTGAGTTTGCAAGCAAACCTAGCAGTAATTGGTGGAAAACAGCAGGAAAACTGCTGATTACAGCAGAAAACAGCCACTGTACAACAGTCTTCACGAGAAATATAGAGAAAACTGAGAAAAAAATAAATGATTCCACTAGCCAATGCCGAAAAATAGCAAATAATACAAGTTTCTTCGATTCTAGAGGAAAAAACAACTCTCCAAATCTCTAGTTAAGTCTAGAGCCCAAAGGAACAAACCCTAGATCTCAAATTTGATTTCAAACTCAAGATGAAATCCTAATTCTAGCATTAGCAACTAATTAAAGCAAAATGAGTAATACAAATCCCTAAACAGCCCTTGATTCAAATATTTCTCTCCAAACAATCTTTAATCAAGGTGTGAGCTCCGTAGGAGTAGCCGGCCCTCTCTCTCTCCCTTCCTTGGGCCGGTAGCTGTAATAGACACTAAGGACCAGTTCAATAGTTGCAGCAGGCCCCTCTTGTGTCGGCCTAACAGTTTGATCAACATTTTACACATGACAACTTATGGAAGTCCTCTATCAATGAACTTGAGCAGATTAGATGTTTTATATTTTATTTATTACAAGTCCACAGAGTTGTATCTCAGTATGGTTGAACTCCGAGGGTTAAACATCTCATTAACTTATGAACAAATATGAATATTATCTGATATGATAATGTAATTCCAAATAGTTATGAAAGAAGATGAGGAGAATGAGGTGATGATGAATGATTCTTCAACTAATAAGGGTGACATATAATTGATCATAATTCTGTAAATGACACCCTTGTGAGCAATCAACTAGTATTTCACCATTTTATTTCTACAAGTTTGTTGATTTAGCTTGTCATTAAAGTCCTACATGGGGTCCTGGTTGGGTGCCCATGTTTTACTCAGACAGGTTTCGCCTACCCACGCCCACCCATGGAAACTTTCGGGATGCCATACCCACCTATACCCACCAACTTTCCATGCTTTTTGAACGCAATATGCCACGAACTGATAGCCTTGAGGCTTGTTGCCCTTTCCTCTTATTGCAAACTTTCAAGTTGCATGTCAGAATTTATTGTAGTCATAGCATGGTTAAGTATTGTACACTACGTAGTGATGATTGCAGTAATATAATATATACGGTGATTAGCAATGTAAATCAATTTATCCCCCGATGTTGAGTACCCATCCATACTGTGACGCCCCAGTTCTGCAGTCTATCAAATTTACACAAAAATCCTGCAAAATCATAATTCACCAAATTACAATAGAACGTTCACGATAACAATATAAGACTATTCTTCTACTGAATCAGTATCAATAAACATCCTGATATTTTTCTATTCAATTAAAATCGCGTAGAATCAATTTTGACCGGTAAAATCATTGCAGAAAAATACTCAAATCGTGTACAATATTCATATCTATAACATACTAAAAGTTGTGCGGTGAAAGTCGTGTCAATACAAAACCGGGTCCAAAATTCGACTACGAAAACACAAAACAGTGCACAACTCGATCAAAAATCAATATCTTTGAAAACAGAAATAGGATTCGGAGTCCTTACAGCGAGACAAACAAATCTTCTAACAGCGTCGTCGGACGAAAAGTGCTCCACGGGCTCCAAAACCAAGCTTCCTCTTCTCTTCCTTCTCTTTCTCTCTCCTGCCTTTTCTCTCTCTCCAAAATGAATCCAAAATATCTCAATCGGATATTTATTAACACTGATCGTCCTGGACGATCCAAATTTCGTCCTGGTACGATTGGTTATCTGGACAAATTTCGTACAGACGAATTTCAAATTCGTCCCGGGCGACTAGCTCTCTGGACAGATTTCGTACAGACGGATCGTCCCGACTGCTCCAGGTTCGTACAGACGAAAATGGCAGATTTCTTCACAAATTTCTTCAGTTCGTCCAGTACTAAAGTCAGATCGTACGGGACTAACAGCACAAAAAAATCAGCTTTTTTTTTAAGGATTTTACACATACCCACCCACAAGGTCATGGGCGTACCTATACCCACCCATACCCATTGGGTATGGGTGGGTACATGGGTGGGTGTGGGTACGGGTACCCAATGCAGAGCTCTGCTTGTCATCTGTTTTTATGATTTGTTATTTAGTTCAATTATGGGTTCACGGCCTGGCAATTGCATCTTCGTTTTGAAGTAGGAATGCTATGTGATAGGAAGTACTTGTATATCTCAAGTATTTTCTATCAGTCTTCGAAAAACAGCGAGCTTTCTCTACTAAAATCCACACAAAACCACAAAAGCAATAGATAATTTGTATTATTTGATAAAAGGGAAATGAAAAATAACAAGATACAATTGATCCTCTATTCGAGAGGAGGATCAATCTCTCCCAAATCTCTAAACGCCGCTAGAGACCAAAGAAAACCTAAATCTAAGTAATCTCAAATTTCAACCAAATTCAAGATGCCATAACCCTAGGAAAACAAACTATTTAATGCATAAAAATCAAAAGAAAATCCCTAAAAAATCCCTACATTCAAATTTCCCTCTTAATTCCCCAAAAAACTTTCCTATTCGTCTCACGCGGCATCCTCAGGAGGCGGAACAGCTCCGCAGTTTCACCCATAAGCCGGTCCCACCTGGACCGGCTGGACCGTTCCAGTGGACCGGTCTAACACTATGTTGATCAGTGCCTTCCCCCACCTTTAGCTTACAGGCGTATTGTTTATTTGAAATTCCTTATTTTTCTTAAACTAATTAACCTTGACAAGCACTTTTCTGTAGCATGCAGATACATGTAGATATTAATTCATACTTCACATAGTGCTACAGATTTTTTTGCTTAATCTTGAAGAATCAGTGAACAATATCTTTACAAATTGAACCTCTTTCATTTTTTTACGAACTTGATCATATTATGGCAGGCTTTAGAGAAGAAGTATGAAGATCTGACTGGGCAGCCTAGCCCAGAAAAGATAGACAATTACAAACAAAGACAAGAATTTGCTGGTTTTGTCAGAATTTGAAATACATGTAGGCTTGCCCGTAAGTTACTTATTGGAAAACTGCTTCCCCTTTCTCAGTTTTCTTATCTATCTGCTCTGCTGAAGTAATGCGGTCGAAGCTCTTTTATATTTAAATGTACTTAACTTAGCTAAAGTTTATCCATTAAGTGTTGTTTGAATCTATTTTGGTGAGTTTTGTATACAGTAGCTTTTCTATTACACATGTGGCGTCTCTAGTCAAAACATGGAGTAGATTATCTCCTATTTGTATATTTGTAAGCTTAGTATATCATGAGACATGTATTGGATGATTAATGATTGGAATTTGTCCTCCACACAACAAAACAGCAAGAACTAGATAAAACACAACAAAAATCGAGGAGAAAGATGTTTATTTCAACTTAACAAACCAAAATACAAGTTGATCTACTATTTGAGAGGTAGATTGACTCCCTACAAATCCTAGGTGCCGCTATGAACAACCTCAAAAAAAAAACTACATAAAACACACATAACATGATAAAATAAAACAACCCTATTAACCCCCATATAAACCTTCCTACTTCCATCCTTATTTTGAATTCAATTCAGCCTAAATCCCTTAATAAATGTCCACTACATCTTTCTCAAAGAACTCCCCCCAAAGCCTTCTCTCTTATAGGTGATAAAAGGAGGTCTTGGGCTCCACAGGAGAGATGAAAGGTTCTTCATTTACTAAAAGATTTTTTCCCCCACCTCAGTACCCCCCTTTCAAAAGATCGCATTTTCCTCAAGGTGGAAAGATGAAAATTGCTTATGGATGGTACTGTAGGGCTCCCATGTCGGCTCATACTCTAGTAAATCCTTCCACTTGATCAGCACCTCCATAATCCCCTTGTCTCCTTGGCTCACCCCTTTCACCTCTAGTGATTCTAATATCACGTCCATATGCTCTGACAGTGTAGTTGGAAGTGTGGGCGAGGGTTTGTAGGCTCCAATGACTCGTCTCAATTGTGATACATGAAATACGGGATGGATGATAGAGGTCGGTGGCAATTGTAGGTGATATGCTACTGCACCAATGCGCTCCACTACCTCCCCAAAGTAGTCGGGAGAGAGCTTCTCATTCCTTCGTCGAGCCAAAGTCCGTTGTCTATAAGGTTGGATATTCAAATAAATCATATCTTCAACCTCAAACTGCCTCTCTTATGTCCATTCGCATGCTTCTTCATGATTTGTTATGCTCTCCATAGATGTTCCTTCAATCCTGCCAAAATCTGGTCTCTTCCTCCAAAGTACTGCTCCACTGATGACACTAATATGTTGTCATGCCCATAATGTATTAGATGAGCATGTTGTATGCACACATGTAATATTTGAGGATGCTGCACGGGTCAAGAAATGAACCTAAGTTTGAACCCAATCCTCCAATATGAATGAATAGGAGTCGACATGGTTCGAATCATCAAACAAATATACGGTTGTGGCGCCGACCATGATATTTTTTTTATACATTCATATTAGGTCTTCAAGGCCTCCCAAATGCCTATGAAAATTCAAAATTTAAAAAATATCAAAATCTATTTTTAAAATTGAAATAAATCACCAAAACGCTTAAAGCAAAATGGCTTCAAATCCTTGAGCAATAAATCAATAGGATGTAAAGCCCTCTGTTAGTTAAAGTGGATTCAAATTTATCATCTTAGACAAACATTCACCCCATGTCTACAGCTAAATTCTTCCACTTGATCAGCACCTCCCTAATCCCCTTGTCTCCTTGGCTAACCCCTTTCACCTCCAGTGATTCTAATATCACATCCATATGCTCTGACGGTGTAGTTGGAAGTGTGGGCGAGGGTTTGTAGGCTCCAATGACTCGTCTCAATTGTGATACATGAAATACGGGATGGATGATAGAGGTCGGTGGAAATTGTAGATGATATGCTACTGCACCAATGCGCTCCACTACCTCGTGTGGCCCAAAGTAGCTGGGAGAGAGCTTCTCATTCCTTCGTCGAGCCAAAGTCCGTTGTCTACAAGGTTGGATATTCAAATAAATCATATCTCCATCCTCAAACTGCATATCTCTCTTATGTCCATTCGCATGCTTCTTCATGATTTGTTATGCTCTCCATAGATGTTCCTTCAATCCTGCCAAAATCTGGTCTCTTCCTCCCAAGTACTGCTCCACCGATGACAACATACTAGTGTCATGCCCATAATGTATCAGATGAGCATGTTGTATGCACACATGTAATGTTTGAGGATGCTGCACGGGTCAAGAAATGAACCTAAGTTTGAACCCAATCCTCCAATATGAATGAATAGGAGTCGACATGGTTCGAATCATCAAACAAATATACGGTTGTGGCGCCGACCATGATATTTTTTTTTTACATTCATATTAGGTCTTCAAGGCCTCCCAAATGCCTATGAAAATTCAAAATTTTAAAAATATCAAAATCTATTTTTAAAATTGAAATAAATCACCAAAACGCTTAAAGAAAAATGGCTTCAAATCCTTGAGAAATAAATTCAACAGGATTTAATCGATAGGGCGTAAAGCCCTCTGTTAGCTAAAGTGGATTCAAATTTGTCATCTTAGACAAACATTCACCCTAGGTCTACAGTGTATGCTTGGATGAAGGAACCCATGGAAGCCAGAAGGATCTTTATGTCAGGTTGGGTCGACTACCTCCTCTGACTAAGTAAACCAGTGATCATAATGGCCAGAGATGACAAAATCATGAGATTTTGTTCGGGTCTATCATAACTCCCCCCACCATCCACTTTAAGCATGAGGTGCCGACATTTTAATTTTAAATATGAAATTTTGAAAAACCTAAAATCATGTTGTTACTATACACTAGATACTACGTATCTGTTTGGCGACTAACTTTAATCAAAAGTTCTCTCTCGCTATCGAGCGGGGTAATTAACTATAGAGGCTTGCGCCTATAGGAAGAGTAGGAAATCCAGTGGCTTTGCCGCTTAGAGATTCAAATCCAAGAAGAGGAGGAAGATGAAGAGGATACCATGGACGTTGAAGTGGTCGACATGGTAAAGCATGAACACGATGATGAGGGTGGTGATGAGAATATTTGACCGCTCAGATGGATTCATTGACACCTCTATGGGGCTATGTTCGCTGCCAATAGAAGCCACTCCTCGGAAGAAGTGGAAGAAGAGATTGAAGAAAATCCCTTTGTCGAAGACATTGTCACGCTAGCAGTTATACGAAGACAGATGATATGGAAAATGAAGACAAAGGACAGAAAAAATCTCTCAGCTAAACGCTAAGATGATTGAGATGATGACCCAAATGATGGCGATGGTGCATATGATGCACAGAACTACTGCCGTGGGCCCTACACCTACTCCTATCGATCCTCCAAACCTTCAAGCGCCTCAAGTTTCATGGTACGAGGTACCCCATGAAAGTGGCAATGAGCTAATAACATCGTTTGCTAGCCCGCTCCGCAGAACATAGCAAGCACCTCTGAACCTATGACCGTTGCACAACTGGAGGGAATAATCACTAACAAGATCAAGGCTTTCATAGCCGTTGATCAGGTAGAGAAATTAGAATGCAAGGGTTGCCCATATCCCGCAAAATATGACCAGGTATCGTACCTGAAAGAGTACTTTGTCCCGAAATTTAACACCTTCAATAGTTGACAATTATGGGAGCCAATCAATAATTGATTAACAATATTATAATAAAAGCTGGGCGAATTCATTGGGGGGAGATGCCAATAGTTGATAATACAAGAATGACACCAACTAGGAGAGTCATTGGACCACTACTTAAATATTGGTAGTTGGAGGAGCAACTGAATGCAATTGAATATTAAGAACATTAGTCAACGGGCAAAACATCAAAAAAAAAAAAAAAAAAAATCGAATAGTTATTTAGCATAATCAAATGATAATTTATCGAGAATTGATCATTGGATGAGTTAATGAGATTCGTCAATTTGGCGGGTCAATATGAGGAAAATCTATTACATCCGGTGAAAATACCGAGCAATACCGAGTGTATCGAGCACGGTACCGAGCACTTTAGTGACATGGCGTTTTGTTATTGGTTTCCGGATGCATTCGGTAACCTGACGGAATAATTACTCCAATATGAGAGGATAACCTGTTTAGTGAAAAGCATAATAATTTTTTCATTGGTAGTCAAAGCTCGAACTTCGTAATTGAAGGGGGTGGGGATTGGCATGATAATCAAAGCTTTCTACTAACAGATCAGAGATCTCCTTCTCCTTCTAATTATTTTATATGAGAATTTAAAGTCAGAATTTAGAGTGCAAGCAAAATATCTTTTGCATGCATCGCCAGCCAAAAGCGAAAACAATGCCATACACCGACAAATAATGCTTCTACACTTCTCTCCTCCACGTGTTTTTTTTTTTTGGAACGGGAAGCATTGGCCCGCTGTCACGTCAGCTTGTGACGTGCTTGGCGATGTCCGCTAGTCTCCTCGGCTGACCTAGGCGAGTGACCCATACCCTTGCTACTCGTGGCCAGCACTTATTAGGTCCCCCAGAGGGGCGACTGCCGCCTGAGAGAATCGAACTCGAGATGGGGGGTTTCCAATCGAGCATGCCCACCAACCAAGTTAAGCATTGGTGGGTGTGTTTTTTTTCTTCATTCCTCTATCTTTTTCTATTATTTTAAAATCTCAAACAAATTTTTTTTCATAATTACTAAATTAAAAATTTTTTAAATTTCTCTATGAAGCAACGTAGCCACCTCCTATAAACAAACTTTAAAAGCGGCTTACTACACGTTGCCATCTTGGCCAGCTTTTTTTGTTTTTTTTTTTCGCAACAAATGTTTTTATACTTTTCAATAATTTATACAATGAGAACAAAATTTTCATCAAATCATGCTGGTTAATTAATGACCGCTTATGTTTTTTTTTTAATCATCGTTTTTATTTTTAAATTTAAAAAAACAGAGAAAAGCTATTAAAGTTTAAAGCTTCTTCTGAACCAGCTTTTCTTAAATAATTTTTATTACAAAAATTTAATAAAAATAAAAATTGCCTCAAACAAAGCAAGAATTTGATTGAAGCAATTTTTTTATTATTTTTTAAAGTAACTTTATATTATATAAATTTCTAGTTTAATTAATTTTTATAGTATAAAATTTAAAAAGAAGTATTAAAATTATCCCAAATAAAATCTAAACCTTAATTTGATACTACTTTGTTTTTAAGACTACATTTATAAATTCTTTTTAGCCATTATTTTTTTTATCGTTTTTAAAAAAATCTTTTTCTAAAATATTATTTTTTTATAATTTTAAAATAATTATCCCAAATAAAACATTAAACTTCAGTTACTACAACATTCTTACAATTTTATTTTTTAACTTTTTACACTATTTTTAATAAATTGTTATGCTAAGAAGCCATTTTTTATAATAATAAAAAAATTTATTTTCTCCACAACTTTATAGCAATGCAACAACCCTCTCAAACAGTAAAAAATATTACATGTTTTCTCTATCTTGTACAATAAGTGTATACAAGAGAAAAAAAATCACATATATTTATATAATGGGAGTCTGAATGAAAAGCTACAACCAAATTCCACACATTATAAAACTACTCAAGCAAACCCTAAGATCTTACTGAATTCAATTGCTGAAATATGCTAAGTTGATTTCACACACAAGCCATGGTAATTGCAAAGGTTCTTCTCAATCCACAAAAGCATCAATCTTATTTCATAAAGCTGGAATATGATTCTGAAAGTAAACTTGCACATGAAATTACACAAAGGGAAATAGCACTTCCTAAAAGTTTCATTTCTATAGAATTAAAAACCTTAATTACTACAAGCAAGCATGTACGTATTTCTTATTTACCAAATAAGGATTTTATCCACCAAAAACCCTTCTTGTCGGTTGGGCTTGCTTCATCACTCTCCGGAGGGGGATCTGCCTGAGGAGTTTTGTGTAACTTACTAACATCATAGCCTTCTTCCTTTGCCTTCTCCAATAACTGATTGTATATTTCATCATCAATATGAGTTGTCCTGCTCAGTATCTGTAATACCAATCACTATAACTATTCAGTATCAATAACTAAACTTGCCAATTTGCTGATATATAATTCTCAAATTTGTAAGGGTCTCTTATAAATGTGAGGCTTTTATATGGAAAGTAAATTTTTTTTTATAGTTTTCGTTAATATTATAAATATATTCTTCTTAGAAAATAGAGTAATTTTTTTTAAACTACTACATTAGCAACTTGGGTTATAAAAAACAGTTTATCAACATAAAAATTTCTGAAAAAACAAAAAAAGTATATGCTAAATGAAACTATAATTCCACTCTAAGAAGCAAATCAATGAGAAAGTTGTCTCAAACAGGCCCTATCACTACGATACATTTTAAGCTTTGTTTGGAACAGCTTTCGTACTATTTTTTTAAAATGGCATTCTAATACAAAATTTTATATTCAAGAAATTTTTTTACTAGAAAATTATTTTAAAAAGCAAGAAGAAAGTCATCCCAAAATAAACCTTAACCTTCATCTAAAAGGTAGAAATAAAAGTGATTTTCTTTCTTTGAGATAAAAGTTAAGGGGTTTAAAATAAGTGAGATTTTTATTGCACTGAAAAGAAATTGTGCAACATGCAAGTTTATTAGAGCCAAATTTGAGATTTTTATAGATAAGATTTAAATGAGAATTTAAATTTTAATAGGGCACAATAGAGAAAAATGATTCATGTAACTGATCCCCCTACATAATGGGATAAAGACTTGATGTTGTTGTAGTTGCATATGCAAGTTTGGTGGTTTGATATGTGCATGTAAAAACTGAGTAGGCCATTTAAAGGCAAGATCCCCATCTTGATCTGTTAACACAGATCAAAATTAGAATTGACTTGGGTTCTATTTGATATGATTGTAAATTTTTTATAAAATTGATGGTGAAGAAAATAATTTTGCTATTATGATTGAAAAAACAAATTTTTAAAAACTAATAAAAAGCAATAAAAATGTGATTATTATCTGAAAACATAACAGCCATAAATGCAAAAACTGTCCCAAAAAGAAGATATTATTATGTGTGGAATCAAGATGTAGTTTTTGTTCGGATTTCAATCACACATTTTTAAGCGTATTTTCTCTCAATTGCACACACCCTGTGTACAAGGAGAGATTATTAGATGCGGAGTGCGGACGGGGAGAACCGTCCGCACACAAGTATAGGGTACCCAGTTAGGTAGTACTCGGTACCGCTAGATACCGTTTGGTACCGCTTGGTACCTTGTGCTTGTGCGGACGGTGTGCGGATGGTCCACACTCCGCACTTAATAATTTTTCGTGTACAAGGGCGAATTATTACATCAGGTGACCGGACATCCGGACATCCAATCCAGACGCGTCACGTCACCCAAATACACCGGGGCCCTATATATTTGGGTGACATGGCGCGTCTGGATTGGTGTCCGGATTCGTCCGAACACCGGATGTAATAATTTGCCGTGTACAAGAGAGAGAAAAACACTTTGTAAATATGTGATAATTTTTTCCAAAACAGACCCTTAATAAATTTTTAGTAGAGAAATCTCAGTTTTGGGTTTAGGTAAGCTAATATTTTTTATTTATGAAATGTTGCTATTCAAGTGACTGTAAGGAATAGGGAAAAATTAGGTCAGGAGAATCCAAGCAGGTATCAGTGAACAGTTGTTTCAAACAAACGAATCTCCGTTGACCTATTACCATCCTATTCGTCTGCCGACAAGGTGTTCTTTGTTGGATTCAATTCAAACCTAATCATCTAAGAGAATTTTTTAATCCTAATCGATTTCTCACTGCTCCCCGAATCCATACTGCAGTCTTAAAAAATCTCCAGATACAAATAGAACTAATTCATCAATTGACTTTTCATCAAATCCCAACACCAAATCAATATATATTCTTCACGTAAGATTCTATAAAGGCTCACATATGTATGCCCGACAGAAATATAGACAAAATGCTTGTTTTTATTAGAATCTCGAGATAAGCACACAAGAAATCAAATCCTTTCATCGAATCTACCTCATCAATAATCCCCCAATGATTTTGTTCATCCTTCTTCATCGCATCAAAAGATTTTTACGAAAAAAACAGCAATCAACGATATACATCAAAGGTAAGAAAATACTAACCCAGAGATTAGTACGAGACGGCTCTCCAATAAGCGCATACGTATAATCCGGATCAAGGAAGAGAACCCAATAGTTGCCGGTGACAGGAATGATCGGGAAAAAGGGCGGAACATAGAATTTCACCTTAAACTTAGCCTCATCGTTGTTAGGATTTGCCTTATAAGCAGAACCCTCGATGTAATCCCTCTTTCCACCGCTCCAGGTCTCATTAAGAACATGAACGGTTCCATCAGCATTGAGAGCATAGGTCGCACGGGTGTTCACACCGTCTCTGGGTTGGAAAAACGAAGGTACTGAAGCAATTTCATACCATCTTCCAATGTACCTGTTGAGATCGAGGCCATGGACTACAGTCATCTCTTTGCTCCCTTTCCCCATTTTATCTTCTTCTGCTTTTTCAGTTTCGCTTATTCGGTCGGTTTGGAGATGGAGAGGGTTTCCGGGGCTTATATGGGGAATATTTTTCAGGATAACGCTGGAGACGGAGGCGGACGTGGAGGATTTATGGCCACACGTTTAACCGTTATGCAAATTTGTCCTCATCTTCTAGAAATTTCGAGGTGGTAGGGTTCTTTCCATGACTAGAATTACCCACAGATTTCTAAATTATAATTATATTATTATTATTAAACCTTATACGTGTTGGTTCATAAGGCTTATCTTACGTCCACGTAAGATTATATATATATATATATATTATAGGTGCATAATAGGTTGATATTGAAACTCATACCTAATAGGTTATGGTAAATAAAGCTCGGTCGGTAGAATCATCGTCACCTTTTAAAGGCACTGGCTAGTTAGGAAAAATGATGCCACTTATCATGATCTCTTGATTGAGAGATTTGACTACAAATTAAGAGATTTTGAAAAAGATATCATGAAAAGTGTTGTAAGGAATTTGTACATGTTGCGCCATGGAATATTGGCGGCGGTAGAGAAATATAAAGTTTAACGTCTTAGCTTTGTACGAATATCCAGCACGCAATCAGATAAAAGAGAAGGTGCAGCATTCATAAGAGGCACCAAGATTTTTATGTGAAAAATTCTAAAAAGGGGGAAAAACTACGGGGCCTAACCTAATTTGAATGAATCAACTACTATTATTTACAGTTGATTACAAATTAGACCCTTCATTGGAGGGAATGACATTGGCTTGATGTAACAAATATACATCATATAGTGTGTGTTACATAGTCGAAATATGAAGAATTACTGTTGACGTGTTCATTTGGTTGAAAGGGGCTTAGTCGGTGGGTCGACGAATGTCGAAAAGAACAGTGTCTAACGACGGTGGTTGAAATGACTGTAGTCGGAGGGTGACAGAGATCAGAAGGATCGTAGTTGGTGGGGGACGGAAGTTAGAATGACCGTTGTCTAGCGACAGGTAGATGGACTATTGACGAGCGGAAGTCTGGTGTCAGGTAGATATACGGCGACAGACAGAAGTCTGGCATCGGACAGAAGTCCAGCAACAGGCGAAGTCCAGCGACAGGTGGAAATTCGATGCTAGGTAGAAGTCCGAACGACATGGCAGAAGTCCGGCGGCGAGCGAAAGTTAGGCGTCGAGTATAAGTTCGATGAAAGTTCAACAACGAGCCGAAGTTCGACGTCGGGTAGAAGTCCGGCGAAAAATCCGACAACAGGCAGAAGTCTGACGACTAGTGGAAGTCCAACGTCGAGCAAAAGTCTGGCAACGGGTGAAAGTCATACGTCAGGTAAAAATTCCGGCCACGGGCGGAATTCTGGGGTTTGTAGAAATTGATGTTGGATAGGAATCTGACGAAAGTCTAACAACGGGTAGAAGTCCGGCATCGGTCGGTGGCCGGGAGGAGGTTGAGGAGGAGCTTGGTGGCAAAATAAATCTTGAAATCTCTGATTTCTCCTCCTCCTCTCCTCTCTTTTTTCCCTCCTTGCTTCGGGGACCCCCTCATCCTCCCCCTAATCGGCGGGCGACGGATGTCGGAAGACTGTAGTCGGCGTCGGCGACTGAGGTTGGATGAACCGTAGTCGACTGCCGACGGAGGTCGGAAGTCCGGAGATGGGCAAAAGTCCGGCGTCATATGGAAGTTCAATGATGGATGGAAATTGTTTCGTCAAGCCACTCTATTCAACTATAAGCATGTCACTTTTGGAAATTGTTTGGTAATCCAAATTATAGTTTAAATCTTCCAAAGATGCTTTGAGTCTTCAATTTGGACCTATATTAGCTTAGATTAAGTCGAATTTTGTGTCGTTGGGTTCATATTTCTAAGAAGTTAAGTTCGACTATAAGTTTGCTAAAATTGGAGTTTAGATGATCCCGAATTTAGTTTCCAACTTGATTTTTTACTTGAGATTCGTGCCGATCAAGATAATTTTCTGATGAGCAGGAGAGTATTTTCAAGATTTGTATGTTTTAAATGTATGTCAAGTTGTTGAGAAAGTATTCTCTAGTGGCAGTAAACGTCATAGGAGAAAATCTTGAAATTAGCTTTTTGCTGCCTAGTTGTGTGGGTTTTTTTTTTTTTTGCTTAACTGGTATTTTTGTTGATGGTTGCCTAATTTTTGGGCCGGTTTTGGGTAATGCTGGTCAGTTTTGTTGGGTTTTGTTCTTGGTTGTGGGAGAGGTGATGCTCTATTGTCCTCTTCTCTTTTCTACTTCATGTTGTTTGCAGGTTATTTCTTTTCCTTACTTGGATTTGATACCGGGTCGCTTGGGTTGCTCTTGGTGGCCGTTTGTTGGGGTGTTGTAATGGATGTTGTCGTTGGTGTTGTTCTTGTTTCTTTAATTGCTTTTAAGCTTTTTCTTTTTATTTGCTTTGTTTTCCTTGTATTATGTAGGATCTAAACCTCGTAGGTTTTATTTCAAATGTTGTTCTTTCAGTGAGCTTCTGATTCTCTAAGACTATATACTTTTTATCATTATTAATGCGTAGGCCCTGCCGTGAGTTTTATCAAAAAAAAAAAAAAAATCATTACAATATTTAATGGATCAAATAATTTCCAAATCTTACACGAATACAATCAAAATGAGTCTCAAAACAAGAGGAGTCCAACAAATTTAATAACGCTCAAAATAACGATTATGTTTATTCTCGAAGAAATATGACATTGGAGAGAATGAGGTGTTCAAGACATTCAATAAATAGAATTATCCACATCTTATATTATTATTATTATTATTATTATTATTATTAAATGGACTCAATAGTTTAATTGTAGGAGAAATCTTGGCCCAAGTAGGAGTGTTTGGAGAAGTTCATTCAAGATGTTAATATGAGGATAAGAATTTATGACAACAAAATGATTATGTAAATTGTGTCAATGGATTTTTTTCATTTTTATCTATCACATCTCGGGATAATTTATGCAATTTTTTAGATTTTTATGCAATTTTTTTTTTTGTCTTTCATTGATTGGTCGTCTTTTGTTTTTTTCTATTATTTTTGCTATTGTGAGAGGTTTTACTAAAAGTTAAAGGAAAAATAGAAAAACTATTGAGTGTAGATCTTATTATTTTGCTTGGAGTGCAAGGAATCACAATTTTTATAATTTTTTCCTGATAATTCTTGGAATTTTGTGACTAAGGCTTTGTTTGGGACGACTTTCTTAATGTTTCTTAAAGCATTGTTTTAGTTAGATAGCTACTTTAAGAAGCAGTAAGAAAGTCATCACAAACGAAGCCTCAGAGTCTGTTTGGGATGGCGATAACATTTTATATAGTTGATTGTGAAATTTATATGGGGAAAAGCAATTTAAGCTTAGTTTGAGGAGAAATTATTAGGTACGGAGTGCGGACAGGAGAACCGTCCGCACACTAGTATAAAATCGTGCTCGGTACCGTTCGGTACCACTGGGTACAGCTTGGTACCCTGTGTCTGTGCAGACGTTTCTCACCCCGTCCGCACTCCGCACCTAATATTTTTTCTAGTTTGAGAATGCTTTCTTGCTGCTTTTTAAAAGAACTTTTTAGTAAAAATATGTATTGTACTAAAAAAAAATTTTGTTAAAAAATTGCTTTAAAAAACAGTAAGAAAATCAAAATAGTCAAAAAAGTTAAACAAACCTTAAAAATCATCAAATTTTCATAAAAAATGATGCCGACATTGACAAGGGTCAAATGTACACAAAGGGATGGAAAAAATAAGAAACTTCTTGCTGAAAGAAACATGACAGGCCCATAGAAGAAGAGATGCATGGATCCTATATGCCTGGCCTTATCTTTTTCTTTTTTGGCCTTCTCCATTATTATTCTTCCTTATACGCCTCTGTGAGAATATTCTTATTTGAGCTACAAGTTATCTTGTTTGTTCTATGTGAGAATATGATTTCAATCAAGACATATATTCGCTTAGTTGAAGGCTACTTTTCGTTTGGGACAGCTTTCTTATAGCTTTGTATATCAATTTTTTAGCTGCGTTTGAGAAGACTAGGGTTTTTTTTTTTTTTGATAACTTTCTTATTGCTTTCTAAAACAGTTTTTTAATACAAAAATTTTTATGTTAAAAACTTGCTTTAAAAAACAGTAAGAAAGCCGTCCTAAAGCCATGTATTGTATATTCTCTAAAGCTAAAAAAATAGTAATTGTTGCATCCTGGAATATTCGCGGCGGTAGAGAAATATATAGTTTAACGTCTTAGCGTTGTACGAAGATCCAGCACACAATCAGATAAGTGAGAGGATGTAGCATTCATAAGTGACACCAGAGTTTTTACGTGGAAAACCCCTGAAAAAGGGGGAAAACCCACGGGGCCTGGCCCGGTTTGAATGAATCCACTAGTATTTGTAGTCGATTACAAATGAGGCCCTTCCCTAGGAGAAGGCCTTGGATTGATGTAGCAAATGTACATCATATAGATTGCATTACATGGTAAGAGTTATATATACAGGTTTGTTTGGCCTGAAGGACCATAGTCGGCAGGAGACCGTAGTTGGCAGGAGACCGTAGTCGGCCGTAGACCGTAGTCTGCAGGAGACCGTAGTCGGCCGGAGACCGTAGTCGGCAGAAGACCGTAGTCGGCAGGAGACCGTAGTCGGCCGGAGACCATAGTCGGCAGGAGACCGTAGTCGGCCGGAGACTGTTGTCTTGTGATGGAGGTCGGACGGACCGTATTAGGCGACAGTGGTCAGAAGGACCGTAGACGGTAGGAGATAAGGAGTCAGGTGTTAGTCCCAGTGTCACTTGGAAGATCGGATGTTGATGGTCTGGCCTTGAGTAGGACGTCGGGTCTTAAGCAGGACGTCAGGTCTTCAGCAGGACGTCGGGTCTTCAGCAGGACGTCGGGTCTTCAGCAGGACGTCGGGACTTAACGTCGGGCCTTGAACAAGACGTCGGGTCTTTGGCAGGAAATAGGGACTGAGTGTCAGGCCTTAAGCAGGACGTCGGGTCTTCAGCAGGACGTAGGGACGGAACGTCGGGCCTTAAGCAGGACGTCGGGTCTTCGGCAGGACGCCGGGGATGAACGTCGGGCCTTAAGGTGGTGGTCCGACGAGGTTTTGTGGTGGTCCGGCGAGGTTCCTGTGGTGGTCCGGCGGTGGTCCGGCGAGGTTCTGCGGTGGTCCGGCGGTGGTCCGGCGGCTGACGAGGAGGAACTTCTTCCTTCTCTTCTCTTCTCTTCTCTTCTTCTCTCTCTTGCTTGGATCCCCTCTTATGAGAAATGAGGGCTCTATTTATAGATTTTCTGGAGTGGCATGGCCCGTAAATAGGCATGAGATCAGGGGCGAATAGGGAGTGGTCCAATGGACGACCGATATTGAATCCTACAATCATGCACCGTTCATTGGACATTTGAAGGCTTTAGTGATGTCGGAATTCTGTGATCTTGGGCTCGTTGGATTCATCTCGTCGAGCCCTTCGATTCGAGTATAAGCTCGTCAAAATCGAAGTCCGTTTGGTAACTCAAATAGTGGTTTGAACCTTCCAACAGTGCTTCGGATCCATGATTTGGACCCATTTGGACTCAGATTGGGTCGAATTTGGTGTCGTTGGATTCGTATTTCCGAGACGCTCAGTTTGACTGTAAGCTCGCTGAAATTGGAGTTCAGGTGCTCCCGGATTTAATTTTTGAAGTTTCCAACTTGATTTTTACCTCGAGATTCGTGCCCGATCAAGTTAATTTTCGCATGACGTATCAGTTGCCCCCCTATTTTCGGACGTCGAAGCTCCAGAAGTCCGAAAATACTTGTTCCGAAATTTTACATTGGCTGAATCGCAAAAAATTGCGTTCCAAAAGTTAAATGCTTGCTCAAACTTGATCGTAGAGGCCTCGTTGAGCTCCGAAAGTGTCAAAATCGAGTCCGGAACGTCGAAAAACGTGTCCGGGGATCCAAAAAAAGTCCAAATCGGACCGTCCGGGCCGAAAATTGGGCCCGGATACGCGTAGGCGGCCGAACCGGCCGGCCGCCGCTTGCCGCCGGCGGCCGCGCCGGCGAGCGCGTGCCGCGCGCGAACAGGCGCGCTGCTTGGCTGACCGCGCGGTTATACTTTTTGATTTTTTTTTTTTTAATTCGTTGCGGGGCCCACAAAATTTCAAAAAATTTCCCAAAAATTCCGAAAAATCCGAAAAAATTCCAGAAAATTCCAAAAAATTCTGAAAAATTTTAGTAAAATTTAAAAATTTAGAAACTTCCCACCATTCTCCAAAAACCTATAAATAGACCTCCAAGGCCTTTAGAAAAATTGTCTTTTCTCCCTTCTTCTCCTCTTTTCTACTTTTCTTCTTCCCCTTTCTTCTTTTCTTCTTCTTTTTTCTTTTCTTCTTCTGCTCTCCCTCTGTCCTTTCTATTGAGGCCTTCCCTCGATTTTTCGAGGCGGGCCCCTCTCTTGGCAAGGAAGTTCGGAGATTTCCCCTCCTTCTCTTCTCCCTCTGTCCTTTCTATTGAGGCCTTCCCTCGATTTTTCGAGGCCCCTCTCTTGGCAAGGAAGTTCGGAGATTTCTCCTCTTTCTCTTCTCCCTCTGTCCTTTCTATTGAGGCCTTCCCTCGATTTTTCGAGGCCCCTCTCTTGGCAAGGAAGTTCAGAGATTTCCCCTCCTTCTCTTCTCCCTCTGTCCTTTCTATTGAGGCCTTCCCTCGATTTTTCGAGGCCCCTCTCTTGGCAAGGAAGTCCGGAGATTTCCCCCTTCTCCCTCTATTCTTCGAGAGATATTACGGAGTTCTGATGTTAGTTGGTTGGAGATGGAGGTCGGAGAGACCGTTGTAAGGAGGGAGGTTGACAACAAACAGAAGTCCAACGATGGTTGGAGAAGTACGACGACGAGTAGACATTCAACGACATGTAAAAGCCCGATGAATGTCCGTCGATATGCAAGAGTTCGACGTCGAGTAGAAGACCGATGAAAGTCCCGTAATGAGTATAAGTCTAGCGTCGGGGAGAAGTATGATGACAGGTAGGAATTTAACGTCGCGTAGACATACAACGTCAGGCAGAAGACCGGCGAAAGTCTATTAACTGGTAGAAGTCCGACATCCGGTAGAAGTACGAAGTCGGGTAGAGGTGCAGCGTCGGGTAGAAGACCGACAAAGGTTCGTCGACGGGCAGAAGTCCGATGACGAGTAGAAGTCCGCTGACGAGCAGAAGTCCGACGACAGGGAGAAGTCCGACGTCGTGTAGAAGTATGGCCTCTGGCAGAAGACCGATGAAAGTTCGTCGACAGGCAGAAGTCTGACGACGAGTAGAAGTCCGCTGATGAGCAGAAGTTCGACGACAAGGTGAAATCCGACGTCGTGTAGAAGTACGGCCTCTGGCAGAAGACCGATGAAAGTTCATCGACGGGCAGAAGTCCGACGACGAGTAGAAGTCCGCTGACGAGCAGAAGTTCGACGACAAGGTGAAATCCGACGTCGTGTAGAAGTACGGCCTCTGGCAGAAGACCGATGAAAGTTTATCGACGGGCAGAAGTCCGCTGACGAGCAGAAGTCCTACGACGGGGAGAAGTCCGCTGACGAGCAGAAGTCCGACGTCAGGCAGAAGTCCGCTGACGAGCAGAAGTCCGACGTCGGGCAGAAGTCTGCTCACGAGCAGAAGTTCGACGTCGGGTAGAAGTATGGCCTCTAGCAGAAGATCGATGAAAGTTCGTCGATAGGCAGAAGTCTGACGACGAGTAGAAGTCCGCTGATGAGCAGAAGTTCTACGACGGGGAGAAGTCCACTGACGAGCAGAAGTCCGACGTCAGGCAGAAGTCTGCTGAAGAGCAGAAGTTCGACGTCGGGCAGAAGTCTGCTGACGAGCAGAAGTTCGACGTCGGGTATAAGTATGGCCTCTGGCAGAAGACCAATGAAAGTTCGTCGACAGGCAGAAGTCTGACGACGAGTAGAAGTCCACTTATGAGCAGAAGTTTGACGACAAGGTGAAATCCGACGTCGTGTAGAAGTACGGCCTCTGGCAGAAGACCGATGAAAGTTCATCGACGGGCAGAAGTCCGACGACGAGTAGAAGTCCACTGACGAGCAGAAGTTCGACGACAAGGTGAAATCCGACGTCGTGTAGAAGTACGGCCTATGGCAGAAGACCAATGAAAGTTCATTGACGGGCAGAAGTCCGACGACTAGTAGAAGTCCGACGACAGGGAGAAGTCCAACGTCGTGTAGAAGTACAGCCTCGGGCAGAAGTCCGATGAAAGTTTATCGACGGGCAGAAGTCCGCTGACGTCGAGTAGAAGTCCGCTGACAAGCAGAAGTTTGATGACAAGGTGAAGTCCGACGTCGTGTAGAAGTCCTCTGACTAGCAGAAGTCCTACGTCAGGTAGAAGTCTGCTGACGAGCAGAAGTCCGACGTCAAGGAGAAGTCCATTGAGGAGCAAAAGTCCAACGTCGGGTATTAGTCCGACAATAGGAAGAATTCCGGTGCCGAGTATTAGTCCGTCGAAAGTCCTGCAAGGCAAAAGTTCAGCGATAGGAGAAAATTCAAAATCGTGTAGAATTTTAACATTGTGGAGAAGTCAGATAGAAGTCCATTGACGACATTCTGGCGACGTTAACCAATGATGTGAGACTTTTCCGAGGTTGTATGCCGGAGCCCTGCTCGACGACGTTAACCTGTGTGGAAGAGGTCGGGAGAATCCACTAAGGATGTGAGACCTTTCCGAGGTTGTATGTCGGAGCCCTGCTCGACGACGTTAACCTGTGTGGAAGAGGTCGGGAGAATCCACCAAGGATGTGAGACCTTTCCGAGGTTGTATGTCGGAGCCTTTGCTCGACGACGTTAACCTGTGTGGAAGAGGTCGGGAGAATCCACCAAGGATGTGAGACCTTTCCGAGGTTGTATGTCGGAGCCTTTGCTCGACGACGTTAACCTGTGTGGAAGAGGTCGGGAGAATCCACTAAGGATGTGAGACCTTTCCGAGGTTGTATGTCGGAGCCCTGCTCGATGACGTTAACCTGTGTGGAAGAGGTCGAATCGGATCCCCCTGGGATCGATTTTGCTTTGATTGGGAGGGGGCGAATGCCGCGTATATCCCGAATCAAAGATAATGAGGGGTCTATCTTTAGACCATTACTACCTTTTTGAGGTCGAGATCAAGACCTTGTCCAAGGAGTATGAGTCCTGTAGGGGACTGTATGAAACTTAGAAGTGATAGAAAGTATCCTTGCATTTGCTTGGATTTTTCTGAAATATCATCTTGATGTTGGAAGTATTGAAGGATCTTTTTGACCAGAATTAGGGTCAAAGTTGCCCCCCAGTCCACATTTGATGCAACAATGACTGATGTCAGGAAGTTGATAAGAGCGATCTTTTGAGATTGGAGCAAAAGTTGCCCCCCAGTCGGGAATCACTTTCCCACAGACGGCGCCAAACTGTTGCATCCTGGAATATTCGCGGCGGTAGAGAAATATATAGTTTAACGTCTTAGCGTTGTACGAAGATCCAGCACACAATCAGATAAGTGAGAGGATGTAGCATTCATAAGTGACACCAGAGTTTTTACGTGGAAAACCCCTGAAAAAGGGGGAAAAACCACGGGGCCTGGCCCGGTTTGAATGAATCCACTAGTATTTGTAGTCGATTACAAATGAGGCCCTTCCCTAGGAGAAGGCCTTGGATTGATGTAGCAAATGTACATCATATAGATTGCATTACATGGTAAGAGTTACATATACAGGTTTGTTTGGCCTGAAGGACCATAGTCGGCAGGAGACCGTAGTCGGCAGGTAGACCACCGTAGTTGGCAGGAGACCGTAGTCGGCCGGAGACCGTAGTCGGCCGTAGACCGTAGTCTGCAGGAGACCGTAGTCGGCCGGAGACCGTAGTCGGCAGAAGACCGTAGTCGGCAGAAGACCGTAGTCGGCCGAGACCATAGTCGGCAGGAGACCGTAGTCGGCAGGAGACCGTAGTCGGCCGGAGACTGTTGTCTTGTGATGGAGGTCGGACGGACCGTATTAGGCGACAGTGGTCAGAAGGACCGTAGGCGGTAGGAGATAAGGAGTCAGGTGTTAGTCCCAGTGTCACTTGGAAGATCGGATGTTGATGGTCTGGCCTTGAGTAGGACGTCGGGTCTTAAGCAGGACGTCAGGTCTTCAGCAGGACGTCGGGTCTTCAGCAGGACGTCGGGACTTAACGTCGGGCCTTGAACAAGACGTCGGGTCTTTGGCAGGAAATAGGGACTGAGTGTCAGGCCTTAAGCAGGACGTCGGGTCTTCAGCAGGACGTAGGGACGGAACGTCGGGCCTTAAGCAGAACGTCGGGTCTTCGGCAGGACGCCAGGGATGAACGTCGGGCCTTAAGGTGGTGGTCCGACGAGGTTTTGTGGTGGTCCGGCGAGGTTCCTGCGGTGGTCCGGCGAGGTTCTGCGGTGGTCCGGCGATGGTCCGGCGGCTGTCGAGGAGGAACTTCTTCCTTCTCTTCTCTTCTCTTCTCTTCTTCTCTCTCTTGCTTGGATCCCCTCTTATGAGAAATGAGGGCTCTATTTATAGATTTTCTGGAGTGGCATGGCCCGTAAATAGGCATGAGATCAGGGGCGAATAGGGAGTGGTCCAATGGACGACCGATATTGAATCCTACAATCATGCACCGTTCATTGGACATTTGAAGGCTTTAGTGATGTCGGAATTCTGTGATCTTGGGCTCGTTGGATTCGTCTCGTCGAGCCCTTCGATTCGAGTATAAGCTCGTAAAAATCGAAGTCCGTTTGGTAACTCAAATAGTGGTTTGAACCTTCCAACAGTGCTTCGGATCCATGATTTGGACCCATTTGGACTCAGATTGGGTCGAATTTGGTGTCGTTGGATTCGTATTTCCGAGACGCTCAGTTTGACTGTAAGCTCGCTGAAATCGGAGTTCAGGTGCTCCCGGATTTAATTTTTGAAGTTTCCAACTTGATTTTTGCCTCGAGATTCGTGCCCGATCAAGTTAATTTTCGCATGACGTATCAGTAATAGATGCATGAAACCTTGCTTATACTAAAATACTAGTAGCATATACATGTATTGTCCTTTGTATAAAGAGATCAAATGCATATGATGATCTTATTAAGGTTTCCTTTGGGACGATTTTTTTATTGCTTTAAAAATTTATTTTTAGTGCAAAAATCTCTTGAAATGAGGGAAAAAATAGTGGTCTAAAGCTATCTCAAACAAAACCTAAGACTGTAACATATACAAATTTGCAATTGCTCCTCCCTCCACATTGTGCCTCCCTCATGTTTCTATTAGATTTCAATATTTTCAGGTCAGTAAAATATTGATAAAAAGTTGAAAATGCATATGACAGTCATTTTAAGACTTTAGCACATTTATGTTTGCAATTGCTCCCTCAATATATTTGCCTCTGTCATAATTTTATATTTTGAAAATATGTTCATCTTCAGCAATATAATATAAATGATATTAGAATCATACTAACTAGTTAATCAGAGTTAATAAATTATTCAATCCTAGAAATTTGGATTAGAATTGAAACGTTTAATAAACATTTCAGGTTTGGATTGAATTTGCTGACATGTTTATTAAATAGGTCAAATTAAGGTTGACTAGGGAACCTATTTTTGATCCGAAAATGACCCACTTAATTTTTTTTCTCTTAATTTATTTAAAATGTAGGTATAATTTTCTTATTTTTTTGTTAAATATACTAAACTTTATAGTTAATAAGTTAGAAAAAAAATTTAACCAAAATGGATAAACGGGTCGGGTTCGAGTCATTTGAGTTGCTAGCGGCTCGAGTTTGGGCTAGTCTTTTTAACCCGTTTATTAAACGGGTCGAATTCACATTGTCTTGATTAGGGTCGAGTTAATTTCGGGTCGAACCCAAATCCAACCTGTAAATCAATTTTGACACCCATAAATTGATATAAGAAGTTATAATTAGACCTCAATTTATCAACTAAATTGACATCAATTTGTTCTATGAAGCACATGGCTAACACATAATCAACACATAACAGTGCTAAGAAAATCAAAATCATTAACTATTTTTTATGAGTTAAAAGTAGTGTTAAGGAGCAAATTCAATAAGATTAAACAACTCAATCAATCACCCTCAACTTCCCTTTGTTAATTGAGGATTGGAAACCTAATCTCTTAGTTACTATTTTAATATGGGCCTAAACCTTTGACTTGGCCCTCTTATTAGCTATACATGGACCCACATTATCAACAAGGTTTTAATCACCAGTCACCACTAGTAAAAAGCACATAAATTATGTACCTTAAAAAAATTTAGTGGGTAAATTTAAATTTATTGCAAGAAGGATTCAATTTCTAATATTTTTTTTTTTTTCAATAATGGATACCCACTTAGAGATAGAATGCTCTAGTGGCTGATAAGATTAGAGAGAGTCAGTCATCTTAGCTGGTTTGGTCACATAAAACTTTCAACCTTCTAATGACCCGATTATGAGAGTAGATGTATTAGATTTAGCTTATGTTAAGAAAGATATAGATAGATCTAAAAACACTTGATTAGAAAGTATTAAAAATGATTTTTTTTATTAAATTTAAATGAGAATTTGACTTTCAATAGTACACAATCGAGAAAAATGTTCATATAACTGACCCCACATAGAATAAATGTTATTGTTAATTAATGGAGAATCACATCCACCAAAAACTCAAATGTTATTTTTGATTTCATAGTGATTATAAGAATCTATTTTAAGGAATATGAACTACTAAAATTTAAAAATTATTTAAATCTACATTTTTATACAAAAATGAGAATATTAAATTATGATTATAAAAAGTGTTAACACCCATTTGCAACCTTCTTATTAGTTTTATTTAACTAATATGTCCACTTGCAATCTTCAAAGTTGAAAATAATTATTTGACCGCTTTCTTTTTTTTTTTTTTTGAATCTATGGATATGACACAACTGTAATATGATTCAAAAGTCAAAGATTGCATAACACTGATAGAGTTAGAGGAGATTGTTTGATGTCATAATATGATAGATTTTATATGAAGAGATAAAATAGATGGTTTTACCTACTATACTTCTTCTTTTATCTCTTCACATGAAATCTTAATATGAAATCATTTTCATAATAATAAAAAAAGAAAGAAAAGAAGAAAGAAAGTGGTGACTAATTAAGCTGATTGAGGAGTACATGAAGGTTATTACTTAATGTTCAACTTGGAGAATGACTAGATATAAGTTGAGATTGCTCTTGACTTACTATGATTTAGCCTTAGTTAAGATATTGTGTTGGAGGGGTTGGGTAGAGATTAGGCAAGGTGAATGATTGTGATCATCTTTTAGCGATCATGGATGAAGGAGATTGCCCTATTCTTAAAGGTTTAGAATTAAGATGATTAAGCTTAGTTACCCTAGGTTAGGTAGGGACAAGTTGGGTTACATCTATTGCTAATTATGGCTCGGTTGGGTTGGGCAATATATAATGCTATTAGAGCCAAGGGCCAAGCCAATTTAAATTGGTAAGGGTTTAGGTACCATTGTATCAAGTTGGGTCCATTTGGGCTAGCTTGAGTTCAATGCTCATTAGGCTAGTAGAAAGGCTTAATTTAAATTCTTCAAATTTAACTTGTATGAAATAAGAAATATTGAACAATAAGTCAATGTAAGGTTAATTCTATCACATTCTGATTCATTATGAACAAATAATAAAAATTTACTACATATGTGATCATTTTGAAGAATTTAAAATAGAACTATCAATCTACATAATTACAAAGGAATCTAGTACAAATAGCATCGATTACGCCCCTAATAAAGAAGCGTAACCTTATACCAAAATAAATAACATTTACTAATTTCTAAGTGAGTGACATGGAACTCTAAATAAAAAGTTGTTCAATCAACAAGGTTATAAGGGCAACGACTCGCATGACCTACAAACAGTGAGGCCAAGTAGATAGAAACACACACTTCGAAGCGTAATAGTGAAAATCTTAATATATCTTTAGTTACACCAAAAACACCAAATCAATTGCCAAATAATACGATCAATCCTACGACCTAACAAAATATCTTATGGAGACCAAATGTAAAGGAAGCTCCACCAACAAATCTTAGATTAATAATATATCCAAAAGATATAAAATAATATAAAGTTTGATCAAATCGAACATCAAACTCAAATAAGACCTCCCAAAGTAAGATAGAACTCCTCCATCGAGAAATTTAAGGCTATATAAATTTATTACAAATCAAATCCAAACTCAGAATAGAATTGAAAGAACTATTAAGTACCTGATTTGAAAAATAAGATGAAGAAAGAGAAAAAAGAGAAAAAGGATATGAAAAAACTCACGATAGAAGGAGAGGAATTTGAGAAGAGTTCACTGAGAGCTACTATTGCAAGAAAGAAATAAGGTGGAGGAGAAATGAGAATTTGATGGCTGTTGTTTGTGAAATAGAATGAAAAGAAGAAGATGGGAGAGGTCTGGTGGCCGTTGCAAGAAGGAGAAGAAAAGCCTTTAATGCCCTAAGTCTCCAAATTGAATTAAATGGCAAGATGAAGGCAACAAGTCGGGAGGATCCGTCTAATAGGGAAAGAAATCATGATTTGGAAAGAAAGATTTTCACCATCAAGGGTGTTCATCTCAATTTTGCGGCTTGCTATTCGAATTAGTGTTACTTGAGTTCTAAGGGCACGGTTTGTGCACGAGAAGGGGGGCAAGAGGGGGTTGGTTTGTGCGTCTCTCGTTCATGCGACCCGAATGAGCTCGGATAATACATCAAGAGCTAAAAGATATAGTGATAAATGTATGGATTAAACTTTTGACTATTGTAAATGAATTTTGGGGAATGAATATAGTTTAATATTTTAATATAAATGATTTTAATTTGCTTCCATTGAGTTAATTTATATTGATGAATTCATAAAACCACTGGTTGATTAATTAAGAGATTAAAATAGATAATTCTTTCAAAATTTGATCTAAGAGTATTACACAACGTAAGAATGTTAACATATTAGAATAAACCTAACTAATATATCAAGATGACCTAAAGGTGGGGAACAAATATAATTGACCCAAACATGGTAAATGACACAAAGCTTTGAGGTTTGATGCCTTGCATTTACTCGTGTTATATGATGTAGGGATATAGAAAGAATGACAAAGTCATTGGTTGTATGTATTTAAGCTTATAAGTACATGAATCAAGAATGGCTAACTTAATCAAGTGAGTGAGAAGTAAATTGAATGAAACAAACCCAAATATTAGGTTGACAACAAAGATCACACATCATGTTCAAACTCACTTGAAATGATTTTATTGTTCTCATTATTATGTTATCACAAAGATTACATTTAATCATGTGATTGATTCATTTATGATATAGGAAGAGAGAACATGGATTTCTATATTTAGCAATCTAAATTTTTTTTAAAAAAAAAAAAAAAACAATCTAGGAAAATGAACTATCATGAATGATTAAGGATCCTCTACCTAGAGTAGTTATGAAGCATTGGAGGTTCACTGCATTTTATAATTCTAAGCCTTTCACTCTTCTTATTTAACATTTAAGAAGTCTTATCTTACTCCTTAACACTCCCTTCCTACATTCCCTACTCAATTCAATAATAACCTCACACTAAGATAATATACCTAAAAAAGAAGAGTCATGTTAGAAATCAAAGATTGATTGATAATCTGCTCAGCATTATACAGACAAATTTGCAATGATGATCAACTAAGCACTTCTTAAATTTTAGGGCTAAAAAAATCATGAAATATCCCTCTAAAATTGTCAAAAAGATTTTCTCAAAAATAAAAATAGTCTGTCCTTACATATTTATCCATGCTTTTTTATCACTACAAGTCTAATAATTCTTACCCTATTAGACAAATCAAGTCGCCCAACTCTACCTTTGCTAATTCATTGCTAATTAATTGCTTAACCATCCAATAAAATTTCTACCACCTTCAATGAGCTCATATTCATTCATCATAGTTTACTACCAAAACAAATCTCAATCTAATTCACCACTCATCATAACTTCTAAACTAAAAAAAATTACAATCTATTAATAATATATCTTATTAATTTATCTAATCGATAATTAAAATCTAATTAGATGAATCAAAATATTAAATATTCAAACTTTGTAGTCATTACAACAATCTACAATAGATTAGATGACATAAACCAATTTTGACTTTTTCAAGTAAGGTGTGAAGCATTACTCATTAAAGCTTTTAACCGATCAGTGCCCGATCTGTGCCAGTTGCAGCCGGCCTTCTCTTCCACTGGCAATGGGAACCAAAACTGTAACTCTACTAGCAGTGTCAGCCATCGCCGTTCTTCTGATCCTCCTCGCCATCCTGTGGCCAACCGTTGGCTCAAAAAAAGCCTTTTTTATCATCGCCGGCTGCGCCTCCGCCGTCGTTCTTGCTATCCTGATCTACATCCTTATCCAACGCTCCGTCTCACCCATCCGACGCCACACCTCCGTTCAACGCCGCCTCTCCCTCAGTGCGGATACCAACCTCCGTCTCCAATTCAGCTTCCTCCGCAAAGTCGCCGGTTTGCCGGTCAGCTTCCCTTACAAAGACCTCGAAACCGCCACCGACAACTTCAGGATTCCCATCGGCCGCGGCTCCTCCGGCTCTGTTTACCGAGGTATACTCGACGACGGCACCGTCATCGCCGTCAAACGCATCGATCGTTTGGCGGAACAAGGCGATAGAGATTTCCGCTCGGAGATCGCCGTCATCGCCGGCATCCAACATGTAAATCTCGTCAGACTTCTTGGCTACTGCCTCAACTCCGGTGGCAGACATCGACTGCTCGTATACGAGTTCGCCCGCCACGGCTCACTCGACAAATGGATTTTTAATTCCTCCGGCGATGAGCAGCCGCAGCCGCAGTACCTTCCGTGGACGCTTCGAGTTCGAGTAGCCGTCGAAGTGGCAAAGGCGCTTGCTTACCTCCACCATAACTGCCGATCCAGAGTTCTGCATCTCGATGTCAAGCCTGAGAACGTTCTCCTAGACGAGGGATTCCACGCCCTGGTGGCGGACTTCGGGTTGTCGAAGATGATTGGGAGAGATGAGAGCCGGGTGATTACGAGCTTGCGAGGGACGAAGGGATATTTGGCGCCGGAGTGGCTGATGGAAACAGGCGTGACGGATAAATCGGATGTTTATAGCTTTGGAATGGTGTTGCTTGAGATAGTGGGAGGGAGAAGAAACTGTTTGTTGGTGGAGCAGGAAGGAAGTGATCCAATGGGGAGGAGGCGGCGGATCTGGTCGTATTTTCCGGCTATGGTGATGGAGAAGGTAAGGGAAAAGAGAGTGATGGAGGTCGTCGACGGGAGGATGGGCATAGGGAAAGAGGTGGAGGAGGAGGTGAAGAGATTGATAAATGTGGCTCTTTGGTGCATACAAGAGGAAGGGAAGATGAGGCCGAGTATGGAGAGAGTTGTGGATATGTTGGAAGGGAGGATGGGGGTTGTGGAAGCTCCGCCGGAGACGAGTATGTTGATGGCGGAGTTTCTCGACGTCGACATGATTGAAGGTCCGGCGTCGGCGTTGCAGCAGCTTCGGACGCCAGAAGCCTTGACTTATTCGTTCTCTACGACGATTCTCTCCGGCCGGTAGACCCTTTCTTCTTTAAAAAAAAACAAAGGTTTTTAATAATAGTTTTGTATGAGATTTTGTCGGCCAGATAAAATGGACCGGAAGAGAACTCTTTTATATTCAAAGGTTGACTTATTGTTTTTTGTTGTGATCTTATGAAATTGATTATGTGGATAAGCTCATTGGTTCACACATTACATATTTTGAGGGTTTGATGATAATATGATAAGCAATGAGTTATTTTTATAAGATATTATCTCCAATTTAATTTTAAAAATATTTTTTTTTAATCTTTTTAATCATAGCAATCGGAGCTATATAAATTCTTTCAATAATATAAATATCAACAAAAATAAATCTAGATATCAAAATATCAATATATAATTTTAATCATTATCCAAAAGTCATGTATAATACTCAATAATCATATAAATACAACAATATAACTTCTAATTTCTAATTACAAAAAAATAACTAAAATACAAAAGAAACAAGATAACAATAAGATATGAGAATCATGTAACTAATTAGTCTCAAACTCTTAATCATTTTTCCTAACCCAAAACCATTTAAATACATATAATGAGCTAAAAAATCAAGTAGATAACTAACATCATAGAACCTAATTTTAAGCAATGTAAGAAAATAATATGAATATAATCATTGAGTTCATAATAGTACAATCAACATGATCATAAATCTATATAGAAATAACAAAATATATACAACAACACTAAAATATTTAAAATCGTAAAATTGGTACGATATGAAGACTAGAAAAATATTGCAGTACAGTCCTTTATATAAAATAGTAAAATAGTACGATGCCATATACAATAACAATAAAATATTTAAAAACGTAAAATGGTACAGTATCATTTACAACTCTATCATCAGTCATGTTCATAAATCTTTCACTATATACTCTCGATCATACAATCTTTTATCCTTCGGTATGTCTAGACTGACCTTCTCCAACATCAGTTTTTCCTCCAAATCCTCTTTTTGGGCAATTTGTGTCACACCCTAGAATCAAAATTTGGAAGATTGTATCCTTCCTTATAATCAATTAATCATATTTAAACAGACCTTACTAATTCATGTAAACATAAAAAAGAAATGCATTTCTATTCATTAATAAGTACCATTCTTATCCTGATAGAGCAAAACCACGCATAATTCCTTCACAGTCTAAACCATTGGTCTGCATGTCTTCGTCAACATCAGACACACTGCAAAACATAAGCAGGCTATCATAGTCTTTTTTTCATACTCCCTTCGCCCATTCTCCTAATAGGTGGAGGTTTCTATTCAAAATGTCGATGTTCAGACTGATTAACAAACATTTCACTAACAATTTGAGCAATTATATCATCAAATTTTAATACATGCTTAGGTGTAACAGGAGTTGCTCAGGTATATATTATGCTCAATTGGAAGTTCTTTCCCACTTGGATTCATTTTCCTTGTGCCTGGACAGTTAAACAAATCTTTAAGATATGATACATGTGAAACCATATGGGCGTCGCAACGACATTTCCCAGCACCGCAGTGCAAACCCGAAACCTAATTTTTTGTCTACTTTTTCAAGAGCTCAATGCCGCGGTACTACCTACTCTGACGTCCTAACGCCCACAAAGCAATTTTTGCAACTTAAAATTTCAAAATTTCATCCAAATCTTGGCTACTCACAACCCTATTAAATAATTTAAAACTTATGATTACACATTACATCAACCACAAATGAGTATTTAACTTAATTAACTTCAGTTACCTGAGTTTTGGGACAATGAATATTAGACTATACATGTTCATTTGCATCTACATTCAAATTTTAAATTATGCAACTTCTATAAATCAACGTTAAAAAGTTCATCTTCGTCCGAGCTGCTACTTATTGAATTAAAAAGTTCGTGCAAAATTAAGGGTCTGTATGGGGCCATTTTTTGTTCCATTGCTTTTTAAATAGCAGCAATAATTTTATTTGGTTATTATTTTTCGTTGCTTTTTAACTGCTTTTCAAAAAATTGTGTATTAAAAAGCTAGTTTTAGCAATCATAATAGCGATGTTGTTTTCTATAAAATGCTACAATCATCCCAACTAGACCGTTAAAAATAGCTCTAGCCCATGTAAATACATATGAGATGATGTTGTATAAGCTGGAAGATGATCACCAGCCAAGCAGATCAAGAGGATGCTAAAGCATTTCTTTTAATGATAGAAAGTTCCAACTCAACAGACAAACTTAAAGGAAGCTGGAATAATCTGTCCTTTCATGGGTTTTGTATTCTATTCTTATGAGTGAAAAAGAAGCATATACCTTTTATTGGATTTTGTCATCTTTTACATTGGAATTTCATATAGTTCAATCATATGTTTGGCATTTAGAGGATTATCACTTAGGTTTCATTTAGAATAGCATTCTTACTGTTTTGATTTTCAGACTGTATTAATAATTTTTATTTGCCCACTATTTCATTATTGCTTTCAATAATTTTTTATACTAAGAAACTATCTTCTTAAGTAGTTTTGAAAAAAAGATAAAAATTTCACAACAGTATTACAATTACTTTCGTAAAAAGCTGAAATCATCCCAAACAGACTCATAGATTGTCACTACCTACCAGTCACCTCCTCATCTTCTGAAATTATTTTACAACTTTTAGAAAAATTGTACAATTAACTAAACATCATAAAATATTTTAAATATGATAAATATATTTCATACTAGATTTAAATAATACCATAATTTTAAAGACTTACAACCCATTGAAAATATAATGAAACTCTAATATATGCAACCAAATAACCCTCATATATTTTCTCATTTAATCTACCTCACTTTGATCTATTAGTTGAGAGTTTTGATTATAATCTAAATAGTTTTAAATTGAAGTCTTATATATAACGACCCAAGATCCGTGTAGTGAAAGGATTCATCTGATCGATCATTCATTTTCTTTTTCTCATCCATTATTCGTATCAATACACACATACATATATCCAGAACCAGAGATAATTACATTACAGAAAGAAACAGCAGCGGATACTATAATTCACATATAGTACAACAGAGCACAGACAAAAAGCGTCCAAGAGGTCATATACAATAGCCGCACCGGCTACAAAAGAAAACCTACCAAGGCTACAAAACAAAAAGCTACAGAACTCGACGGAAAGATCTTCAGACTGGAGGCCCTGCACCTGAAATATTAACCACATATAATGAGCTTACAAAGCCCAGCAGGTCACCAAAGCCTACAACTGAAATCAAAGCACGATCGAAACAATATGCAGGTCAAACGAGTCAAGTCAGCTATGATCAATGAATCTATACAGGTACGGAAATCAAATCAAAGCGGATCAATCAATACTCAATAGTCAATACGGCGGCAAAAGAAACGTCACAGCTATCAAATCAATAAGTGCTTTCAGTCAATATCTATTCATCGTAGCCCTTTTCTGTCAATCAATATTATCAGTTCAATCAGTCATGTCGTCTAGTCAATCTATTGCATCAATTGAATATCTATTTCAGTCAATAGCAATCTATATCTATTTCAGTCAATAGCAATCTATAATATCAAATCAATCAATAACTGACTCGTGTCAGAGTACACAACAGTCAATCCAATTATGTTCGATGACACTACGACGGATTCAATAATGACGACGTACGATGCTACAGTAGGGAAATCATCTCAATCAATAAAGCACTTTCCAGTCAATTATATCAATCAGCTCAAGTCCCAATAAACAATCGAATCCAGTACGGCGAAATATCAATTGGAAATCAAATCACAATGAAATCATCAGGCCAATAGAAATCAAAGAAATCAATTCTACGATAAATCAAATCCATACGGCATTCAATCAATCCATCGATAAACGGCACGACGAGTCAATATATCAGTATATCAATAACCTATCAGGATCTGTCGTATCAATAATATTCATATGTCAATATCATATCTATATCCATGTCGATATCGGTATCTATCATCGATACAATCTATATTCATGTCGCTGTCGATATCTATCAATACACAGAATCCATATCAATATCGGTGCCGGTGAATCAATACAATCTATATCAATATCAGTGTCAATCTCTATGACTCAATACGCATGATCCATATCAATATTAGTGCCGGTATCTATGAATCAATCAAGTCGAGAAAATCAATCGGAAAAGCAATACGATAAATCAATAAATCCGTCAAATCGATCAATCAATCAAATCCAGTCTATACTATCAAGTCGATCAAATCAATCGGAAGGACAATACGATAATCTACAGTAGCAAGTCGAATCAATGCATAAATCAATGGTATCAATGAATCTATGAATCTATGCCGTCCATGTCCATATCAATATCAATATCAATAATCAATAATCAATAGTAGTATCAATGCTCGATGATCAATCAATGAAATCAATCAAGGAAATCAATGAATCCGTACGTTAAGCAATCAATTCGAATCAATAAATCAATGCATAACAAGAAATCCATACGATGCACATGCAATTCCATACATTGGTCTTACTCGACAAGCACAAACACTAGCTATGATCAACCAGGTAAACTGGCTATTATCAATAGTGCTGTTGTAGAATCCGTATTGCTGTTGTAGATATCCGCACGTTGGTTCTATCAAGAAGAGTCGTCACTCTTTTGCCCGTCGGCCGCCCGTCGGCATATAAAACTCCTTATAACTCCCAATCGTTATATCGATGATCTATGGTCTATGATTTAAAGGAAAGCCCGTCGGCCCACCATCCTGTACAGGTCAATATCTATCTTCAACCAACGTTCAACCAGGTTCCCACTTATCTTTCAGTATCAATCAGTCAATGCAATAATCGATGCAATAATCAATAATAAAGAAATCTAAAACGATCATATCAATAGTCATGCACATATCAATTCAATCTAGCAATTTCAACCAAATCAGAAATCGTACGAAAATCGGGCAGAGTAACGGCAGTCGGTCAAATTTACACAAAAATCTCCAAAAATTATAATTCACCAAATTAATACAGAACGTGCACAGCAACATTCTAAGACCATTCTTCTACTGCTCAAACCAAATCGGACATCATAATAAATTGCAGTCAAAATAAAACTCCGCAGAACCAAAACGAACCGGACGAAATCTACCAGAAACTAATCAAATCGTGCAGAATAATCATGTCTACAACATACCAAAAGTTATGCGGTGAAATCTTTGCCAGTACCAAACCGGGTACGAAAATCACTTACAAAAACACAAATCTGAGCACCATTTCGCAAAATCTCAAAATCTTTGAAAACAGAAGTAGGGTTCGGAATCCTTACAGCGAGACAAACAAAATATCCAACAGCAACGAACGACGAAAATCGCTCCGCGGACCCCGAAATCGGACTTCTTCCTTTGCTTTTCCGGCCTTTCTCTCTGCTCAAAATATCTGATTTATAAAATGTTTTCTCTCTCCTCAAAACGAGCTCATTTTCTTATATCATTAGTGGGATCGGCCCGGCCGATCGCCACATCGTCCCGGGACGATCAGACCAAAATTGATCGTCCTGGACGACTCCCAGAACTATTCTCAGGACGATATTTTCTACAGTGCAGATCGGCCTGGACGATCTCCAATCGGCCCGGACGATCCTGGGAAAAATATCACTTTTCCCAGCAGCTACAGCAACAGCAAAGGAACGAGGTCTCACATTATATATCTGATGTTTGTATAAATTTTGTTAAAAGTGAGAAAAAGAAAATAAAACCTATAGTCCTCAATCTCAAAAAATAAAAAATAAAGAGAAACCAAAGACTCAAAAAGACAAAAAAGAATACAAAGCTTGTAGGAAAAACTACAAAGGACTCAGGTAGCTCATGGTGATACAATACGAATGGGACCAAAAATGCTCGAGGGACTTCACGAGAGCGAAGCCCCTGGTTGCCAAAAACACCTTCGTAGGGGCAGCTGGGATTAGCAGCATTCATTGTCGTCCTTCCAAAAATAAACTCCCAGGCACCAGAGATTCGAGAAAACCGAGTTCGAATAACATAAATAACAGTCATAGGAAAAATTCCTCCAGCTGGCTAGTCCTCCTGATAATGACTTTTTTTATTCTAGCAATTAACGTGGCTTCACAATCGAGAATGCCACAAAAAATTCTATCGTTTCTAGCCCTCTAAATATAGTAGATAGAGGCACAAGCAACTAGAAGGTAGAAACTAATATGTTGCCCAGAAAAAAAAAATTGATCCATAACACTATCAAAGGCCTGGAATAAGTTCGGTCTCATAAGAAGATTGCCTAGCCATGGGAGGAAATGCTTAACAATATTGAATGTAAAATTGCATTCAAAGAAGAGGTGATGCAGGGATTCTTGGCAGAATAACATAGGCAACATTTACTAGAGGTAAGAATCCCACGTGAAGCTAAAACGTTTGCAGTTTTTAATCCTCTTTTAAACGCCATCCAAGCATATGCAAAGTAAAATAGAGCACCCTTTTTGTGCCAAACCAGTTTATGCCAAGATACAGTTTCCAAAGAGAAGTAATAAAGAGAGAGAGAGCAAAAAGTTTTAAAATTAATTTGGAGTTTGAGTGCCCAACCAATAATGCATCTCCAAAGAATTGTCAATGTGGTTAGCTTGAATTTTAGAAACAATCGAGGCATCAAAACCATGAGGGATAAACCAAGTATTGTCAGGAATTATATTAGAAACCGTCCAGCCAAAATAAGATGAAAACACATTCAAAGCCTGCAAATCAATTAGCATGTCCGTAAAATGGCAAATTATTGCGTCCGAAATTCCAGACTCGCCACGTCATCAAAATACATCGGGGTCCCAGTGTTTTTGGGTGACATGACGCATCTGGATTGGTTGTCCGAACATCAGGTGACCGGACGCAATAATTTGACCCACAATAGAGATGTCATTACAGTAGAGGTCCCAAAAGATAAATTGCTATCAGAATGGAGAGATAAAGAAATACTATATTTAATAGTATTAACAATCTTGCATAAATATTTCCAATAAGAAGAGGAGAATGCATTCACGTAAATATTAAAAAAAAAAAAAAAAAAAAGATATTTTCTCCTTTAATGATTGCGACGCCTGCAACCAACCCACGCGAGGTCGGTGGTTTGAATGATCTCAATTCAATTGTTATGCCAATATCAAATTGAACACGTTAAGGTGGACGACTACTGAAGTCCACCAAACCAATAAAAAAAAGGCAGCAATTAAATTTTTACCACGTGAGATATTTAAAAATTATAAATACATAATTTTAATTAAGTTATGCTTTTATAGCCTGTACCGTTATCATGCTTTATTTATTTTTTTCTGATAATAAATGAATGAAAAAATTATAATAATTATCAGATTATCTTAATATAAATTTTGCCTGGATATATTTAAAAATTATTAAATTTCTTATGTGATTTTTTTAGTATATATATAATTTTAAATGAAATTTAACATTTTACATTTCATCATGTATTATAATATATCGACATAATTGTTTTTTTAGAAAATTATCAAAATATTCTAAAAATATTTTATATTAGAATAGACTTAATTTTGTTCTTGTCTTATTCAGTGATATATCTAAATTATTATTGTTGTGTCCTGGAGTATTCGCGACAGTAGAGAAATATATAATTTAACGTCTTAGCATTGTACGAAGATCCAGCACACAATCAGATAAGTGAGAGAGTATAGCGTTTATAAGAATACTAGAGTTTTTACGTGGAAACCCCTAAAAAGGGGAAAAAACCATGGGGCCTAGCCAAGTTTAAAATGATTCCATTATAATTTGAGTCAGTTACAATGGGTTGATTCGCCTCTGAGGGCGATCAGATTACAAGCAACAATTGTACGATAGAAATATGGGTGTCAGGTGATGGTCTGACAGAGCTTCGGGCCTCAAAGGATGGTTAGATAGAAATTCGGGCCTTAGGTAATGATCTGGCAAAGACGAGGGCTTCGGATGGAGGTCTGACAAAGGTGAGGGCCTCTGACGGCGGTCTGGCAAAAGTGAGGGCCTCAAGTGGTAGTTTGGTGGAGCGTAGGGCGTCAGACGGTGGTTCGACGGAGCGCAGAGAGTCAAGCGGTGGTCGGCAGAGCACATGGCGTCAGGTGGTGGTTTGGCGAAACAACGGCGTTAGGCGTTGGTCTGACAGAGCACAAGGCGTCAGGTAGTGGTCCGGCGGAGCAACAACGTTAGGCGGTGGTCCAGCGGAGCACAGGGCGTCCAGTGGTGGTCCGGCAGTAGCAACGGCGTTAGGCGGTGGTCCGACGGAGCACACGGCGTCCAATGGTGATCCGACGTTGGTGGAGCAGTGGTGGTTCAACGGAACTCCGACAGTGGTCGAGGAGGCTATGAAGCAAGAGCGATCTCCGATCTCTCTCTTTTTTCCTTAGGCTTAGGGGTCTTTTTCCAAAAGAAGAGGGAGCTCTATTTATAGATTTTGGGAATGGCATGGCCCGTAAATAGGTGGAAGGATCAAGGGCAAGTTAGGAGTGGTTGGATGGACGGCCGATGTTGAATCCCTTGATCATGAACCATTTGATGGACATTTGAATGCTTTAGTGATGTCGGAATTCAGTGATCTTGGGCTCGTTGGATTTGTCTCGTCGAGCCGCTCTATTTGACTATAAGCTTGTTATGTTTGGAAACCTTTTGGTAATCCAAATTGTTCTTTGAACCTTCCAACAACGCTTCGGGTCCTTGATTTGGACCCATTTGGGCTCGGATTGGGTCGAATTTGGTGTTGTTGGGTTCGTATTTCCGAGACACTCAGTTTGACTATAAGTTTGCTGAAATCAGAGATCGGATGCTCCTAAGTTTAATTTCGGACTATAAATCCTAAGTTTGCTTAAATCCTAAGTTTAGTTTCCAACTTAATTTTGCCTTGAGATTCGTGCCCGATCATGATAATTTTCAGATGATGTATCAATTATATAATACTATATTATTCAACTAAATTGTTAAATATTCAGAATATTTTTTTCTTTTTATAATTATAATTATTATAAATATGAGATAATATAATTATATTTATCTAATAATTTCAGCATATAGAATTATAATATGTGATAATCAAAGATACGGCTATCAAAATTAGTTTTTAGGTCGGGTTCAAGTGGTCATTGAATATGACCATGCACTTTTTAACTCAATCGATTTTTACAAACAGTTTAGTTTTTCAAACTCGAACCTAACCCAAATCCGACCCGCTTTTTTATGTTTTATTAAAATATCTTTATTCAATTCAATTTATTAATGTAAATTTTAGTTCAATCAATTAAAAAAAATTAAGCTTAATTCAATTTGAAAAACATGATTTATTATTTTTTAAAAATAACACTTATTTATTTCATAACAATCTTCTAAAACTCTCATAAGTCAATTAAAAATGGTCAAAATTGGATTGATTTCAAGATTCTCGGTAAACCTGAACATTACCTGATTTTACAAATTGATCAAACTTCTTAACCCGATCTGAATCCGAAATTTTTGGATCGTTGTACCGAATTTTGACACCCCTGATCAAAGATACATATTATTATTCTAAATAAGATTTTTAAACGCAGGCAACTCCGCATACGACTGCTCATTCGCCACCGTCATCTTCTTCAGTTCCGCCACCAACGAGTGCAGATCCCGGAACGAGCTCCCGCCCTCCGCCACCGCCTTTCTTGCCATTTCACTGATCTCAGCCGCCCTCTCCCTCACCCTACTGTTTCTTCCACCCACCGCTGCTGCCAAAATCCTGGCCAGCTCCTGAGCTTCCGGCACCGTAGACCTTCCCTCGGCCACCCTGACAGCCATGCCGGCGTCCTCCAACAGTCGAGCATCTATGAACTGGTCCGCTCCGTGTGGCCACGTCAGCAAAGCCACCCCCGCCACCACGGCCTCAATCACCGAGTTCCATCCACAGTGCGTCAAGAACCACCCGACTGCCGCGTGGCCGAGAATTTCCACCTGCGGAGCCCACCCCTTCACCACAAACCCTCGCGCTGCCACCCTCTCCTCAAACCCTGCCGGAACCTCCGTCCCCTCCCTGACGCACCAGAGGAATCGCAACCCGCTGAGCTCAAGCGCTGCCGAAATCGCCGCCGCTTGCTGCGGCAGCGGAACAACTTGGCTGCCGAAGCAAACGTAAACCACCGATCCCTCCGGGAAGCCATCGAGCCAGGTCAGAACCTTCTCCTTGATAACGGCGTCGGTCTTCCGCTCAACCGGCGAAGCAACGAGTGGCCCCACCGCCCATATCCGACGGTGCCCCGCCGCAATATCCTTCTTTAGTTGTTCGATATAATCGCCTTCAAGATCGGAGAATGTGTTGACGACGAAACCCCAGCTTTGAATGTCCAATAGAAAATTTTCCTTGATTGATTCGGAGACGGAATCGCCTTTTATGTAGTCGCGGAAGAGAGTGGAGAGTTGGGAAAGAGGGAAGGAAGGGGAGTTAGGTAGCGAGGGGAAAGGAATGAGGAGATTAGGATCGGAATTAGAGGGCATCTCGCGCCAGAGTTGGTGGATGGTGGCGATTCCGAAGGCTCCGGATGGCGAGAAGGACAGGCGGGGGATGGAGAGGGATTGCGCGAGACGAAAGGTCCAGGCGGAAGTGAAGAAATCGGAGAGGATGGCCACAGGAGGGTTAGGGTGGGAATGGAACCATTGGAGAATGGGGTAGAGAAGGCCGGACAGGGCGGGGATGAAGTTGCGGATGAGATTCGGGGGAACCTGGTAGGTGTTCTCGACGCCGGTGGGAATATAAGGGGAAGAAGGGAAAGGGAGGATGAGAGGTGAAATGGATGGAGAGGAGGAGAGGATTGGGGAGAGCGTGGGAAGATTGCCGGGAGTGACGACGATGGTGATGGTGAGGCCATGGCGGGTGGAGAGCAGGTGGCAGAGATCGAGGAGAGGAAGCATATGACCGTGTGCAGGGAACGGGATTACCAGGAGATGGGGTGTAGCTGCCTCCGCCATTAGATCTGCCCTCTGCTCTGATAGCTTTCCAAAGCTGCCCGGTCAGAAGAAGCGGTCATTTTATGGGCAAATTATTAGGTCCGCTCACCGCCCATTCACTAAAAATTTGTCACGATTACGCTTTGAAATTTTGAATAAAAAAAAGTACAGTTAAACACAACTCTCCTTGGCCTATTGGTTGATAGCTAAGACTTCCAATTAAGAGGTCTAAGGTTCGAGTCTCTGTATATGCGTTGTGTGTGTGAGTTTGCCTTAAATGACCTAAAAGTCCCAAAAAAAGTACAGTTAAAGCGTAATTAAAATGCAGTTAAAGCACAGATAAATTGAGAGTTTTGACTTCCAACTAAGAGGTTCAGGGTTCGAGTCTATGTGTATGCGTTGTGTGTGTGAGTTTGCCTTAAATGGCCTAAATGTCCAAAAAAAAAGAGCACCTAAAGTTGACCTAAAGCACAGTCAAAACGTATTCCACGAGCCAAGTTTTTAGTGGATGTCCGGACCTATTTATAGATCCAGTGACCGGACCTAATAATTTGCCCATTTTATGAAGGCTAAGAATGATTTGTGTGGTGGTACAGCGGTGGTTTTAGATAAGTTTACAAATAAAGAGAAAAAAATTGTATTATTTTATTTTTAATTACAGTTTTACAATTATAATTTAAGAAAATAATAAATTTAAATTATATAAAAAATTGGGTGATTTATATTTATATATCTAAAATTGAAAATATTAATATCAAAGTGGCAATAGTCAATATATTACCATTTTTTCAAAAAGAGCATTAGGCTTTATTTGTAAAGGCTAAAAGCTTTCGTGGCAGGAAAAATAATTAGCAAAAAATAATTTGTATTTGTAAGATAGCTTTTCCACAGCCCTTTCAAATTTTTAACTTTAAAAATATATTTTTGAAAGTGTGATGGGCAAAGAAGCTTTAAAAAATAAAAACTATATTTATTTTCAAAGTAAATTAATATAAAATTTACTTAATCTTTTATATATTATTTTAATTTTTAAATAAATTTATTAATTATAATATTCATCATTATTATGTGCTACAAAATTCATGACACTCGAGTGAAAGAGTTGTGTGTTCTAAGTCTGCTCTAATATCTAACTAATAAATAGGTAAAGTTTTGAGTTTAGTGGAAAAAACAACGTGGCTTTACCAGTTGAAATTATTTCTCTATGTAATCGATGATTATAAAGGTTGAAGACAGCAAGATTATAAGAGTATAAGGAGGTGTCAAAAATATCGCAGCCATGACTGTATTGATCGAGCCTCGAGCGACAACATGTCAATAATAATGATTGCGCACTTGACAGTCCTATGATGGTGGTTCGAAGACGACTATGCTCAAACATCAATGGTATGGCAATGGTGGGATGATTATAGTGGTTTTGTGGTGACGGTTCAATAGTGGCAGGCTGATGATGCAACGATCAGATGATGCTCACATGGTGAATGCGATTTGATGACAGTGGTTAAGTGGTTGGATGGTGGTGATTCAATGATAGGAAATAGCGGTAGTCTGATGAGAGGTCAGTCTGCGAGGATTTGATACATGTAGCTAGATAGTAGCAATCTAATGATGATAGCTAAGCAATGGTGATTCAACGACGATGGTTGGATAATGATGATCCAACATAAAGATTGGGCATCATTTGTATGCAGATTGGCTCACTTTTGATGTTGATCTAATCATTTCGTTGAGAAGTTCAATTCGTTGAAATCATTGAATAATCCTAATTTTTTTCTTTTTTTTTTCAATTAAAATATACATTCATTAATATTCATAACGCATCAATTATTATTCTAATTTGATGAAACATTTTAAGACAGTCTTCTCCTCTTTGTAGTCTACCTATTCGCTTTGAATTGTCTCAAAGAACTTTGCTCGGAAATCCTCACATCAACTGGTGTTGGAAATACATCCTTTGATGCGTTGAGCTTGATTTTCAATAGCCCGTGAAATCCTGAGCACATAATGCTCGAAACACACGAATCTAGAAGCATACGGAAGAGCTTTCAATTCTCCTTGGGATGATTTTTATTTTTCTCAGAAATTCATTTATTTATCCTCACTACACATTTTATATTTTTTCTGTTTTATGTTTCTTTTTTTGGTATCTATATTTTATATAAATATTTTCAAATAATAACTATAATATCTTTGTTTTATTGCTTTTCACACCGTAATCATTTTTTTATTTAAGTAAACTTTTATTATTATTATAAAAATCTTATTAGTCCTTTATAATTAAATTTATTAAGGTGAATAAATTAATTTCCAATTACAAAATAATTATGCTCATAGTATTTTTTTTTAAAATTATTTTTCACAATATTTTCTTTTCTAAAATAGATTTTATAAAAGTAACCTAAAATTTTTAAATTTTCTTTTCTAGAACATTTGTTTTCTAGAACGTTGGACATTGAAAACTTTTTTGTACAGAGGATTTTGGTGGTTTCCTCTTTGACTCATGATAGAAACACACACGAGTTCTTATTGATTTGTTGGTTGAGAGTTTTGACTATCAACTAAGATGTCTTGGATTCGATTCTTGCGTATGTGATGTGTGCATAAATTTGTCTTAATTAGCCTAAATGTCCCAAAAAAATGATAGAAACACGCAAACAACTTCCCTTCGATCATTGAAAGCAAGAAAATTTCTGAGATTTGTGCTCAATTGGTTTATGATCATTAATAATATAAAAAAAAAAATAATATTATTTAAATTTAAAACTACTCCTTAAAAAGTTGAATAAAAGCTTTAAGGTTTGATAATATGTCTATTTAAGATCCAATTGAAAATTTATTTAAAATATGATTTTGTTAGAATCTTATTATTATTATTATTATTATTATTATTATTATTATTATTATTATTATTATATATTTTTTATAAACATGAGTTTATTGTTTGTGCTAGTAAAGATTCATTCTAGTTTAATGGTTCATTCAATTAAAGTTTCATTTTTAAGCTCAATAAGTTGGTCCTTAATAGGCCCAATAAGATTTATTTTATTAACTAACAAGCTACTCAATAGTACTACTAATTAATTGTACCAAAGAAGCTGTTCAATGAATACTCAATATTTATAGTGAAATTTGAGCTTTAGCTTAACTAAAGATTTCATTTGAAACAACTTTTTTACTGCTTTCTAAAACAACTTTCTTGCACAAAAAATTCCAGCTCAAAAAAAAATTGAACTAAAAAACTACTTTAGAAAGTAGTCAGAAAACCGCCCCAAATCAAGTCTAAGACTTCGTTTGGGTCGATTTTTTTACTACGTCTTAAAGCAGCTTTCTAGGTACTAGAAGGCTGATTTAAAAAGCATGAAGAAATCCTTCCCAAACAAACCCTAAATGAACCTCAAACAATCGTAATTTTAAATTGTTAGGATCTTGATTGAGGAAGAAGAACTCCCTTCATGAGCTTCTTGGGAGAAGAGGAGGCAGGGGCGGATCCAGCTTCTTTTTTTAGGGTGGGCAAAAAATTTTTTTTGGTAGGGGATGGGAAAAAATGATTAGGATTGATAAAATTATGGCAAAAAATTTTTTTGAGAGGGGGAAAAATACCCAAAATATTCTAAAAAATACCCTCTAAAATTAAAAAAAAAAAATTTTTGAGGGTGGGCATTTGCCCCCCCTCACTAATATGGGGATCCGCCCATGAGAGGAGGGAGAGAAATAGAATGGAGAGGGAGAGAGCAGGAAACGAAATTTGTATTTCTAAATCATACCAAGCTATTACAATCTATAACCTATTTATAGGCACAAAAGCAACATAACAAGCTACACAACTAGCTACAAGCATAAAACTATGACCAATATCTAATAATTCTCCACATTGGTCCTAGATTTACACAAAAAAAAAAGATAACTATTGTTCACAAAGAACAACCCCGCCGGTCTTCCCCGCCAATAGTGTCCATCAGATGATTTACAACACCTCAAGCATTGCTACACCACCTTATTGATTTTTCTGCTTTATAAGCTCTAGCTCCACCTCCCGACAGATCTTCTCATTTCACACTGCATCCCACGCAGTCAATTTTCGAGCACCATGTGTGCCTCGCTTCTACGCCCTGTTTGTCCACTCTCACTCGATCTGTGCTTCCTGCCCACGCCCTGTGTCTTGCACTCAAACGGTCTAACTCCGACCACATCTTGCGCATATCCACCCGCGCACCGAGCCCTGCTCCTTCATCTGCGCTCTGCTCGTCTCAATCCCAAGCCCTACACTGCCGCATCCGACTAGTGTCCCGCGTGTCTTCCACCGGTGCCATGCGTAGAACTTCCAAATGCTCAGCGTAATAAATATTAAAAAATTCAGTCACTTCTAACTCCAAGTGTATTCATCACAATAGAACTTCATTCAACATCAAAACTCTTCATAATCACATTTTCAAGAAGATAATCATATATATAATTGTATTTCAATAGAAGTAAAAGGAAATAATCAAAATGGAGGAATTCACAAAATGTCATATAAGCAGCCAATTGACTTAACAATTGACCATAATTTTATCAAATTACCAAGAATTGTGTATAACATCATTTTAAAGCATTAAATGTATTACAATATTATTTTATGAGGTGATAAATAATTTTTAATTTATTAAATAACACTCTCTCCAATTTACTAGTTTAAAATTTCTAATGAAAACACGAAAATATCCAAAATATTCATATCTATAACATATAGAAAGTTACACATTAAAATTTAACATATATGAAGTTATCCTCATTTTTTTATTACAAATTCATAATTTTAATAAAAAAATCTCAAAGCATGCAGTGCAGTTGCTCCGTGGTTTCGTACACCACGACGCCAAACACTAATGAATATTTAATATAAATATCACTTAAAACCATTCCTTCCCCTTAATCATAGAGAGGAGGGATAAGGGAGGCGAGAGAGAAGAGAGAGCAAGCTACTCAAAGTATTTTCATCATCGTTGGATCAATTACTAGATTTCTTTTGATTGTCATAGGTAACTTGAATCATATCTTTATTTTTTGTGATTTCGTGTTCTATGATTTTCATATTTCAAAAATTGATACAAATACTTTTTCTATTGATTTTATCAAACTTTTGTCGTTTAACATTTCTTATGTGATAGATATTGATTTTTATGGGCATTTATGTAATATTATTGAATTTCATTGGATAATTGATAGTTATGATTTTTTAAAATTAATGAATAGTATATAAATTGTCATTCATTTCATAGATTGTGACAAAGGTATTATATTTCATATATATGATATTAAATTGCATAAATAAAATGATATGACTGATATATGATGGATGATATATTTTCATGTAAGAATGTAAGGTTGACTATGAACACTATACTTAATATGGATAAGCTATTAAAATGCTAATCCTTGTACAGGAGGGTGGGCCGACATATATATATTTTTTTTAATAAAAAAGTTTGTGGTATAATCCTAGATGTTAGCCTATAACTGATTGGCTGATTACGCCATCGGGTAGAGAGCGACGACTCCTTTTTTATTTATTAAATGCCGGCCACCTTTGAAAGTAAATAATTGATAGTAAATGAAATATATGGAGATATGATTCATCGATGATTGTGGGTTGATAAGATAGATGGAAGAATAAAAATACCACTTAAAAAGCTAGATGTCATGCCTTGTTGAATAAATTCATATAACAATGATGCCAATATTGACAATTATATATAAAAAGCATATAGAATCAAATACACATACATTTGTTGACCTCTATAGATCTATTATAGTCAATGCAAGCAAAAGAGATGATGATCGATTATTGTTGGTATACAATACATCGTTGAAGATGAAGAATGGAGTGTCTCGATCATAATGCAATGATTTAAAACTTTGTCCGATTACCAAATGTATTATATCGATGCAATCAGGACATCCAATATACCAACAAGAAGTTGTTTGTATGTGCCAATGTGTTAGTTGATGCGATGCTAGCAAAAACTATCCAAATAGCTTCCACTTGTTAAACAGGCTTCGTTGATGAGTTTAGAGCATCGAATTTAATCAAAGAGGGATCCCTCACATTCAAATTGAACGAAAGCAGTCAAAATCAACGGACTACGGACGTACTCGATGTTGCCCAAATGTCGTCCATTTGCAAAATGAATTTCTCTGTTATGTTCGGAATGTTGAAAATACTAGAAAATGACTATCATATTGCATGGATCCTTACATGTGCGAAAATATAACAATTTACTCGCATGCGCGGCGAAGACGACACGTAAATTGCGATGCGCTATAATTGAAAATTTTGACGGTATATGAGGCGGGATAAAAGAAAATCAAAATTAACAAAAAAAAAAAAGTTATTTCAAAATATGACATGTAAGTAGTGTAAATTTGATAATAATACATTTTTTTTAATTAAATTTAATGCTATGTTAATATTAAAATTAATAATCATTTTTTTTTATAAAAAAATCATTATTATCATCTAATTTAATAATATTAAATTATGTATTTAGATGATTTAAAAAAAAAAACCTAAAACAATATGTATATATCCTGTATTATAAATTGAAGTTTTGCTTCTAATCGTTTCAATCCACCTTGCTAATTGCTATTAACTTGCTTTGGCAAGTTATTCCTTTGATGTGTCTTCTGCCACAGCAAGGGCCAAATTCATCTACCTATGTGTTAGCTTGCATGCTTGTTCACCGCAATAACAAAATCTCATTAAAAAAAAAAATTCATTTTGAGCTTCAAAATTATTTTCATAGAATATCTTTTAAAGGAGCACAAATTTCAATATAAACATGTTTTTTACTGCTCCATTTCTTTGAAAATGACCATGCATGAATATCCAATCCATGCAAGCATGATACTTTAAAAATTAAAATACTTCAAAGTATTTAAAGTTGTGAAGTCTTTGGAAGATTGGAACAACATAGCCATGACTTCCACATATTAAATAAGATTTTCTGTTAACTTTTCATGTATCATACACATCAACTACAATGAATCATAGTCAAAGAATAAAATTCCATGGCTTCTTGAGGAAGTTGCCATGATTATGATCATAATGAGCTGGACGTTGATGCATACAAACAGTTTAAAAATATCTTACATGATATTCTTGTTCAAGTAATGCTTAGAAATAAAAAAAGATGCTGAGGACAAAGTTTATAAGAAGGAAAATTGAGATGAAGTTTCATGGAATAATTAAAAGAAGGTTACAGAATGTTAATCAATACGAGTATGATTGGCTTTCTCCGATGCTTGTATAAGGCAACATGACAAGGAATCCAATAATATATGAATGTTATGCAATGTTTATTTCTGGTTCAGAATGAATATTCTAATATGTTGAAGTGTTGCACAAGGCAGAAATGCCCTTCGTTGATCGTCACCTTAAAATTCTCACTATGATCATAAATGAAACACTAAGAGTGTATCCCACAATTCCCTTTGTCATGAGAATTTTTATTTGGTTTGGTTGACCGGATGCAAGAAATATCCGGTCCTAGGCAAAAAACGTCTGTACCGAGGTGTACCGAGTTTTTCAAAAGAACTCGGTACACCTCGGTACAGGCATTTTTTTGCCTAGGACCGGATGTTCCTCTGCATCCGATCGGAGGACGTAATAATTGTTCTTGTCATGAAGCATGCATAAGAAGATATTTTGGAAAGTTAAGTAGTTAACATCCCTTCAAGAATATATATTGAGGTGCCCATTATATCAGTTCAACATTATATATATATATATATATATATATATATATATATATATATATATATATATATATATATATATATATATATATATATATATATATATATGAGAAGAAAATGCTAGCCAATTTTTATTCAAGTTGGTTCTCCAAAGGCTTATCCAAGGCGTTGAAGCATCTCATCACTTTCATGCCATTTATTTATGGTCCAAGAATATACTTTGGCATGAATTTTTGTCAAGATTACTTTTAAAAATATAAAATTGAGATATTACACAAATGTCACGGGATCCGCATCACTTTTACAAACGGACAGAAAGCGTTTGTAGGCACCTAAAATGAAATGTTGTGCACATCTCAACGACAATTAATTGCACAAATAATCATATTTGAGTATGTAAAATACGCCCCTTCTACATTAAAATTGAATTTTCTAAATTTCAATATGCAACATCGAGTAGGGTACCGACGCCTCTAAGATGAGTGTATCAGCCTTAGGAAGCAAGCGACTGCCCCGAAAAGAGTGCTATCGCCTAGAGAAGCAAGTCACCTTGAGAAGCGTGCATATTAAATTATAAAATGCTTAATATATATGCTATTTAAATCCCCGATGATGGCCGTGTTGAATGTTGATATCAACCGGAGGGGATTCTATACCTTCAAATATTTCCAAATGCTTATGAAATACAAATATTTTCAAATGTCAAAATCACCCTGATAATGGTCGTGTTGAAAGCTATTCTCAACCGGAGAGGATCTCAAATATTTAAAATACCCACAAATTTCAAAATTAAATCATATTTGAAATAAAATCTCAATGAATTTTATATTATTCAAATAAAATTTATTATTTAAAACTTAAAGCAAAAATACATCCACATCCGCAAACGTTTGTTAAGGATGATAAATTTCAGAATAACTTCAACTCACAAAAGCAAAAATGTCTAATTGAATGTATCACTGTGATTCATTCTCAAATGATTTCTCGCCAGCGGGGACGTGGCATGTGCCCTCTGACCGGGTGTCGTCTTGCTGCAAAATAGCACCACTATATCACGTTACGGTCAAAGCCCGTATGTTCTCCAATGGTTAAAAGCTCATTGAGTAATGAATCATAGGGTACACTCAATAAAGCATAAAGATTTCTGTTAGCTAAGGTTGACTAAAATTTGTCTCCTTAAACAAGCATCCACCCCAAGTCTATAAGGTACCCTTGGACGAAGCAACCTATGGCTGCTGACAAGGATCCTTCTGTCAGGTTGGATCGACTACCTCCTCTGACTAAGTAGACTAGGGACCACGATGACCCGGGACGACGAAACCATGGGATCTTGATCGGGCTCATCATCATTCCCCCCCACCATCTGCTTTAAGTATAAAAATAATAATTTATAATTCTAATTTCATATGTTGCTACTATATGCTAGGTATTTCGTACCTCCTTAATGACTAGCCTTAATCGAAAGTCCTCTCTCGTGATCGGGAGGGGTAATTAACCATAGGTGCTTGTGGCTATGGGAAACCTAGAACCAGATTTTAAAGTTCTCACAAAATGAGGGCGAAATCTCTGGGTAGTGTTTTATCCCAAAGTTCATCTGCCTTCTGAAAATTTGATCCGGAACATCGTTAAAACTCTCCTACGCATGGGAGGGCGGGGCGCAAATTTTTAGAGCCCACAACATTGTAAAATAATATACTCATAAAAATTAAATGATAGCGATTGAATATATTGATGTGGTTCTTGCATGTGATTGTAACATTGATAATAGTGATAAAAGTATTCGATCATGAATTCATGATATAGAAGCTTTCATGATTCATATATATAACAACCAATAAATATAATTGATACCACTGTAGTTGAGATTATGTAGATTATCTTAATATAAAATGATGTATTTACTTTTCTAGTATATATATAATAGTTATTTATGAATTTCAGTGTAATGATTTCAAAATTTTTCTTATTTATTGAATATATTGATTCACATCGCTAATGATTGATCATTATTTATATTGATATATACTAATTTAATATTGATTGAGATGAACATGTATATTAAATTTTGAGACCTTGCATTCAAATCTTTGGTAGTTTTGTGGTCTTCTTGGGCTGTGTAAGTTTATTATGTATATTTTATTAATTTTAGGTCAGGAAAGAGGTCAAGATCCTATGGAGTGAGGCATATTAGAATCTTCAAGTTTTCTTTTATTTTTTATATTTTTGTTTTATTCTTTTATAGTCAGTAGTCTCATGAGATAGATTGATGTTATAAGTGATCTCATGGCTATTGTAAATTTGATTTTGATAAATGAAGATAGTAAAAGATTTTGATGTGTTGAATTACTTCTGTTGGTTGTTTTTTTAATTCAAGTGAAATTCCATTACATTAGTCCTTACTATACTTGGTCAGAACACTGTTACAATAAGCCTTAAACATTAGTCCTTTAAGAATGTATAAATAATATAATTAAGTTTGCCATCGAAAGGAAAAAAAAAAAAAAAAATATGAACAATTATCCATTTTTTAATTTATTTCTTACTACTTCTTATATAGCTCTTACAAGACATACATTTTAAGTGTATCATGTGAGGGGGAACTTCAAAACCATTATTAGACAACTAAATTACCACAATGAAGGGAAGCTATGATAGTTGAACGCCAAGCTCTTGAGATGAATCACCCTTGGTATGTCGTCACTTTATTGCTAGTAAAGCATTTAATTAGGTACAAGTAAACATATAAAATCAAATATAACTTTGATAAGTAGATAACGAAGTACAAGGCATGCCTAATTGAATAGGAATACACTAAACAAGAAGAGCCAACTTCTGAGAAACATATTCCCCAATTGGCTAAATGGTTACTATTAAGATGCTTTTAACATTTAACAAATTGTGTTCTGAATCAACTGGATATAAACAACACATTTTTAAACAATGATCTACCGTTAAAAGTTTATATAGACTTTCTTGATTTCACTAATAAAGGGGAGACATCTCAAACCAAAGGAAAGTTAGCATGTAAATTACATAAGTTAATTTATGGACTAAAGAAGGTATCATGATGATCGTACTCTAAATTCTCCATGTCATTAATTAATTTTGGCTTCAGTCAATCCAAGTTACATTATTCATTATTTACCAAAGGAGCTGGAACCACATTCATAGCATTAGTTCCCTATGTCAATGAAATTATCATCACTATACCTTCTATTTCTATCATAGATTCATTGAAATCATTCTAAGCACCAAATTTAAACTCACAAGATTGGAGGATTTGAATTATCTTTTAAGCCTTTAGATTGCTCAATATAGCAAAGGCAACATCCAATCTTAGCGATAATACACTTGACAACTTTTGGAAGATGCAAGAACTTTTGCTAGTGAACCAACAAACATTCCAATGGATCCAAGAAATAAATAAAGCGCTTATGATGGAGATATATTGCTTGGCAGTTCACAAAATCAACACCTTGTTAGACGGTTCTTATAACTCTTTTTATCATGCATGAACATCACATTTGAAGCAATCAATTCCTATCTCAACCATATACTCTAAATTTAATGGCAATCAACCATCTGCTACATTATCTCTTGTCAACTCTATGACAAGTTATATTGCTCTCTAGTTAACCTTCCTTGCAAGTGAAAGCTTTTTTCAATTTAGATTGGGGATCATGTCCCTATACATGAAGATCGGTTAGTGGACATTACATGTTCCTGTAATATTCATTGATTTACTGGAAAGAAAAAAAAAAGCAATTCACAATCCAGTATCTCGAGATCATCTACTAAGGCATAACATATATGACCTTGACCGTTATTATCAGTGAATTGATTTGGATCACTCAATTGTTGTGTGACTTCCATGTTAAGAACCCCACACTTGCACCTATATTTTACAACAATCATGAGCGTACAAAATAGATTGAGATAGAGTATCACTTTATCAGTACAAAGTCACCAAAGGGTCTTATTAAGCTTATACAAGTCAACTCTTCAACTCATAGATATGTTCAACAAGCCATTGGCATCACACCTTTATCTTCATTTCCATCATGGATGGAAATTAAGAATATTTACAACCAATATTTAGGTGGAGTATTGCAAGCATGGGTTTCAAGTTAGAATATACCAGTCCATCCAATTATCCACTAATCCATCTAGGCACTTTTTTTACTACATAGAAAAGATATTATGTCGCGATTGTATAAGAAGGATAGCTAGCTAAAGGCACTACAATATTATATGGAGCTTCTCTTCAATAAAGAAGTATTTCATTTTGTTATCTTAATCTTCCTCATATTTCTTAACAATTTCGTCGCGTCCATGAAGCTGTCGTGTCTAACCATGCCGCGCAGCTGCCGTCGTGTCACCTAGCTGTTGTCACGTCAGGCTGTCGTGTAGGCCGCCCATGCTGCAGCCTCACAAACTGCTCTTCTTGACTTCACGCATACCCAATTCTTGGCTAGGGTTCGACCCGACACAGACCGCTTCGATGCAGGTCGCTCCGCTGCTCCACCTCGACCGCATGCGTGATAACTCAACCAATCAACCTCGCCCAACGACCAGGCCCTATGTGCTACGCCTACGTGAGTCGCGACTCAACAACTGCACCCGCGGGTGGTCAGGTCAACTCGGTTACCCATGCGAGTCAGATCCGTGCTTGAAATCCTGTCACATTTAATTAAACGGATCGGATTCGAATCAATTCATTTACATACAAATTGACTCGAATTGAACCCGAACCAAAACGGTTAACTCAAATTGACACCCTAGTAAATGGAGTACGGAGCGGTCTTCGAAGTCCCGAAACTTCTAAAAGATTGACGCCCTAACCAAGCTTCTGGTTTATCTCCCTGTTTCCCGCAATCATTCCAAAGCCTTCGCCTATACCCTTCAAATTTCATTCGTTTTTTTCTCCCATCCTTCGCGGAGGTCGTCATCGCCGCCATGGCGTGTTACTAATGCCGTTCAGCGCTCTAATAACCTTAATTGTATTCAGGGGCGTGAATAACAGTTGCCCAAGCTCATCTTCTGTCACTCATGGTCACTCGCTTAATGTGTGTTTTTCTTCCGTGCTATGATAATATCCTGAAGTTGCTGAGTTTCTACCGGCCGTCTGGAATCTCTCATGGCGCTTCAGTTCCGTAGGCTCATATCTACAAACTACTTGGACTTCAATAACTGCTCCATGATTGCTCCAGCCATGGTAAAGTTGACGTTTTTGAAATCCTTAATGTTTTCTTGGTATATAAAATACTTGAATGGTTGGCTCACTTATTAATTGCCCTTTTCAATCCTTGTTATAAGTCATTTCAAGTTGGATATTTCCACTGAAAGAAAACAGGAAAAATTAAGGCATCAGTTACCTTTGTTTCATAATGCGTCGATTAATTTCATAGATAATGAGTTACTTGGATGTGATTCATGTGCCGTTTAACCAAGTGAAGGATCTTCCATTGAAGAGGGAACTTTTAGTTTTTGGAATGGTCGAAAATGGGAAAAAAGGCAGGGGCTTTATGGTTTTAAAAAATATGATCATTTTCTTTTCTTGGAAATAATTTTACAACTGCATGCATTTTTTAGGATTTTTACCCTATGATTGCTATATTTTGGTCGACTTCGAATTTCCTTCTAGATTACTGATTCTGTTGAAAATTTTTTTGCAGCTCCAGTTCAAGGCAGTGCCAAATTTTCCATGTTCCTGCGTCTCATTCTCCCCAAATAGCTTCATTAAGAGGTCTGGGAGGGAAACGCATATTAGAACCTCAAATTCTTTGAATAAAATTCACAGCAATATATATAATGTTTCTTTTTGTCTCAGTAAGCACTGGAGAAATAGCCCCCTTTGTTCTGCCAGGCAAGGTAGTCTCAACTCTGTCATGGCTGGAGGCAAGGGTTATACGCCTAATTTTCCTGCTCATGAGCTTCTGCGTAATAGATCAATTTCTTCAATTCGAAGTAAGTTTCAGCCATCTGCGAAAGCAAATGGGCTTGTTAAGGATGGCATTGATGGAGATATAAAGTCCACACCTCAAATGATTAATGTGAAGAAGAAGAGGAATAAATCTTTGTCGATTATCTATGAAAATTCTGGACAGCTGGGCACTGAAATTATCAGCCATCCTGTTACAAGGTCAGCAGAAGAAATACCGAGCGAGAGGAAGGCTATTAACGATAGTGAAAATAAGAAAGGATCAACTAAGAGCCGTAGTAAAGTTAAAGGTGGCAAGGGTTTGAAGAGGGAAAACAAGAATTATAATAGCAAGAAACATTTAGAAATTTATGAATCTTGCTCCTCTTCTGCATCTCCAGAAACTATAGAAGTGAAAAAAGCATCAAGGGCAAAGAAAAGAAGAGTTGCTAGTGCATTGCAGATTGCACAAAATAAGAGCACAAATGCATTCACTGAAGGAGTAAAAACTAGGAATCAGCAATTGATGCCCTTATATCCACCTTCTGGTAAATCAGTTGTAATTGTGGAGTCTGTAACAAAAGCAAGGGTAATCCAGGACTACCTTGGTGAAAAGTATGAAGTTCTTGCTAGTTATGGTCATGTTAGGGACTTAGCTAGAAGGTCGGGATCTGTGCGTCCTGATGATAACTTTAGCTTGGTCTGGGAAGTACCTTCTAGTGCATGGACTCATCTTAAGAGCATAAAGATAGCACTAAGCAGGCAGGTTTTCTTTTGTTAAGTTCTAGCATAATTGCAATCCCTGAAGAAATTGATGCAGACATTTGATATATTTAGGAACTTATATCTCATATTCTTTTTAAGAAAGTTACATCCATTAGAACAATGCTCATCTACATGGTCATGGTCACAACATCTCAAGAATTAAACAGGTTAGCATGATTAAGAACTTCATGTTCTATCATTATAGTACAACAAAGTTGTTACTGAAAGCTAAAATTGGGTTTCTGGAAACCAAATTATCTGTTGAAGCCTTGAGCTGTGTAAAATTTCAATGTCTTGGGTGGTTTGAGGTTTTCTTCATTCACAGATGTTATGCTTCATGGAGAAAATCTGTCCCAAGTCCCAGCTGAACTGGTTTGATAGACTTCTATTGAACTTGTAGCTAATATATCCAATAATTTTAGCATTAAAGGTCAATTTTACATGTTTCCCTCTACTATATTTAATTGGGATGAATTTTAAATAATTCATTACCATAACAATGCAACATTGGATTATGCGGCTGATAAGCTGACTCTAAATAGTAGAGATAAGGCAAATTTTGATGATGATGATGTGTTATGCGACTGATAAGGTGGTTTTCTTTCTTGGACAAGGTCATATGCTAGCTTGTAATTTATCATTACTTTGCAGATTATAAGGCTTATTGTAGGAACAATAAGCTGTTATTGAACACACAGTTTTACTTGTGGCTACAACGACTTCATCCCACTTCATTATGTATGGGCTTTTGCAAACTTTGATATTAGTGTAGCACACGTGCTATTAAATAAGAAATGTATCTCTGTCCTTTTAACTTAAGCATCTTATGGTTTGACCTTTTCAAGATCTATGTTCTTACGTGTTGGAACAAGAGTGTGCCAAGAGTTACGAATACAGAAACTGATGTGAAACGTACATGCGATGATGGAGTTACTTTAAGAAATTAACGAGAACAATTTAAACAAATAATCCCAAAGTAAAATTATCACTTATAGCAAAAGATTGATCCTTGGAATTCGTATTCTTTAACTTGGTTAGGCAAGGTAGAGCAAGATCAATCAACCAAGCAATTCAAGAAACACAAAGAATAATTGTAAAGCTACAGTTGCTATAGGGTGCTGGAGGTGTTTGGACAGCAATTCTAGGTCTCCAATGGTGCAGGACAACAGGCTGCCCTGGTTGGAATGCATGAGTATACAACAGATTTTAGGGGGGGGGGGGGAGGTGTCACGACCCGGCCCGGTTAGCTCGCAAGTGCGAGGCGGGAACAGAGATCGGACATAAAGAAGATAAAAGAAATATTACAAGACAATTAATATAACTCCAAAATGAAACATCAATATGAAGAAAGAGCCACTACAATCTCCTAACATAAAAATTTTCTCTTTTCTTTCATTCAAAAATCACCAATCAAGGGATTTAACATTAAAAGTACAAAAGTATACAATAAGAGGATCTACAAGTATAATCTTTCTCTTGCATTCTAGTTCTAATCCTCCTATACAAAACATCAAAATACAAAAGAACCTGCCGCCCGTCGTCTCCCTACGACGGTAAGTACGCGGAGGTTGCTCAGCCATTACCCCTTCCTAGTTCCTCCTGAAAAGTATCCCCACAACGAGGGTGAGTCTTATACTCAATAGGTGAGAATGGAAATTCAAATGAACTTTAACATTAAGATAGAGAACTATAGCATGCTTGGGAAATTTTAATAAAAGAATCATCAATCATAAAAAAGTTGTACTCAAAGAAGAACATACCTTCACCTCAACTTTCAAAATGCATAATCCTTCCATAACCTTTCCTTTCATCCTTTAGAGAACATCATGCCTCAAGTAGTAATTTCAATTGTATATAACATGTATGAAACATTCATAAATAGTTTAATATATTTATAACTATAACACCCGTCTCAGGAGTATCACTTGTACTGATCAGGTACACATAATTTGGCCATTTCCTTTTCCATTGGTTCATAGGAACCATCCTTTTCCATAGCTCATAAGAGCTTCCTTTTCCATGGCTCATAAGAGCCTCCTTTTCCATGTGATACTCCCGCGTCAACATGCACACACATATATTATTTATATAATCATAGGGTATGCTTGATGTAATTCTTTCTTAGACTACTCACATGTGTAATTCCTTAAAGAAATGCATGCTTATGTACTTTTGCATGTAAGAGAAATGACATGTAAAACATAATTAGAGAATGAGCATGAAATCCATAGGTTGCACATTTGCATAAAGAGAACTTTGCATTCGTATCAAATATCCATAAGCTTACAAGGGAATATAAAACATAAAAGTCTCATAATAAACATAAAGGAACTTGTCATATTCAATGTAATTAGCAATTGAAGGAAAATTTGTTTAAAATTCATTTGAAATATTCATTCCACCTACCTCAATCCGTGCCCCCCCCTTCGTTTGTCTGAACGAGTCCTTTCCTTCCACAGTTAAAATCTAAAAGAGCATACAACAATGCATAAGTAAAAGTTTTCCCTCACAATTTCCTAAATCCTTAAACGAAAGTAAATTGCATAAATCAACCTAATGTCTTGTTTAAGTTTCAATTCAAACCCCACCCACAATTCATGGTATCTCTCACCTCCATTCATTCTCAATTAGCGTTTATTTAAAACCATGGATCTTAAATAAGCAAACATTCTTCCTACAATCAAATATTAATTTAAACATTAATGACTTTCTTGGATTAAGGGAATCTATAATTAAGAAAACTTGTAAATAATTCTCTAGAATCTTTCTAAAAGCCTTTTTGGAATCGTAGGGATCAAAATTCCTTAATTAGGGAGAAACCCTAAATTTCTAACTCAAAGTTTTTGGCTTAAACAATAAGTGTCTTCACATAAAACCTTCCTCAAATTACTAAAAACAATATAATTGTGAAAGCATTTACAAGGGAGATAAATTTTTTAGCAAACCCTAATTTCAAAAATTTTCATTATTCACAAAAAACTCAACTTAATATGGTTTAGAAAACTCTCCCTAAACCTTCCCTAGACTTCTCTCAAAGAAAACCCAAAGAAAACCTAAGTTTTTCTCAAAGCCCTAATTTCATCTCTTCCAAAAAATCTTGAGAAAGAGAGGAGAGAAATTGATTCTAAAGCATACCTTTCACTTCCCTTAGTCTCCTCTACGTTTTCCTCAAGTTTTCTCCCGGCCGCCGGAAACGCGCCGGAGCCACCCGAAGAAGCCCTAGCCGTCCGCCCCCTAGGAATCCCGCTCCCTTTCGTTCGGTTCGTGCGAATGGGGGAGAAGGAGGGCTCGGTTTGCCTATTAAGGGAGAAAGGGGATTTTGCAATTGACCATATTACCCTCACTTAAACTCTCCAAGCTTTAATAATCTCTAAGGGCATTATTGGTATTATTAGTCTTCGGAAATTTTTATCTCTCAAATTAAGAGGAATTAAATATAAGTTTTATACATCAAATTTCTTAGAATTTTGCGCTCTATTTTATAAAATTATTTGCGTCGAAATCCGACAACTTCAAAATTTTCACTTAAAGTACGTCGCGGCGCTTTGAAAAGCGTGCGAGGACTAAAGCGCCATTTTCGGGTTTTACAATTCTCCCTCCCTTATAAAAATTTCGTCCTCGAAATTTAATACAAGCTCAAGAAATCATACCTTAGTCAAAAAGGTGAGGGTAGCTTTCCCTCATCTCTGATTCCTTCTCCCAAGTAGCATCTTTCTCAGATCCATGCTTCCACATAACTTTAACATAAGGAATCTCTCTGCTACGAAGCTTCTTAACATCATAATCTATGATCCTTTCAGGCTCCTCTACAAAAGTCAGATCTGGTTGGATATCTATAGCTTCAGTACTGATCTTCTGAGTTTCATCTGCAATGTATTTCCTCAAAGAAGATATGTGGAATACATTATGTACTCCACTCAAGTGAGATGGCAAAATCAATCTGTAAGCTACACTGCCAATTCTCTCTGAAATCTCAAAAGGGCCAACATACCTTGGACTTAGTTTCCCAACTTTGCCAAATCTCTTTACACCTTTCATAGGACTAACCTTGAGGAATACAAACTCTCCAACATTGAACTCCACAGATCTATGTTTGGCATCATAATACTTCTTTTGTCTATCTTGAACAGCCTTCAATCTATCACGAATCAGCCTTATCTTCTCAGTAGCATCATCTACTAGGTCAGCTCCAACTATCTTTCTTTCTCCTGTCTCCGCCCAACATAAAGGAGTTCTACACCTCCTTCCATACAAAGCTTCATAGGGTGCCATACCTATACTTGCTTGGAAGCTATTGTTATAGGCAAATTCAATCAATGGAATGTGTGTCTCCCATTTGCCACCAAAGTCCAGTACACATAATCTGAGTAAATCCTCCAATGTCTGAATAGTCCTCTCTGATTGACCATCTGTTTGTGGGTGAAAGGCTGTACTGAAAGTGAGTCTGGTGCCCATTGCCTCCTGAACTTTCCTCCACAATCTAGAGGTGAATCTCCATCTCTATCTGAAACTATTGATCTTGGTACACCATGAAGCCTAACAATCTCATTAACATAAACACTTGCCAACTTCTCAACAGCATCAGATTGCTTGATAGGCAAGAAGTGTGCTGACTTGGTCAATCTATCAATGATCACCCATAAGGCATCATGACCAGTTCTGGACCTAGGCAATCCAACCACAAAATCCATGGCTATGTCTTCCCACTTCCATTCTGGTATAGGCAAAGGCTGCAATAAACCTCCTGGCTTTTGATGTTCCACTTTAACCATCTGGCAAACTGTACACTTAGCCACAAATTCTGCTACACTTCTCTTCATCCCTGGCCACCAAAAGTATTCCTTCAAATCTTGATACATCTTGTTACTTCCTGGGTGAATTGTATAACCTGAATAGTGTGCTTCCTGAAGAATGTCCTTCCTCAAATCTCCAACATCTGGGATACAAATTTTGCCTCTATACCGTAGTAGTTCATCCTCATCAAGTTCAAACTCCTCCACATGACCAACCTTCACCCAATCTAGGACTTTCTCAAATTCTGCATCTTGTGGCAAAGCTTCTCTTATCCTATCCTTCAATGTTGACTGAACAGTCATCTGATTCAAAGCAACAAACTCTGCATCATCAGGTTGAACTACAGAAATCTCTAACTTCTCCAAGTCTCTAATCAATTCAAGCTGTTGTGTAATCATCCAACTGGCACTGGAAGTTTTCCTGCTTAAAGCATCTGCTACAACATTTGCCTTGCCTGGATGATATTGGATATCCAAATCGTAGTCCTTGATAAGCTCCAACCATCTCCTTTGCCTCAAATTCAACTCTTTCTGAGTGAAGATGTATTTTAAACTTTGATGATCAGTGAATACTTCACACTTCACCCCATACAAATAATGTCTCCATATCTTCAGGGCAAAAACCACTGCCGCTAACTCCAAATCATGGGTTGGATAGTTTCTTTCATGGTTCTTCAGTTGCCTTGAAGCATAGGCAATGACCCTTCCATTCTGCATCAATACACAACCCAACCCTTTGTGAGAGGCATCACTATAAAGCTGAAAACCATCCGTCCCTGACGGAATGGTAAGCACTGGAGCAGTCACCAAACATTGCTTCAACCTTTGAAAAGCCTCCTCACATTGATCTGACCATACAAACTTCACTGCCTTCTGGGTCAATCTAGACAAGGGCATAGCTATACGAGAAAACCCCTCAACAAACCTCCTATAATAACCAGCTAAACCCAAAAAGCTCCTGATCTCCGTCACAGTAGTGGGTCGTGGCCAATCTGCTATAGCTTGCACCTTGTGCTGATCCACAGAGATCTCTCCATTGCTAATCACATGACCCAAAAAGTGTACACTCTTCAACCAAAATTCACATTTGGAGAACTTAGCATACAAGTCATTATCCTTCAAAGTATACAACACTGACCTTAAATGGTTTGCATGCATCCTTTCATCTGGGGAGTAAACGAGTATGTCATCTATGAATAACAATCACAAATAGATCCAAAGAATCCTTAAAGATTCTATTCATAAGGTCCATAAACACTGCAGGGGCATTTGTTTAGGCCAAAAGGCATCACTGTAAACTCAAAATGCCCGTATCTAGTGTTGAAAGCTGTCTTTGCTATGTCCTCTTCTCTGACCTTGAGCTGATAGTATCCTGATCTCAAGTCTATCTTGGAAAACACAGAGGCACCCTCCAACTGATCAAACAAATCATCAATTCTTGGAAGAGGATATTTATTCTTTATAGTCAGCTTGTTCAATTCTCTGTAGTCTATGCAAAGCCTTAAACTTCCATCCTTCTTTTTCACAAAGAGCACAGGAGCACCCCAAGGCGAAGTGCTAGGCCTGATAAATCCTTTACTAAGCAATTCCTCCAGTTGATCTTTCAGTTCCTTCAGTTCTTTTATGGCCATCCTATAAGGGGCTTTAGCAACAGGATCTGCTCCACTAACCAGTTCAATGGTAAAATCAATCTCCCTGCTTGGAGGCATTCCAGGTAAATCATCTGCGAACACTTCTGGATACTCTTGCACAACAGGTATCTCCTCTAACCTCCTCTCTTCTTTCTTTTCCTCCTTAACATAAGCTAGAAAGCCTTCATTACCCTTCCTCAATAATTTGTAAGCCACCAACGAAGAGACTATCATGGAAGTTAGGCCTCTTTCTCCTACAAATTTGAATTCTTTCTCCCCTGGCATACAGAATTTAAGTTCTTTCTTATTACAGTCTATGGTCACAAAGTGACTAGACAACCAATCCATCCCTAGGATCATATCAAACTCCGTTAAGGGCAATAACATAAGATCTGCGCCCAAATTTCTATCACACACAATCAACTCCACATGACACCCTTTGTTGGTTTCCAACTGACTCCCATTAGGCATCAAAACAGATAAGGGTCTGAGCTTAAATGAGGAAGATAAACCAACAGACTTAACAAATTCCTCCGAAATGAAAGAATGAGAGGCTCCCGTATCAAACAATACCTTAACAGGCTTGTTACAGACAAGTATCGTTCCTAGATATCATGCATGTAACATAACATAAAGCTTAATTTACTCATAAATCATAAAGGAATCTATTAACATTATATTAAATGCATACCTGTGATAACATCAGGAGAGTCTTTTGCTTCTTGTTGTGATATTCCATAAACTCTTGGTTGAACCGGGGGACGACGAGCTTGGCCTTGTGATGGGGTAGATCCAGTAGACTCTACAGTTCTTGGCCTGCCAGCTGTCCTCTGAGGAAAAGTGTTTCCTGTTCTGGCTGCTGGGGTAGACTTCTGTCCCAAAGTAGGGCAAAACTTTGCCATGTGCCCTGGCTGATGGCACCAAAAACATGTATTGGTGCCAGAAAGGCACTCTCCCCTATGAGCCCTTCCACATTTATTGCACATAGCAGATGGAGTACTGCTCTCTGAAGTGTTGGGCTTGGGCTTCTTCCAATTTGGCCTTCCAGAATGAAAAGATTGTGCAGGCCTTGATTTATCTTCATACTTCCTCTTCTGGAAGTCTCTCTTCCTCTGAACACTCTGATAATCAAGCTCAACCTTCCGTGCTTTATCAACTAGTTTAGAGTAATCTTCAATCTCAAAAGCAACCAATGGCTGTCTAATGCTATCTCTCAAGCCACAAAGGAAACGGTGGCATTTCTCTTCTGCATTAGGAATCAGATGAGAGGCATACCTAGATAGCATTGTGAATTCAGCCTCATACTCTGCAACAGTCTTATCTCCCTGTACCAATCTATTGAATTTGTCTTGCATTGATCTCCTGGCAGTCATTGGTACAAACCAATCTCTAAATACTTTGACAAATTCCTCCCATGTGATTTGACTGCTAGATCTCCCAGTAAAGGTTTCTTCCAATTGTCTTCTCCACCATCTGTTTGCCTCCCCCTTGAAGGCATAAGTAGCTAAGGCTACCCTCCTATCCTGAGGGCATAGCATCCCCTCCAAAATCTTCTCAACTTCCATTAACCAGTCCTCTGCTTCAATAGCTCCACCTCCCACAAATGATGGTGGCTTCATGTCCTGGAATAACTTTAAATACTTGTCAATTGGAGCACTTCCACTACTTCCAGCTTGAGTCTGCGTATTCCTTATCATCCCCGTCATAGCCGCCATCATTTGGGTAAAAGAGTCCAAAGTAGCATTAATGCTACTACCTTGTGGCTCCACTACTGAAGGTAGGTCTCTCCTAACCTCTCCCGTGTTGCCATCAGTGGCATCTAGTTCTGGTTCCTCAGCCCTGAGACATAAAGCAACAAAGCAATCTAAGCATTAAATAACACAAAGCACCTTATACCTACCCTAACCTATAAGATCTTCCTATTGGCTCTTTTTATGAAAATCAATATCCTCAAATCCTTGCTCTGATACCACTCTTGTCACGACCCGGCCCGGTTAGCTCGCAAGTGCGAGGCGGGAACAGAGATCGGACATAAAGAAGATAAAAGAAACATTACAAGCAGACAATTAATATAACTCCAAAATGAAACATCAATATGAAGAAAGAGCCACTACAATCTCCTAAACATAAAAATTTTCTCTTTTCTTTCATTCAAAAATCACCAATCAAGGGATTTAACATTAAAAAGTACAAAAGTATACAATAAGAGGATCTACAAGTATAATCTTTCTCTTGCATTCTAGTTCTAATCCTCCTATACAAAACATCAAAATACAAAAGAACCTGCCGCCCGTCGTCTCCCTACGACGGTAAGTACGCGGAGGTTGCTCAGCCATTACCCCTTCCTAGTTCCTCCTGAAAAGTATCCCCACAACGAGGGTGAGTCTTATACTCAATAGGTGAGAATGGAAATTCAAATGAACTTTAACATTAAGATAGAGAACTATAGCATGCTTGGGAAATTTTAATAAAAGAATCATCAATCATAAAAAAGTTGTACTCAAAGAAGAACATACCTTCACCTCAACTTTCAAAATGCATAATCCTTCCATAACCTTTCCTTTCATCCTTTAGAGAACATCATGCCTCAAGTAGTAATTTCAATTGTATATAACATGTATGAAACATTCATAAATAGTTTAATATATTTATAACTATAACACCCGTCTCAGGAGTATCACTTGTACTGATCAGGTACACATAATTTGGCCATTTCCTTTTCCATTGGTTCATAGGAACCATCCTTTTCCATAGCTCATAAGAGCTTCCTTTTCCATGGCTCATAAGAGCCTCCTTTTCCATGTGATACTCCCGCGTCAACATGCACACACATATATTATTTATATAAATCATAGGGTATGCTTGATGTAATTCATTCTTAGACTACTCACATGTGTAATTCCTTAAAGAAATGCATGCTTATGTACTTTTGCATGTAAGAGAAATGACATGTAAAACATAATTAGAGAATGAGCATGAAATCCATAGGTTGCACATTTGCATAAAGAGAACTTTGCATTCGTATCAAATATCCATAAGCTTACAAGGGAATATAAAACATAAAAGTCTCATAATAAACATAAAGGAACTTGTCATATTCAATGTAATTAGCAATTGAAGGAAAATTTGTTTAAAATTCATTTGAATATTCATTCCACCTACCTCAATCCGTGCCCCCCCCCTTCGTTTGTCTGAACGAGTCCTTTCCTTCCACAGTTAAAATCTAAAAGAGCATACAACAATGCATAAGTAAAAGTTTTCCCTCACAATTTCCTAAATCCTTAAACGAAAGTAAATTGCATAAATCAACCTAATGTCTTGTTTAAGTTTCAATTCAAACCCCACCCACAATTCATGGTATCTCTCACCTCCATTCATTCTCAATTAGCGTTTATTTAAAACCATGGATCTTAAATAAGCAAACATTCTTCCTACAATCAAATATTAATTTAAACATTAATGACTTTCTTGGATTAAGGGAATCTATAATTAAGAAAACTTGTAAATAATTCTCTAGAATCTTTCTAAAAGCCTTTTTGGAATCGTAGGGATCAAAATTCCTTAATTAGGGAGAAACCCTAAATTTCTAACTCAAAGTTTTTGGCTTAAACAATAAGTGTCTTCACATAAAACCTTCCTCAAATTACTAAAAACAATAATTGTGAAAGCATTTACAAGGGAGATAAATTTTTTAGCAAACCCTAATTTCAAAAATTTTCATTATTCACAAAAACTCAACTTAATATGGTTTAGAAACTCTCCCTAAACCTTCCCTAGACTTCTCTCAAAGAAAACCCAAAGAAAACCTAAGTTTTTCTCAAAGCCCTAATTTCATCTCTTCCAAAAATCTTGAGAAAGAGAGGAGAGAAAACTGATTCTAAAGCATACCTTTCACTTCCCTTAGTCTCCTCTACGTTTTCCTCAAGTTTTCTCGCCGGAAAAAGTCGCCGGAGCCACCGCCGAAGAAGCCCTAGCCGTCCGCCCTAGGAATCCCGCTCCCTTTCGTTCGGTTCGTGCGAATGGGGGAGAAGGAGGGCTCGGTTTGCCTATTAGGGAGAAAGGGGATTTTGCAATTGACCATATTACCCTCACTTAAACTCTCCAAGCTTTAATAATCTCTAAGGGCATTATTGGTATTATTAGTCTTCGGAAATTTTTATCTCTCAAATTAAGAGGAATTAAATATAAGTTTTATACATCAAATTTCTTAGAATTTTGCGCTCTATTTTATAAAATTATTTGCGTCGAAATCCGACAACTTCAAAATTTTCACTTAAAGTACGTCGCGGCGCTTTGAAAAGCGTGCGAGGACTAAAGCGCCATTTGTAACTCCCTTAATTAATTCCCCAAATTAATTGGCTCAATTAGTAAGGTAATTATGGAAAATTCAAATGTGCAAGGGGAAAACCAAAGGGGGCCGGTGGTATAGAAGGTGGCGGCTAGATTGGCCGGCGTGAATCTGGCCGGTGGATGGCCAGCCGGTGGTGGCTGTTTTTCTGGCCGGCGAAATAGGAAGGGAGGGGCAAGGTGGCCGGCGGCCTAGGGTTGCTTGGAGCAATCGGCGGCAAGGGCAAGGAGGAAGAGATGGAATCTTCTGAAGATTTGACGACTACGAATTTACTAACCTCAAATGTCTTTTCGTTGAATTTCCACAAGATTAGTTAGCACGAACTAGAACTCACAAAGAGATCTAGTCTTCTCCGGCGAACTCACTAAGAGATCGAGGAGAGTGAAGAACTCACCAAGAGATCTTCTTGAACTCACAATGAGAACACATAGTAATAAAATTTTATTTCATCCAAAACTGAAATTACAATGCATGAGGCCTCATATAAATAGGCCAAAATGAAAAAATAAGAAATGACACAAATGCCCTTCCGGGCTACATAAGCGATTAAATGCCCATAAGGGCAAAAGCGGAAAAACATCAAAATAAAATACGCTACTACATAAAATGACAAAATACAAGTCATGCTCGTGGCCGTCGATCTCCGGCGTCGAAAATGCTGACGATGTCCTCATCAAAAACCTTATCGGGATTGAAATGACGTGCTTGAAGAAAAAACACAAGAAAAAGAGAAGAAGAAACCATTATGAACTATTCTTTATATAATTCAATTTCGACAAGCCTACACTTACAGGAAAAGAGAGGTGATCAACATCATTAAAGAAGAAGTTGCATTCATGGTATACAAATCAAAATGACTAACTAGCTCTTTTTCAATGCCAAAATACATTCTGGTGGGGGCAAGAAATATAGGGAGCCTATACCCCTCGCCCACACGGAGATTTGTGTCACCTTGAACCGACGACAACCCACTAAATCACGAATGATGATGAATAAGATGAGGAAAAAACAAACTCTTACATTTCAAATCTAAGACCGACTTAGAAATTAAAAAAAAAAAAAAAATTACAACGACTTACAATCTTGACTTGAAATCAAAGACACCCTAAAGTTGCTTTACTTAGAGACGAAAGATACAGATGGAGTGACACTTGCGGAGAGACGAAAGAGATTAGAAGCCGAAACGAAAGGTTAGAAAGAGCTCGCAAGATTTCCGTAGGGGATGAGAAAGAAGACGGACAAAGCTCGCAAGCTTTTTCGATAATCCGCAGGTTAGATTCCAAAAATCACATATCATTCACTATTTTTAAAACATTACAAGCCCCTCATATATATAGGTATGAAAGGGGAATACAAAAGGACACAACAATGAATTCACATAGGAATTCTAAACATCACTTAGCATGGAAACTCCCTCCCATGCATTCACGGAAAACCACCCAAGCCCAGGAACCGAAGGAGCAGCCGCGGGAGCCAAGGAGGCCGCATGGAACCAAGGCGCCACAGCCACGGGAAAACACCCAGGCTCGGAAAACCAGCAGCCAGCCGGAAATCCAAGGGGCAAAGGCACAAAAAACAATAGCCCATGGTGGAAGCCAAGGAGCCACACATGGGAAACAACACTTCTTGGAATTCCAAAGGCGTCCAAAGGCCGGTTTGGAATCCCGGCCTTTGGAATTCCAAGGGACAAACATAATTAAAGACATAAAAATAATAAAAAGTACATTTAATAAAAGATAACTATGAACTAAAATGTTAGCTAATAATGAGCTAACCCTTAGTTCAATAAGTGAACTAAAGACCAACTCATATATGAGCTAAAATTTTAGCTCAATTTTGATTGAGCTTGTAAACTCGAGGGAGGCCAAAATTAATTTATTTTGGACATGAGTTGACCCCCCTTTGTCTACATCACATTCACACATGAAGAAGAAGCCCAATAGTTTCACTTCACAGAGATTATCTCACACAAAGGATTTTTTTTTTCTTTTCACATGCACCATCAAGTCTAATAAATTCTTCAATAATCATATAATTTGAGGGGATATATGCGGAATGATAGAGATATTCATAATTGGAATAGTCAAAGCCCTAAATGAACAACTTTTTTTATAACTGTCAAGGAAGAATGTAAATGAAATTGAGACCTTCCTAGCTTTACTTTTTAATGCCAACACCCACGTCCTGAGTCTTAAGACCGGGAATTTACAAAACCCAAGATTGGAATCCATGAGAATCCTGATCCCTCAACTATAGAAGGAAATCTCGACACTCCATACGCATACTGCCCCAAGGGCAATTGAAAATCTCATATTTCCATATTTGAAATTTGTAAGGGTTGTTCTTAATAGAGTCATCTTCTTAGCGAGGTTAGTTTATGATTTTAGTTTGTTTATGATACTTTCTAAACCCCCCTAGTCAACCGTTTGGGCTTCTCTTTGTGTAGTGTTAGGTACAATTGCCTTTGTAGGCTTCAGGCATGCCACTATCATTTTGCCATTTTAAACTTCCACAATCTACAATTAAGAATCTATGTTCTCAAAACAGTTGATCCTAGATTGATGGGTGCTTATTGTTGAACCTTCTTAGAATTATATAATGTATGTTTCAAGAACTAAGATGCATCTACCCTTTATTCTTAAAACATTGAATAAATTTGAAAGATTAAAATATGATTCTTGTGGAGTTGAGTTGATGTTGGACCATGATGTCAAGATAACGAGGCTAGGGTCTACTTTTCTGATGAACTGGTTCAATTGGTATGCGAGTGGTATGGTTGGAATTCAAGATGTGCTTAAAGGAGAGATACTTGATTAAAGTTGTAAATAAATCTAAAGCATGAAGCATTTCCAAACCTCAAGGGCATACTCCTTGGTTGAAGCCATTTGATCTTTTTCTGAATTGACTTCTCCTTGATTACTTTATAGTCTTCTTTGCTCCAAGTAATTCCCTTCTAATGGTCTTCTGTGGAGTGAGAGATGAGTCAAGAAGAGAGAGAGTCAAGAAGAGAGAGAGAGAGGGGTTAGGTTAAGCTAGAAAGAGATAAGCGTTTGAACAAAATTTTGAAGAGGAAAACAGAGAGGATGTCGAGAGAAATTCTTTTTCGATTCACTAAATTGGATTAAATTCAACCCAGTGCCAGTTAGGTGTTTATATATAAAATTCTCTCTTTTATAATGAGAATAAATTGGCTAAAAGACTAATTATCCCTTGATTTTCCTTGAAAGGAGGATAATCAAGCCTCTTTATGCTATTTGAAAGAGGATAAATACTTCATCCTCCCTGTTATGGTTGACCATTGCCTTGAACGATAACATTGGACTTGAAATTTGCTTCCTTATCGCTCCTTTATCTTTGGATGTAGCCTTGGAGGTCTCTGTGCTCAAGTTCAGTAAAAATCACATTAATATCCATTCATTCGTCTTTGTGATATTCCTTTACTTTCTTAAGAAAAAAATCATCCCAAGTAAATTTCCTAATTTATTCAATAATATCAAGGTAATATTTTCTTCCTTTGATCCCTTATGCTGTTCTAGAACTACATTGCTCATAATTTTGACATGAAAAATGGACTATATGCTCAAAAAGCTTAAGTTTGTGCAAATTTATGTGTTTGTTCTTGTTAACTGAAAGATGAAGGCAGCTTGAATGATATTCTATATGATCTTTTTCGTATGTTTTATATTTTATATTATTTAATTTTTATTACGGAAGCGTAACTTTTTTATCTTTTCTTAAGTAGAAGATTTCTTATTTAGGTGATATTAGTTTACAATTTTGCTGTCCATATCTCAGTGCAGAAAATTTGATATTAGCATCCGATCCTGACCGTGAAGGAGAAGCAATTGCTTGGCATATCATTGAGATGTTGCAGCTGCAAGATGCCTTAAATGAGAACATTAATGTGTCCAGGGTTGTATTTCATGAAATAACCGAGTCTTCCATAAAAAGTGCTTTACAGGCTCCTAGAGAGATTGACTCAAACTTGGTCAATGCTTATCTTGCCCGGCGTGCTCTTGATTATCTGATTGGATTTAGCATATCCCCTTTACTATGGGCAAGTTGCCTGGTTGCCAGTCTGCTGGACGAGTCCAATCTGCAGCTTTGGCTCTAATTTGCAACAGAGAAACAGAAATTGAACAATTTAAACCACAGGAGTATTGGACTGTAGGAGCTGAATTCAGTGGTACTTTTTCAGATACCTTAGGGAGATCTACAATATCTTCCAATTTGACCCACATTAACTCTAAAAGGTTAGACCGGCTTTCAATTATATCTAAGGAAGAAGCAGAGGCCATACAAAAGAAGGTTAATTCTTCTAAATTTGAAGTGATAGATGTGAAAAGAAGCAAAGTTCAGAGAAATCCTCCAATGCCTTATATTACATCAACTCTTCAGCAAGATTCGGCAAACAAATTGCATTTTACAACTGCATATACAATGAAGGTCAGTTTACTTTTGTTTATCCATGAAGTACTATATTAAGATATTTTAAATATTTTAATTTGAATTTTTTGACCTTTTGAGTTGATTACAATCAAAAAATATTTTACCAAGTATCCTTTATTGTTTTAGGGCATGGTCGGATTTGTCATAAACTAGGAACTGTAGTTGTTGATGTAAATTTTAGTGTAAGCGAAAATTATTTGAGGATATTGACTTTTTGATATTCTTTGCTTAACCTCCTTTAGGATCTTAGTGAAACTTCTATTATTTTTCCACCGCAGAAAGATGATATGAAGCTTGCCTGTAGATGTATTGATGAGGGACATCGACAAGAGATTTCGACGCGCTTGTCAGAGACGACATAGGAGATCGATGGCCATGATGGAGAGTCTTAACTTTTGATGCTTATCTGTATTAGCATTTTATGTATTAAACATTCTATTTCAGTTTTTCCGTTTTTGCCCTTATGGGTAGTTAGTCACTATTGTAGCCCAAGGTGCATTCTAGTCTTTTGTGTTAGTTGTTATTTGGAAGCCTATATATATGACTCTCTTATTATGTATGAGGATAATTTTGATGAATGAAAAGTTATTTTATTGTTCTCTTTGTGAGTTCCAAAACTCTTCTTGATCTTTTTGTGAGTTCTTGAGGAGAGAGCGTCTTAGATCTCTTTGTGAGTTCTAGTAGAGAACGAGTTGAGGTTTGTGTGCTTTGAATTTCCTTTTTTCCTCTTCCCAAGATCCGTGGCACTCTCCCCTTGATTTTCCCCTCACAATTCTCCCCCCCCCCAAAACCCCATCCTGCCGACCCTCCCCACATACCCGGCTGCACCCCCACCGTCGGCCAAGAGTCTTGGCCGCCGACCACTTGCAGCCATCCAGGCTTGCTGTCGGCCCCTCTTGGGTCAAGGATTTGAATTTCAAATTTTCCCATGAGGCCTTTACTATTTTCCTAAAATAACTCCTTAATTTTAGGCTATCATATTAATTGGATTTCAAATTGAATTTGAAATTCAAATTAGTCCTAATTGATAGCCCTCCTATTAGGAAACTTTTCTATTATCAAAATGTGAAATTTATTTCAGATTTTCTTCAAATCCTTGTTTAGTCATGTGGGCCCCACCTATTTAATTTTAATTCTTCTTCTCCCTCTCTATGCTTGGCCACCCCCCCTTCCTTGGCTTTCTCTCTCCCGAATTAATTCCCAATCTCCACAAAATCAACCCCAAAACCCTCTCCCATTACCGCCCCATCCTTCCCTTTTTGGGATTAATTTGAAATTTTCAAATTAATTCCCTCCTACTCAATTAAACTGAAAATAATTTCAGATTTCTTGAATTTATTTCCTAGCCTCCCCACTATAGCCGTCCCTCTCCAGCTCTCACGCCGGACCAATCCTCTTCCCCCCTAAGCCGGCACCACACCTCTTCTTCTCCTCTTTGTTTTGTCGAGCTCCACCAAGAGAAGACTATTCTACCACCAAACTCATCCGCAAGAGCAATTCATAGTCATGAATGGCGGATCCCGAAGTTGACCACGGATTCGTGTTCGACATCTACGGAGACATCCACATCGTTCGATCACCATTCTTCGACGTCGGGTTTTGTTTTGACGACATTGTTGAAGATCACTTAAACCGAATCCTCCCAACCCTCGTGGACGTCATCGACGATCAATTCTCGGACTACAAGTGGACCATCAACGGTCATCCACCCATGCCACCTCCACCTCCGACTACCTTCCCAACAACGTCGTTTCTCAGCTCGTCCGTCCTAGTGGCTACCTCATTTCTAGCGTGGACGATCTTCCTCCGCTCAACCTAGATTCGTTGGGAAGAGAGTAGATTCTCAAGGTGAACAACTCCTTATTAACTTTTGGATTTGTGTGTTAAGCTCTTACATTACTTCGCCTTTGTATTTGATTAAATTGTCTTGGTTAATCTTCATATAACTCTTTGCCTAAGCAAGTGGAATACTGAGAATTCTTGTAACTAACTTGGAATTGATGCATAATTTATAAAGGTTAAACTTTTAGTAAATTCTCTTTATAATCTTGTGTAACTCCAAGCTTGTATCACATCATGCATCGCAGACAAAAGTGGTGAAAAATGTGTCAATCTGGTTGAGCTGAGGTTCAAAGCACGATTGATGTAAGCAACTTAAAGCAAAACGCAAAGAGAGAACAACAAAGAGAATCAAGACCCACATTTAGAAATTTATGACACCACTTGGAGAACAAAATAGGCTAAATAAAACAACTAAATTAAGATTAGAAGAAAAAACCAATCATCCAACAAACCCAACAAAAGAAGTTAGCAAAAGAAACGAAACAAAATTAAAAAAAAAAAAACGCTATCCTCAGAACATCCTACAAGAGGACTCCTCACATGCATCGGTTGTAGGAATATATATTAAAATAAGGTTTAGATATGCAAACCAAGGGTCCACCACTGCAAAGGGGTTCCAATGTCCTACCAAACTCCTCTAGCAAATGCCACCAAAACAGCCAACAACTTCACCAAAACAGCCAACAACTTTACCAACGGAACTAGAAAAAAGATACAGGTGAAGTGGAACTTGCGTAGAGAAGAAAGAGGTTAGAAGCCAAGAAGAAGGGTGGAAAGAGCCCGCAGGATTTCCATAGAAGTAGAAGAAGAAATGGAACAAAGCTCTCAAGCTTTTTCCAAAGAAACCCTCAGGTTATAGCAATTTGCTCTCAATATTCACCAACTATTTCATCTCAAAGCATCTCATATATATAGGCAATAGAGGGGAAACTTAACAGCCCAAAAACCCTTCAAATCCCCATATAAAAATAATAGAAATGAAAGGCCAAAAGTCACCTTGCTGAAATCCCAAGAGTCACAGCAATTTCCAAGCAGAGCAAGACCACGGAACCAGGTAAATTCACGGAACCCATCAGATTTTTGTACAGAAATTCCAAACGGCACAGCAGTTTACAAGGAAAGCCACGGCTCCAGCATAGGAAACCAGGAGCCAAATATCGGGTCCAGCAACTACACATTTCACGGGAGAAAAGGGGGAAGTCACGACAATAAAGGGGCAGAGAACCGAGGGGGAAACAACAACAGCAAACCGTGGGAGAGAAATCCAGAGAAAAAACTGCAGCAGCCTAAATTCAAATAAAATATGAAAGAACAAGTTCCACTCACCAAATCTAGCTCCCTTACTTTAAATTTCAGAACTAAACATTAGCTCATAATGAGCTACACCTCCACTTGATAATAATGAGTTGGCACCACTAGAATTTCAACAACTAAAGCTCAAACCGAAAACAGCCAAGGCTCTCTTGAAACCAGCAAACAGCCCAAAGGACAAGGTGGACCCCAAAGCCAGCAAACCCAAGGTAAGCATAACCCAAACCTTTTTCTACCATGATCATTGGATTTACCACAATCATTGGATATCTTAAAAATAAAACAAAAACTAGAAAATATAACTAATATTGTTCAAAACAAAAATAATGCAAAAATCTAAATGCATCAACGGTGGTCTTCTGATAAGGTTGTCTTTTAAAAAGAAATTCCTGGAGGTACTATACTGCATATGATGTAATAATATTGTTGTGTGATATCCTTAGTTGTGGATAAAGAGGCTTGAAATGAAGTTATGCTTCTTGGCAACTCAAATATTAAGATGGCCATACAGTTGAAAGTTGAACTGAAGAAGGCTATGATGAAAAAGAGTAACATGGGGTGGAGTTTTGAGGTAATGTGGTTTGAATTAAAGATGAGGTCCTTTGGGCTTGTAAAATGGATTGTGTGAAAAGATTTAAAACACCATTAAGAACACATGGTGAAGTTAATATTTGAATGGAGGGCTGATGAAGAAAATAAAGGATGGGATTGGGAAAAGTAGAAAACACCAAACTAGTCCTAAGAGATGGGATTGAGAAAATTAGAAAATAACAAACTAGCCCTAATAAAAGAAAATGACACAAACATGACATGAGAATCATGTCAATTGACAAGAACAACTTTGAAATTCTGTTGATGGTTTGCCATTAATGTTCTTTTGTATCTGATTGATTTGAACACTTTCTAATTAAAATATGTTGGTTCAAGATTTTTTTAATCTTAACTTGTCTTCCAACTACATTCAAATATATGTTTTCTCTCCTCCTTAGCTTCTACTCTTTTCGGTATGCTGTTGTTGCCATTGTCACCTGGATGTTTATATCACCATGCCAACTCTTGCATAATTCTATACAAATGACCCTGTATTAGCACTTTGTTTGGAAAGCAACTTGTTTGATGGATAATAACTAATTAATAATTGACCTATTCTTGCTAGTTCATAAGTCTAGGGAATTGCAAAATACTATTATGTTATTCATGGCATCTGTTGCCCTTAATCTGTATCATTCTCATTGCATTTAGTTTGTCTAACAATTTTCCATCCAGCTTGATTTAGGCATGTTTTTCTTTTATACTCTTACAAGTTCGGGATGCTTAATATTATTCGTTTAATCATATTACTGTACTACTAATCAGAACCGTCTTGTATCGATTGCTGCCACAATGTTTTCAAAGTAGTGTAGTTATTATAGGAGCTGTATCTATCTTTTCTGATGAAGCCCGCTTCATCAATGCATTGTTACTCTGCTGAGCTGTTGTTCCTACTAACCATTTTTTATTTAATGCAAATGCAGCTAGCACAGCAATTGTATGAAGGGATCAAGCTATCAGATAAAGAGTCTGCTGGATTGATAACATACATGAGAACGGATGGAATGCATGTAGGCTTCAGTTTGATCTTACATCTGCTGAAAGATTAAAGTCAACAGAACCTATATTTCTTTTCTTTCTGTTATTGTTTTTTTTTATTTGTAGAAAAAAAAATCAAAATATGTTCTGGACTATTTCCAGAATATAAATGCATTCAATTTATTCCCTTGGCTCTTCAAATTGATTCAAAATAATCATTCTATCGGATTATTTTAGATCAGATTTGAGTAGTCAAGTTACTATTTTGGATCAAATTGGAGTGATTATGTTGATCTATTTCTCTTTATTTATATTTCTTTTTGTCTATCATCTCTTTCTTTTTTCCATGATGCTTGATTCTCGGCACCTCCATGAATTGACTGGAGTTGTAACCTATAGATCCTCAGTGATTTCTCTTTGGTTTCATACTTTCATGTCACTTTGCATAATGTTCTTGATTGGGAAAAAGTATTTTCAAAAGAACATGAAGTTGTTTATCATGTTTCAGTTGGACGACTCTCATTTGGGAGTTGTTTACCATTTTGTTAGGAGAGAATTAAATATCTTTGACTTATATGTATCTGCAATTTATCATCCTTATCCGTATTTTGTTTTTTAATTAATATGCGATGCAAAGACATTAGCTTTTAGCGATTTATATAATAGATTAAATACTAAGGAGGGAGAAAGATATATGTATAAGTTAGCCAAACAAAGAGATAGGAGTAGTAAGGATTTAGTTCAAGTGAAGTGTATTAAGGATGAAGATCAAAAAATACTTTTCTTAGAAGATGATATTCAACAAAGGTGGATGAGATATTTTGCTAAACTTTTTAATGAAGAGTGTGAAAATAAGATTGACTATAGTGACCTTAGCACCCTAAATGAAAGTAAAGATTTCTGTTTTTATCGGCGTATTAGTAAAACTGAAGTTAGAGAGGCTTTAAATAGAATGATGGGTGGAAAAGCTGTTGGACCTGATGATATTCCAATAGAGGTGTGGAAATGCTTAGGAGATGAAGGGATTTCTTGGCTTACTAAACTTTTTAATACTATTTTGAAGACTAAAAAGATGCCAGATGAGTGGAGAATGAGTGTATTAATTCCTATTTTTAAGAATAAAGGCGATGCACAGGATTGCACGAATTATAGAGGTATTAAGTTAATGTGTCATACTTTAAAATTATGGGAGCGAGTTATAGAGCATAGGTTGCGGCGTGATACTAATGTTTCTCAAAATCAATTTGGATTTATGCCGGGTAGGTCGACTATGGAAGCCATACATTTATTCAGAGGTTTGATGGAAAAATATAGAGGAAATAAGGAGGATCTACATATGATATTTATTGATTTAGAAAAAGCATATGATAAAGTTCCAAGAGAAGTGCTATGGAGAGTTCTTGATAAGAAAGGAGTCAATAATGCTTATATTCAAATCATTAAAGATATGTATGCAGGAGCTATTACTTGTGTTCAAACACAAGGTGGTTTGACCAAGTATTTCCCTATTTCGGTTGGGTTACATCAAGGATCCGCCTTAAGCCCATATCTATTTGCTTTAGTCATGGATGTTCTCACTAGACATTTGCAAGATGATGTACCTTGGTGTATGCTTTTTGATGATGGTATTCTTCTTGTTGATAAGACTAGAGAGGGAGTTGAAGGTAAACTTGAATTATGGAGGTCAACCTTAGAGTCTAAAGGTTTTCGCTTGAGTAGATCTAAAACGGAATATATGGAGTGTAATTTTAGCAGTAATAGTCCTAGTGAGGGGATTGTGACTTTGGGCGATCAAGTCATTAATAAGAGTACACGTTTTAGGTATCTTGGATCTATTGTTCAGAGTGATGGTGAAATAGATGGGGATATTATCAGCAGAATTCAAGTTGGATGGTTGAAGTGGCGGAATGCATCGGGCTTGTTATGTGATAGAAATGTACCCCTCAAACTTAAGGGAAAATTCTATAAGATGGTAGTGAGGCCTGCAATGCTTTATGGTGCCGAATGTTGGCCATTAAAAGAGAAGCATAATACTAAGTTAAGTGTGGCAGAGATGAGGATGCTTAGATGGATGAGTGGCTTTACCCTTAGAGATAGGATACGAAATGAGCATATACGTGAAAAGGTTGGAGTAGCTCCAGTAGAAGATAAGATTAGAGAGAGTCGCCTTAGATGGTTTGGTCACATAAAAAGGCGGCCTTCCGACGACCCAGTTAAGAGAGTAGAGGTATTAGATTTGACTTGTGTTAAGAAAGGTAGGGGTAGACCTAAAAAGACTTGGTTAGAAAATATTAGGAATGACCTTTCTTTATTAGATTTAAACGAGAATTTGGCTTTTAATAGGACACAATGGAGAAAAAGGATTCATGTAGCCGACCCCACGTAGTGGGATAAAGGCTTGATGTTGTTGTTGTTGTTGTTGTATCCGTATTTTGTTTTTTATTTTCACGGAATATCCATGTTTCATGGAAACTTGATACCTTTGCTAGTATTAAATACTATTATATCTATATGCACATCAAAATACACAAGCATCTCTTCTTCTTTGAGAATTATGAGGTTCTGTGCAACATGTGTTTCATAATATTGAATATAAACCGTTGAAGCCATAAATTTTTTTTTTCCTTTACAATTAACTTTTATACATTCATTTGATTGTGCAATGGCGTTTATAGCGTATTTATGATGCTGCTTAGACTATTAGTAAAAGGGCATTTTATTTTCGATATATAGAATTCGCGTGTTCTGAATTGAAGATTTGATTTTGAATGAGTTTGATTCTCTTTATCACTAGCTAAAGGCAGAAATTGTGAGAGTAGGGAATTGCTTTTCTTATTATTTGACAAATTGTACAAACCTTAGGTCCAATATATAGACGGAAAAAAAAAACAGTAGGTGGAAATTAAGGTGGGTCCAGTAATAATTGATATCTATGAAAATCTTCCAATACTCCTTAAGATGGTATGAAGATGTCACACATGGAAAGTTTGCCAATAAGAAGCGCATACTGCATTTTAGGAAGCCTTTTAATGAATATGTCTGCAGTTTAAATGTAATGTTAGTAAGTATATAAATCATGCATGTTACACCATTATCAATTTTTTCTTTGATGAAATGCTTATTCACCTTTACATGCTTGTTTTTGTCATGTTAATTTGGATTGTGGCTCGATAAGCTTTGATTGGTGTTGATGGATTTTTTAGTTCTTAAGCCTTTTAATCTATAATACTTCAATGGATCGGATTTCAACACTTTGTTTTTTAGTCCTCCACTTAATTAGATTTCCTCCTATAAATGTGCAATATTCAAGGTAGATTTTATGTCATTGATATCTCTTGCCAATATGCATTTATATTAGTTTTAATTAGGAGATGGACTCTATTTTTAGATAATAGTCTTTTTCCTGAGATCCCTTGAAGGTATGCTAAAATTTTGAACACAGCTTTATTTTGAGTAGGTCTCGATGAATGCACGAATTGCCTCACAACACTCACATCAAATGCCATAACTGGTCTCGTATGCGCCAAGTAGATCTATCTTCCAACATAGCTTTAATAGCATTCACACTCTACCATCATATTTGCAGCAAGTGCATTAAGCTTTACATTCGGTTTGATTCGAGTATTTGTAGGTGTACAACTAATCATCCAATTTCTCGGAGAAAATCTTGAATGTAGTTCCATTGATTAATAAAAAAAATCCTTTTTTGGATCCGGCAAACCCCATCCCAAGGCAATACTTCAGCTTTCTTAGCTTCTTGATATAAAATTTGATCTCCATCTTCTTAGTTTTTTTCTCAATGTAGTCATCTTCGGTTATGATTGTGTCATGACCTAAACAATTAAGATATCTATTCTACCTCCAATAGAATGTTTAAAGAATAGTGGCTGGATTGACGTTGTGAAATACCTTGTCTTCTAACAACATCTCAAAAACATTCAAACTAAGCCTGATGTGAAACGTACATGCAAGGATGATTAACTTAGGGAGTTTGCACACTTAATTTTAGAAACAACAATAATTATATCTTTATATTAATTTTGAAAAACAAAAGAAAACACAAAGAGCGGTAAGACAAGTTTAGGCTAAATCATATGCATAGAGGTTAAGATCGTAAGACAATCAATTTAATATAACGTTACATACATGAATGGTTTCAACAATAAATCCAATGCTAACAATAAGATTAGTCTCCACAAGAAGATCCCTCAATCAACTCTTCCAATTTCTAGGCGTTAGCGGAGAAGTATAACATTATCTTCATGACTATAATAATAACCACAAGCAAGGATGTAACTAGGAAAATAAAAGAGTGAGGGAAAGAGTTCACCGAATCCTGGTTTGGGGCTTTGGGGGGAGCAACTAGAAGGTCTTTTCGGTTATGACAGTCACCTCCTTTGGCTGAATTTCATCTGGACAGCGACCCGGATCCTGTTCAGCGACTTGGGACAGCTGCTGGAGGACTTGGGAACAACAGAACTGCTGTTCCTGTTGCTGTAGTTCTTCTGGACAGCAGCTTCCTATGTTCTGAGTTTCATGGCAGCACTTAGAACTTGTCCAGAATTCTGGACAGCACGTTGGAGAGGAGAAATTCAGGATTTGCCACCTTCTGGATGCACAAAAGTTGGGGAAATGTGGTGGGGAGTTTTGTGGACAGCTGTGGGAATAATGTTAGAATTTAATTACTTGCTTAGGTGGCACGTGTAGTTAAATTCAGATTAAGTTAAATTGGCGGGATGAATTTGAATTTGGATTCAAATTCAAATTGAGAGAATTAAAGTGGAAGAGAGAAATTGGGGGAGAGGGGAGGCGGCATGGGGAGGTGATTAAGGAGTCTTAATTGGGAGCATTTAATGAAAGTGGAGAGAGAGAGGGAGGGCCGGCCATATGGGAGCTAATTAAGATATGTGGGCCCAAGGGATTTAGCTAATTGGAATAAATCAAATCTGAATTTAAATTCAGATTTGATTAAATTAGGGAGGGAGATATTTGAAATTCAAAAATATGAATTGAATTCAATTAAATACCCTTTCCTAATTGAGGGTAGTTATTTTAGGAAGGTATTTGTGGGCTTTGGGATTTAAATTTCATGATTCCATGGGAGAGGGAGAGGGAGAGGTGGCCAGCGGCATGGGGGTGGAGATGGGGACGGGCCGTGGTGGTGACGGTGGCTTTTGGAGGGGCGGCTGGCGGCTGGTTAGGCCAAGGCAGCCGGCGGGTTGGGGGAAGCAGTGGTTCGGTTTAGGGGGGTGCAGGCCGGTGGGTTTTGGGGTGTTGGGAAAAGGGGAAGAGGTCGGAGGAGATGCGAGGAACAAAAAGTAGAGCCGGGAACCTTGAACCCTTCCAAAGGTTGACGGGTATTGCGATTGCCCACACCTTGGGTCTCCTTCTTCTCTCAAACACTCAATATTGAGGGAGACAGAGAAATCTGAATTTTCATTAATCAATCATTATCCTAAATTACAAGAGTGATCGCCTATAAATATGTCTCATGACAAGAAAAGAAACAAAGACTAAAACGCCTTTCGGGCTACAATACCACATGACCACCTCTAGGGGTAAAATAGGAAAAACATGAATATAAAATAAACTAGTACATAAGACACATCAAAAATAAAATAAACTCCAAATCGTAGCCGTTGGTCTTCCGATGTCCTCATCAAAGCCCTTGGAGATTGTTTTTGAACATACAGGGTTTTCTATAACCTGCACACTTTCTCTTTTCCAAGGCTTTCTTTTAATCCAAGTGGAAGATTCATATATAGCTCTGCTTGCAAATCTCCATTAAGAAAGAAGTTCTTAACATCAAACTGAGGAACCGTCCAGTTGGAGTTAATAGCAAGAGAAAGGAGAATTCTAATAGAGTTAATTTTTGCCACATGAGCAAATATCTCTTAACAGCCTATATCATGTGTTTGAGTAAATTCTTTTACTATAAATCTCGCTTTATATCTCTCCACACTGCCATTATTTTGCACTTTACCATAAATACTCATTTGCACCCTATTGTTTTCTTTTCTTTTGGTAGATCAATAATACTCCATGTTTTGTTCGTTTTGAGAGCATCTATTTCTTCCATCACTGATGATTTTCTATTTGAATCACCTAATGCTTCTTGAATAACGTTTGGCACAAACAAATTAGATTTCTAAACACAAATGCCCTCTGAGGTTTTGACAATTTTTCATAGGAGAGATATTTTACTATGGGATGTTTGGTTCAAGTTCAGATTTATTTTCTCAAAGCACTGGGTAGATCAAGATTAGAGTATGATATATGAGAAGATAAAATAGGTGTGGAAGAAATCTTACTTTGAGATGACGAACCATCATTTGGCAAATCAGATTGGATGTCTGCTTGAAAAATAACTGAAACGATGAATTCTTTGACAAACATTCATTTGGCATAAATTTGAATTTCTAACTAAGGATTGTAATCCATTAGTGGTTACTTCTTGCCTTGCCTTTAGTTTAGCAATATCTGGCAAAGGTATATTTCTAGCACTTACATTAGTTTTACCTTTTTATTTATGTTTAAGAATTGCTTATCAGAATTAAACAAGGGTATTGTTAGACCGGCAGTGGACTGGTCCATCCTGTCCATATATGGACCGGCTCATGCGTAATAGAGGCGGAAGTGTTCCGCTTCTCCTGTATGTGCCGATCGCACCGCCCAGGCCGGGAGAGCAGTTTAGGAAGGATATTTGAGGGAGTTAGGAGAGAAATTTGAATGTAGGGACTGTTTTGGAATTTCCTTTTGGATTGTATGCATTAAATAATTTATTTTCCTAGGGTTAGAGAATCTTGAATTTGGCTGACATTTGTGATCTCTTAGTTTCTTTGGGCTCTAACGGCGTCTAGAGATTTGGGAGAGAAAGACCCTCTTCTCGAATAGAGGATCAATTGTATCTTGGTATTTTCAGTTTCCCTTTCATCAAATAATACAAATTATCTACTGTTTCATGGTTTTGTGTGGATTTTTCAAATTGGTATCAGAGCAAGTTTTGGGACTATCAGGGGTTGATTTTTTGTAAAGTTCAGCGGCGAAATTTCATCAGGAGGGAACCCTTGTTGATTTTTGGATTCAAATCCAGAAATTTTGATAGCGGCCAAGAAGGTAGATGCATTGGAAGAACGTTTTTAAGGAGAGATGAGCCAAATAAAAGCCATGGTGGAGGATCAAATTTCATCCATGGAAGACAAAGTTTCGTAGATTGTTTTTGTCTTCTATACTCTGATTTTGGGATGTCCTACGACTAACTTGTGCTTCAATATATTTGGTAGTACATCTGGTCGCCTTTCCAAGTATCTCCTGTTTGCGATTTTCTTCTCGCTGCACTTATGTGAATGCTCCAGTGATTGGAGATAAAGGATTCGTCCAAATAATGTGACCACAAACTTTGTCATATTTAATGTGTAAGCCTATAAGAAACTTTAAGTGTTTCCAACATTAACCATATTTTCATAATAGTTACAGTTCTGAGGTGATTTCCTTTCGTAATCATCCTACCAAATTCTTTTAAGGGGACTGAAATACCTTGTTACATAATCACCACCTTGGCGAATCTCCCAAATTTGTAAGTTAACTCATATACTTGGCACTTATCTCTTCGATCATGTAATTGATCAGCCATGTAATTACCATGGAGTTTTTCACATATCAGAAGGCATAGGATGGATCCTTCACGTCAGGCTTCTTGGTATCACATATAATGTAGCCAATTAGCGGATCTTTCCTCTCTCCCTGATTTGCATCCACATCGATTGCAACCATCAATCAAAGTTGCTGCCATTCAATTTGATGTCAATGATTTGAATAGGGTGGTTCTCGTAAGGGTTCCGAACTTGGTGGGGTTCTAGTTGAGGCTGCGATAATGGCACACATGTCTCATCCATGGGAATAAGAAGGCATAAGAAAATACAAACAAGAAAGAGAAGGTGGATACGTACCCTATGATACTATTTTTCGCTCTAATACCATAAATGCAGAATTTTTGAGAATGGAGAATCACTTTTCCTATTATTCAACAAATTGTACAAGCCTTAGGTCCTTCAAAATACATGAAAAAGCATCTATATGCGTTAGTTAGCAAACATGAAAAAAAAAGACAATAATATCAGTAGGAGGAAATTAAGGTAGTTCCAAAAATAATTGATATGTATGAAAATCTTCCAACACTAGCTCTGGTGGGCTAGATGTGTGCATATTTTTTGTATAGCATGTTCTACGTTTGCAATATTTCTCTTCTTTTATTTTGTATACAATTTATTTATTCTTCTTTAATATTGCATTTAGACCATTTTTGTTTGTCAATTCTTTGAACCTTTTTTAGTTTTTTTTAAGAAACATACCTTGTAATATTTTACTTTAAATATAAGAAAAGTTGCATCATATTTCTAATACACATGCCTTTCCATGTTATTATTTTTATATTTGTTCTAATATTGTCAAGCGTTTATTAGATATCAAATGAAGCTGCAGTGGACATTAATTCCTTCGTTGGAGAAAGGTGAGTTTGATGTCAATAATAACTGTATTGAGTTCCTAATTATAATAATTTCTACTGTGCTTAGTGTAGCTGTATCCTGCCTAGGTCCTTCCAGTCTATTACTTGTATTTATGTTTTGATTAAAAAGCTAGCTTTAAGTTCCAGAACTTCTTTGAGGGCGTCACTTATTAAACATTCTGAGTTTTAGGGAGCCTGACTAATGTATAAATACATTTTTATGAAGAGGAAAGATTCTAGTGTTAGGGGTTCTGTTCCTGTTTTTCTATTTGGGTTCCATTGAGCAATGTCTTTTCTAATGCTTTGCTTTTCAAACATTTTGCAATTTTTTTTGGGTGAGAAATATGCCATTGAGAGCATCATATATTTGCATCTCTTCAAAAACTTTTGCAGTGAAAGGATGAGGTTGCATGGCTGTTGCAGCATCAATCTTCAGAGGCTTACCAAAATTTATAACCCAAATAATAGAGGATATCATGATTTATGAGATGAATTTGATTCCTCGTGATGTGTTTTGTGCAGAATATGTGAAGAAATTATTTAAAGGAAAATTTAAATTCTATTCTATTCCTTGTAATCATTACATATATATACATTCTAGGAGAATAAATATAAAAATGAAAGACATTTAATCTAATTATAATAATCACATCCCACGAATCTCCAAATGCAGTCCTCGGATTACTGCCCACGGATCTTCAACAACAATCCTCGGATTACTGCCCACGGATCTTCTACGCGCTGTCCACGGATCACCAACTACAAGCCTCAGATTGCTACTCACTGATTGCTGATGTGGCCTCCCTTTAGCTACGTTATCAACACTCCCCCTTTACTTGGGTTGTTCTGGTTTTACAATCCTAACTTGCAAATAAATTTATTAAGTAGAGAGCCCGGTAGTGTCTTTGTTAGAATATCAACAAGTTGTTCATGAGTTGGGGTATATACTACTTCAATTTTTAAGTTCTCTATTTTTTCAGATATGAAGCGTCTATCAGTTGTAACATGTTTTGTTCTGTCGTGATGTACTGGATCCTTGGCCATATTGATTGCGGCTTAATTGTCACATTTCAACTTCATCGTGCCTTCAATTTTTATTCTTAGTTCAATCAATACTTGTATGATCCAAATGCCTTCACAAATAGTAACTGCTAATGCTCTCAGTTCAGATTTTGCACTGCTTATGGAAACAACAGATTGTTTTTATCTCCTCCCCCCCACACAAATGAATAATATCTTATAGTTGATCGACTATCAACCTGGCTTCTTGCCCAATCTGCTTCATAATAAAGGATCAATTTCCTATCTTCATTTTTCTTGAATAATAGCCCAATTTCAGAAGTGTTCTTGAGATATCTCAAGATTTGATATACTACCTCCATGTGCTCCTTCATAGGATTACTCATATATTTGCTTACCATACTCATAGCAAGCCCAATATCTAGAAGGGTGTGGAAGAGGTATATAATATTTCCTACAAGACGTTGATATCTTCCTTCATCCACTGGAACTCCCTCTTTTTCTATCCCAAGTTCTTAGGATCCATAGGTGTACTGGCTGGTATTCATCCGAGCATGCTGGTCTCCTTCAGTAGGTCTAAGGTATAATTGCATTGGGAAATAAATATACTTTTGCTTGATCGAGCTACCTCCCTAGCAAGGAAGTATCTAAGTGATCTTAGATCTTTAACTTAAAACTCCCTTGGACAAAGCCTGCTTGAGCTTTATTATTTTCTCTGTCATTTCCAGTAAAGATGATGTCATCCACATATACAATCAGTATTGCTACCTTGTCTCTTTCCGATTGCTTCACAAATAAGGTATGATCTACCTGACAATGTTTAAAACCATGGCCTTTTACATACTTTGAGAATCTTCTAAACCATATTCTTAGAGATTGATTTAATCCATACAAGAATTTTAGCAGTTTACATACTTTATCTCTTCCATAAGACTTCTGAATCCCCATTGGAATCTACATGTAGACTTCTTTGAGGTTCCTATTCAAGAATGCATTCTTGATATCTAGTTGATGTTGGGTCAATCTAAATTTGCTGCCAAGGAAAGAAGAATTCTGATGGTGTTAAACTTTGCAATAGGAGCGAAAGTTTCCTGATAGTCTATTTCATAAGAACGAGTGAATCTTCTTGCAACCAGTCTAGCTTTCAGCCTCTCAATACTACCATCCACCTTATGCTTTACAATGAACATCCATTTGCAAGTCACAACTTTCTTTCTTGGTGGGAGATTCGTAATCACCCATGTTTGATTTTTTTTCAAGGCCATAATTTCTTCTTTAACAGTCTGTCTCCATCCTGGGTGATTCAAAGCTTCATGAATATTGGTCATAATCTGTACATTATCCAACTTGGAAAGGAAGACTTGATAAGTGTCTGATAATCTGCTATAGGAGAGAAAATTTTCGATTGGATGCTTGGTGCATGATTTTTTATGGCCATTTGATGACTCTATCTCTTTTTGAACTTCCTCATTTTTCTCCTCTATATGAATTTCTGCAGTTTCTGGATCCATTGAAGTAGAGTTGACAGGTGCAAGATGTGTCTCACTACTCGGCATATACTGATTTTTCTTTCTTTATCTTGAGTATACATTTTGTTGTTCCTTAATTGTTACTCTTTGCAGGGGTTGATTAGGACTTATGGGTGGATGTAATCTGAAGGTGAAGTTTAAGATATAGGAGATATTTCTTGGGAAATACTCGTGGTTTGGATTTCTTGTGATATTTTTTGATTTTGATTGGGCTCTGTTTGGTTGTATAATAAGGAATTCTACTCCCAAGTTTGAAATTCTCCTTCATTCTCCCCATGAATTTCAAAACTAGTGAAGTATGAGTTGTTTTCAAATAAGGTGACATCCATGGTTTCAAATACTTTCCTAGAAATAGGGCAAAAGCATTTGTAATATCTTTTTATTGGGGAATAACCAATAAAGACACATTTTTTTAATCTTGGGTCAAGCACGCTTCTATCTTGTGGATAGATATGAACAATGGCAGAGCACCCAAAATTTTAGGTGGAAGGTTTGATGATATGAACCGAGCATGAGGATAGACTTTGAGTAGAGTTTGTTTAGGTGTTTCAACTTTTAGCACATGAACTCACTTGGATTATCCCTTTGCTTGATAGGTATTCTCTCATGATAGAATGGAAGTACTCTCTGTTGGAGAATTTTTTGTATCCTCAAACGGATTGCATATTTTATAATCGGGCACGGCATAAGAATACGATATATTACCCCGGAGGGTAAAAATACCATTTTCTTATGGGCTCAATAATAAAATTTACAATTATTTAACAGAGATTCCCCCACTCAATGTTTGGTCGAGTGGGGTTTATTTATTTCTGGGGTACAGACATCCCATAGGGGCAAGCCCCTATGGTTAATTACATCCCAAGTTTGATTTGGGAACACTTTTGATTAAACTAGTGGTTTTCTTTCTTTTGAAGTCATTTAAATGTTGGCTAAAATTTGATTTCTTTTGTTGTTTTAAAAAAAAAAATCCATGAAAGTCTTGCTTGAAGGTTTTAGCCTTTAGGAATTTCAAGGAGGAGATTTGATCAATTTAGATTTAGATTTTTGGGAAAGAAAGCCAAAGGAGTTGAAGTAGGGGCACTTGATTCTGAGATGAAACTCAGAGGTGTCCAAACTATCCTATGTTGGGCTTTACATTTTAGCAACCTAATTTTGATTTAAGTTGATATTTTATTAGAAGATTGGGGCTTACATCCCAACAACACTTGTTGGAGGAATTGCCCGAAAGTTGAGGGCTTATAGGGTGATTTGGAATCAACCCGTGCCTCGGACCCTAAGACTAAGGTGAGGACTACCGAGAGGTAGTGCCTCGAACCTAGATCTAACGAGTGCAAAGAGGGACTTACAAGCTACACCTCACAAGAGGCATAACCCCGCCCGACCTCTGGATTTATTGTCCCGCCTGGAAGGGACTACCAGCTAACTCCTCCTAATCGCTTTTTAAACCATGTTTCCGGTCTTGATGCAAATGTAGAGTGGTAGAGGTCATTTTTATTTAGAAGGTAGGTCTTACAACTTGGCTTTGAGGCCAAGATGCCTTAGTATGTGTGGTATGCAAAATGTTGACTCATAAAGAAAAGATTTTTGTTATCTAAATCCTTAAGTTGAGGCATTCTACATGCAACACATTTGGCCATGCATGATTGTTTTAAATTTGAAAGACTTGGCTCCTTGAAGGGAGCCATGCAATTTTCTTTTTGTTGGAAAATCGTGGAGCCTAATTTGATTTTATTTTTAGGTTGCTTACATGTTAAGGGGTAGAAAAACTTAGTTTTTATCCTAAGAGCCTAGCGTGATCAAGTCCAGGCCACACCCAACAAAAACAAGAGAAGAAACCTAAGAAAAACATGCTGTTCTATTGCACACCCAGTAAACAAACAACACATGCTTTTATTTATATCAGATGCAATGAATGTAAATAGAGTCCACATTATTACAACCAGATTTGGCAGCTGAGTTGCCTGCCATTATACAACCCAGTCAAATTTACAGACTCTACTTGTGGGGTTCTTCAGACTCTTGACTTTTGAATGGACATTGGGCTTCACCTTTGGCAGGTACATCCTTCTAGTCCACTTCATTCTTTTGCTCCAAACCCCCACAAGTTTTACATCCTAATTCTACCAAATACATGTTTGAAAAGAAAATGACTCAAACCTGCAATGGATTAGAAGCAGTTTATACTATAAAGCATTACATCCAGAATTTTGTTTAGCACTTAGGGTGCCAAACAATCTACTTCTACCCTATTGGCCACATCTTTGGGGGGTTTTAAGCAGTACCTGTCATGCAAGCAATTTATAATTTATAAGCACCCCCCACTTTTAGATATGGCCACCTGCACATAAAAGCATTTATATCTCTATACTAACCACTTAAGGGCAAGTGCCCACACGCAGACAATCCAAGGGCAATCAATCCACAACATCAAACACATGCGCAGAAAAGAAAAATCCTAATCCTAGCATGCCTAAGGGGCTGTGCACCTAAGTGTGTGAGGCTTGTGTAGCATGTCACACTAAAGGTATTTGGTTTTATTTTGGAATGAAGATGTTTAATCTTTATCCAAGGGTGATTTCACTTTAAGTTGTTTGTGACTTAAAGATTTTATTTGATTTTTAAATGTTTCATATTTAGGAGGGTTATGAAGAACCCATAAAGTAAACACATGCTTGCTTTTGGGCAAGCCTGTTACTTATGAATCCCTAAGATACAATAATGTAGGCATCCCACCTTTTGGGGGAGATGATTGATCATTGTATCAAAAGGGAACCTAAGTAATTTTTTAGGTGTTTTTGGAGTTCTCTTAGTGTTTGGATAAGAGAAGTGTCTATCTAATAGGGTAAGATAGACTTGCCTAAGGGGCTTCACTTAGGACTTGGTGAAATCCATCCAATAGAGTAGGATAAACTTCATATATTGGATAATTCCTAAGGACATCTATGAGTTTAGCATTTTAAATGTCATAGGAAAATCACTCAATTTGGGTTGAGTGGAGGAGGTTACTTAGATTTTGAGTCTAAGAAGGGTGTCCAACATGTAACTTTTGGGCTACATGTTGGAGAAATCTCCTTGGCTTTTGAAGCTTAAGAGGAGAAAGATAGGAATCCAACATTTAGCTTTTAGGCTAAATGTACGAGAACTCTCTCTAACTTTTGGAGTTAAAGAGAGAAGAGAATCTATAGCTTTTGGGCTAAGGTATTACATCTTCTAAGCTTTTGGAACCTATAAAGGTAAATGAAGATTAGTAGCTTTGAGGCTACAAATCAAAAAAGAGTGTCTCCTTGAATTTTGTATTCAAAGAGTTGAGTTTCATTTGTCTAATTTGGATTAGACAAATAAAGTTGAGTCACTTATTGAGTTTAGTTCAATAAGTGGAAAAGATTTGTAGCTTTGGGGGCTACAAATCAAGAGGGATTATCATTGAACTTTTACATTCAATGATGGGTATATTCAGTTTGCTAAATTTGGGTTAAGCAAAACATAAGAAGATGATGTGTAGATTTGGCCTACACATCAAGAATTCTTTGAACTTTTAGGTGTCCAAAGAGAGGATCTCATTCACCAAATTTGGTTAGGAGAAATGGAAGAAATATAGGAGTTTCTCATTCGCTTGCCATGGGATTATTTGTTGAATTTGGTTCAACAAATAAATGGCTTTGGATTGAACTACTTGTTGATTTTGACTCAACAAATAGGCGACTTGGGATGAGACTTTCATACAACTTTTAAATTGTAGAAAGGAGAGGGGAATATGCAACTTTGGGTTGCAAGCTTCCAAAACCTCTTTGAACATTTGGAGTTCAAAGAGGGGAACTCATTCTCCCAACTTGGATTTTGAGAGCATGAAGATGGATTTGGAAGCTCTCCTACAATCTTGACTTGTAGGAAAAAAAAAGGAAAATGCAACTTATGGGTTGCAAGTTCAAGAACATTCTTTGAACATTTGGTGTCCAAAAGAGATGCACACATTCTCCTAATTTTGTTTTTTTAGGAGAATGAGAGGGTCTTCCTACAACGTTTGGGTTGTAGAAAGAGGGAAATCATGTGCAACTTAGAGGTTCCACCTTCATGAGTGCCCTTGAACATTTGGTGTTCAAAGGGAGATAATTTCATTTGCCTAATTTGAAGCTAGGCTAATGAAGAGACATTTAGAGGTTTCCTACAATTTGGGCTTGTAGGAAAAGGAATTGTCCAAAATGCAACTTAGGGATTACAAATTGGAGGATTTCCTTTGGACGTTTGGTGTCCAAAGAGGGGGAATTCATTCCTCCAATTTGGGTTGGAGGGATGGAGAAGAATGAGATGCACTTTGGAGTTGCAAACTCTTGAAAGTTCCTTGAACATTTGACATTCAAAGAATGATGTACACTCTCCTAATTTAGGTTAGGAGAATGAGAGGAACTTTCCTACAACATTTGGGTCATAGAAAGAGAGCTTCCTACCTTTCTCAAATGTTTTGAGCTCATTTTGAAGAGAGGAAGGATGCACCTTAGGGCCTTGAAAAGGATTCCTAAATCAACTTTGACATGATTAGGAGACTTGAATGAGAGAGGTTCACTTGCTACTTTTGTGTTATCAACAAGTGAAGAGATGACTTAGGATTTTGGTCCTAAAGTGAGAGGACTCATGCAATGAAATGCCTAAAGACTTGAGGAGCCTTAGGATATCTTGCATAAGAAGAGATTTGTTGGTTTTATGTGCCAACAATGGAGATAGGAGAACATGGGATTTGATTCCAAGTTGTAAATTACTCATGCAATCTAAAACTTGGAGCTTTGAGAATGCTCCAAGCATTATGCACAAAAGGGAATTCCCCACCTCTCCATGAATGTTTTGAACTCATGGAAAGAGGAGATAGATTTCCTAAGGTCTTAGGAGAGGTTTCTAAACCACTTTTGGGCATGATTTAGAAATTTGGATGGGAGAAATCTATCACAACGATTTCTAGGAGATTTAATATCAATTTGGGGTATGATCTAAGAAGAACCTAGAATGCATGCATGTGTGCGATGATTCTTCAAATTAGGGAATTTGATAATTGAAAGCAATCAAGTATTTGTTTTGTACAATGTTGTACATGAACTTAATCAACAATATACTTTGTGAGATCTACAATATAGACTTTGGAAAGTCTATGGGAGACCCCACAATGATTTGATGTTTCCAATAGTTGACTAAATTCATCTTCAAGCACTCACAAAACCTCATTGGAGCTCACAAACTTCACCACATACACACTTCTCGCAACTCGTAAGTCACTTTTGCCATGACTCGTACTTGAAAGAAGGGTGCACGTAATTCATAGATGAGTTTCAAGATTGCTACTACATGCTCTAAGTTTTATATGGTACAAGATATAAGCTTAATTGACTCTTTATGTTGTGAGATTTGTTACATAGATATTTGAAAGTCTATGCCTCACAACGACTAGGAAGCCCAAATCAATTAAACTCAACACATGTATTAAACAAAACTCTAGAGGTAACTAAAATTATGCATGCAAAAGTTCTCCTAGATTTGAGTGTCTATTTGTTTTCATGACAATGCATCTAAATGAGAAATGCATGCAACTAGTTACAATCCAAACCTATGCATCATCATTGACTTTGAGGTCAAATGATAACATCTACCCTAGGGCATGATTGTAGGCGACGGATTGGGCACAACATGAATGTTATTACATGCATTTGGGGGGGGTGTTTTGATACCAATCCAACACTCCTACGCGTATTGGCATGCCTCTTTGGCTCTCACAAGAGAGCAACTTGGCAAAAATCACCGGATTTTCCCAAGTTTACAAAGAGGACAGCGATCATAGGATTTCGGGGAAGCATAAATTTAAGTTTCTAAGGGACCTATGGCTTGGGGACGTCATCCACACATCAATTGGCCATGGGGGGACCCTAGGTTTCACTAAGTTTCAAAGGTATACCTTCCCCGGTTTGTCCTAGCGCTCCAATCCAAGCTCCGGATCGCTGTCCAAGCTCCTAGGTTGCTGTCCAAGGTCTTTTTAAGGCTCCAAGTTGCTGTCCCAAGTTTTCCCAAGGAGGAAGACCGCTGTCCAAGCCTTTCCGGATGGCGTCGCTGCTGGCCAAGCCGTTCCCAAGGGTGGAGACTGCTGCCCCAAACATTCCAAACAGAGAATTTTACTGTTTGAGGGCTCCCGGAGGTCGTCGTTTGCTGTCCAAAGCTTCCCAACAGCAGTTTTCACTGTTTGGAAGCCTTCGGAGGCTGCATGGTTGCTGTCCAAGGCTTCCGGATAATGGATTTGCTGTCCAAACGGCTCCAAACAGCAGTTTGAGTGTTCCCGGAAGTTGCGTGGCTGCTGTCCAAGCTTTTCCAACGTTGTCGCTGCTGTCCAAGCCTTTCCGGATGGTGGATTTGCTATCCAAACAGCTTCGGACAGCAGTTTGCTGTCCAAGAACGCCCCAAACAGCAGTTTGCACTGTTTTGAGGTTGCAGGAGATGATTTGGAAGGAAGTAGAGGCTTCCTACCCTCTCTTGGCTGCAGCAAGGGTTGATTTCAGCATGCCCTTGCCCTAGATTTTGGAGGAGAAGCTTACCAACAGCAGCAAGAGGGAATTTTTGTTCTCCAATTGATAGGAGAAAACAATGGTAGCAAGAGGAACTCCTTTTCAGTCCAAAGAAGAAGAAGACAGCAGTTGGCCGGCCCTCCTTGGCTATGGCGCATGCAAGAGGCTGCAAGACCCCTTCCTCTAGGCTTTGATCGGGATGGATGGAAGAGCCGAGCGGGTCTTCTCTTCACTCGACTGGAGAGATCGCCCCCGCCCCGCTTCCTTTCTCTCGCTCTGGGTCGGACAAAACGCACGCAAGGGGAGCAAACTCCCCTCTCTGCTCTGTCTGGGACGGAACCAAGCGGGGGAGCCGAATGCTCCCCCTTCCCCTTCCGCTTTGCTGGGACGGAACAAATGGGGGAGCCGAATGCTCCCCCTCTCCCGATCTCTCCTTCTTTCTTTCGCTCTGGGTCGGGACGGATAACACAAGGGGAGCCGAATTGCTTCCCCTTCTCCCCCTCGCTCGTCTCTCTTAGAGGCGCACAAAGCACCGCCCAAAATGGGCCAATCCCCCTTCTCACACGTGGAAATGAGAGGTTTTAGGGCAGATTTCAAGATGAAATCTGAGCCATTGATTTGGGAATTTTGATTTGAAAATCAAATTCAGCCAAAATTGAGAAATTAGGGCTGAAATTGGAGTCCGGATTGGACTCGACCCGAACCGGTTTGAGTCGGCTTGGGTCCGATCAAGCTAATTTGCGAAATTAAGCTTGAATCGGCGCCGAATTGCGTCGAATTGAGCTCGACGGAGTTCGATTGGATTTGAATTGGATTGATTTGATTTAAATTAAATTAATTTGATTTAATTTAATTAAATCGGGGTTCGATTTGAGTCAATTTCGTCTTGACGACCTTCGATCGAATCGATCGAGCACGATCGAGCCCAGTCGGGCTCGATACGAAAAAGTACGTCAACAAAAGGACCCCCAATATGTGTGGTGAACGAATAGAAGTACGCCACACATATTGGCGTTGACCAAATAATGATCAAGCAAGATCTTCCAAATCAAATAGGGTATGATTTGAAAGAGAAAGAGAGATCTATAGAAGCCTAAACTTGGATTTAGACAAGATCTACAAAGATAAGGAGATTTCTATATATCACCTTAAGGAAAGAGTTTTAAATTACTCTTGAAGAGAGTTTAGAAGCATTTTGACAACTTCTAAAGAGATCCTTAAAGACATTTTGATATCTTTAGGGAGGATTTGATAGGAATAGAAGTATTTTGGCAACTTCTAAGAAGAATTCTAGAGATATTTGGCATTTCTAGAAATGATTTAACTTGGTTAGAAGTATTTAGATAACTTCTAAGAGGCTCCTAGAGACGTTTGGTATCTCTAGAAAGATTTTGGATCCATTAGAAGTATTTTGACAACTTCTAAAAGGGATTTCTAAAGATATTTGGTATCTTTAGAAAGAATTTGATTTGCTTAGAAGAAATTTGATAACTTCTAAAAGAGCTTAGGATATATTTTTCTATCTCCTAAAAGGCTAGGGTATTTTTGCTACCACCTACAAGATTTTCAAGGATATTTTGGCTATCACTTGAAAAAGATTAGAGACATTTGGTGTCTCTAAAGGGTCTTAGGGATATCTTGCTATCTCCTAAAAGTTAGGGGTATCTTGGCTACCACCTAAAGAGTTCTCAAAGATATTTTCACTATCATTTGAAAGGGGTTAGGAATATTTGTTGTTTCCTAAAAGTCAAAAGGCGTTTGGCACCTATTGAAAAGCTCGAAGATGTATTTTGGCAACCATCTAGAGATAGAGTTTATCTTATTTTGGTAAGATAAAACTCAAAAGAGCTAAGGCTAAGAGTATTTCGGCTACTACTTAGGCCTTGAAGGTATTTGGTGTAAGATTATCTATTTTGGTAAGATAAAACTTAACATTTGGGAAGACTAAATGGTATTTTGGCAACCACTAAAAGTCTAGATTTGGGTAGATCTATGACATTCAATTTGGGTAGAACAAGATCTAAAAGAATGAGCAAGTAGAGACCTTAGAAGGCTTAAATTCTACCTAAACCCATAATTTGATAAAAAGACTCCTATTTGGGGATGTCTACACTTAGAATTTGGTACTAAGATTTTAAATTTGACTTTCATTTGGAGAAAGAAAAAAAAATTTGAGATTTCTTTCATTTGGAGAAAGAAAAAGATGAACTTTCCTTTGGAGAAAGATGAACTTGATTTTTTTTTTTTTTTCTTTTTTTTTTTTTAGAGAAAATTTGGATTTTCTTTCCTTTTAGGGAAAGGTGAATTTTCTTCCCTTTTGGGGATAGATGAAAGATTTGAAATCTTAGATCAAGGTTTTGGTAATCCGGACCCAGTCCACAACCGGATCGGAAGAACATTTCTGCTTGGAACTCTGCTCAAGTAGCACAAAGCATTTTTCTTTTTTTTTTTTTTTTTATCGTTGGGTTTGGGCCAACAAAGCTTCAAGAGATTCACTTGACATTGCAGTGAAGAGAACTAACGGCCTCCTTAGGGAAGGAGCGGCCAAAACAAGTGGGAATATGAGATAGCATTTCGTACTATCGAAAGCCTTTGGTGGCTATCATCCAAGTAGAATTTTGAGTCCTTTGAAAGGGCTGCAATCTACCGGACAAATTGGATAAGCGTCTTAGATATGCCAACCTACCTTGGAAAGGTCTTAGTTGAGTAAGACTTCAAGGAGGTTTCATTTCTAATATTGCTTTGATTTTTAGTAGGAATAACTTCAATTCCAAGGTGTCAAACAACAAACCCAAGACAATTTCTGAAGTCACCCCAAAAGTATACTTCAAAGGATTCATCTTGAGGTCGTACCGACAAAGCGGTTCAAAAAACAACCCTTGAATCAAACGGGTGATCCTCTCTTTGTTTGCTTTTGACCACGAGATCATCAATGTAGCATTCAATTTTGTCATGAAGGAGCACATTGAATATTCTGGTCATTGCAAGCTGGTAGGTCATACCAACATTCTTAAGGCCAAAAAGACATGACCCTAAAAAACAGTACATTCCAATGGGTGTTCTAAAAAGCAGTATATTGCTCGTCCTCCGGGGCCATTTTGATTTGGTTGTACCCCCGAGGACCCGTCCATAAAGGAAAAGAGACCGTGAGAAGAAGCAATGTCAATCATGAGTTCAGGGATTGGCAATGGGAACTCATCTTTAGGACATGCTTTATTCAAATCTCTAAAATTAACGCATACGCGAATCTGTCCGTTCTTTTTTTTTTAGCAAGGACAATGCTAGTCAATCAAGAGGGATATTTCTTCTTGAGTAGAACCAGCCTCAGTTAATTTTTATTTTAATCATTTGTTGTTCAATTTTCAAATGCATCCTTCGAGGAGCATGTTTGATTGGAACAATGTTTGGTTGAATGACAAGTTTTATGGACTGTTAGATTTGGATTTAAACATGGCATTTCATCATAATCCCATGCAAAGCAGTCCTTAAACTATGTCAGGAGTTGTACCATACCATTAGCATCAATTTCATTTAGCAATGCACTTATAAAAGTGGGGCGTGGATTTTGTTCAGTACCCAAATTGATTTCTTTCAACTTACTGATTGTTGATTTGATTTCTTTCTTCAAACTCAAGGGGTGCATCCTTAGTTTGAAGGTAATCCAGACCGTTGCTAGCATCTAAACATGACCTCCCAACAGCGTTGAAGGTCTTTGTAAAGATCATATCAACATCTAGATTGTTGGTGATAACCAAACAAAAATTATCATCATCTATTGGTCTGATGGTACCAAAGCCAACACCATGTCTATTTTTCTTTAATTTGTATTTGAAATTTCATAGATTTTCAAGGTGTTAAGCTTCGCCCTTGGACCACATAGAAGGGGTTAAACCTCTTTTGATCAGGTTTTAAACACAAGTGGGAGTTATACCATTTCATTTATGGAAAGTTGTTAAGTTTACACCCACTTTTGGATTTTAAGGAAGAGGGTATGCCATGAAAGACATACTCCTTCCCTACATTTTTTTATTTGAGTGTAATGCAAACATTCAACTCTTCCACTGTACTTTCAGACAACAAAGTTAATGCCTCTAAACACTCATTCAGTTTTTTATACTTAGTGAGATTAGACACCTCCTCTTTGTTTGAGAGTTGTCTTCATCACATGGGAGATTTTCTTTAATGTTCCAAATAGGCTTTTCAGTGTCTATCCATTCTTGAAACTGCATCTTTGATTTGTTGAAGCTTCTTTGTTGCTTTGTCAAACTACCCATCAAATTTGGCTCAGCCTTTGAATCGGACCCTGAGCTTATATGGGTGATGGGCCTTCATGGAACAAATGGTGGAGATGGGGCTTTGGTGCTCCTCACCCTCCACTCTTCTTGACTTTTATCATGAACTGTATCACAAATTCATTGTGTCATCTTACCACCTCGTTGTGTTGAAGGAGGGGCAAGATTAGATTTAATCTTTTCCTCAAGTTCTTCTTCTTGAGGGTAGTCTAGGACAGTTGATGGAAACTTTGTCTTTAGTGTATTGATTTCTGCTTGATCTTTAGTTGGTATCACAGGTCTGAAAACACTGATAGCCTCTTTGGAACATAGCAAGAAACATCTTCATATACACTAAATGGTTTTAGAACTCCCTTCAAAAGTGAAAGAGTAATTGAGCCTAAGGCCCTTTGTCCCTTTTTCATTGAAGCCACGCAACATCATTTTGTCAGAAGTTAATTTCTGCGTGTCAACATTGAGGTGGGTCAAAGTACTTAGATTCATGATGTTGACCCATGCACCCGGGTCAACAAGCACTCCTTTCATCAGAAAATGTTATTCTAGATATTTATTGAAGTGTAAAGCCTCCTCAAAGGAATCCTCTACAGGTTGAGCCAAACAAATTTCAGGATCAAGTAAAGCCTTGATCAAAGCTTTTCGCATTTCAGGAGAAAGTACGAATGCATTATATATGCTCAACCTCGCAGGGAGTTTCCTAAGGTGAGCTAGTACATTTAAATCCACTTTTGGTAGTCCACCACCCACTTGCTTTTGTGGAGCAAGTATTGGTGGAACCACGCCCTCATTTTGATTGAAAAGTTCTTTTCATTTCTCTTGTTTGATGCCATTGGATATGATACAACATGACCACTTCTGAGATTTGCCCCTGTTATTTGTTCAGACTCAGAAGTTGAGGTCACATCAATTGAAACTTCAGAATTGATTCTTCTTTCACTCGATTTGTCTCTAAATCAGGTGACTCAAGCTCAATGACAATCTTTGCTCCCTGCATTTTGTACATGGGTAGATCATCACCAAAATTTGATTCACTTGATTTAAAGAATTGGAAAGGTTCAATTGTAGTTTGTTCGTTATTAGATTCAGAACGGACAGATTGCACGTACGCAGAAGGATTGTTCATTTCATTAACACCCTTTGGAAACATACATGAAATTGGAAAGAGAGATTGGCTTGGGGGATTTCCCTTTGCCACTTAGAAGGATAACCCATTTGATTTTGGAAATTGATTCTTCTTCTTTTTTTATTCACTATTGAAACTCTCTTTCATGAAGTTTCAAGGGTAAAGGACCCTTTCCACCCATTGAGTTATTTAAAGAAACATCAAAAGAGGCCTTTTTGTGGGCATTTGAGTTCTTTTGGAAACTCCAATGGGATTTTTGGGTAGTTTGTTTGCAATCTTTAGGAAATATTTAGGAAAAGATAACTGCCAACCATCTGTAACTATAAGCAAATCACTAGTGTTGTTCTTTATGACCACACACTACTAAAGGTAAAGAAGTTGCACTTACTGATTCTGCTTCCTTTGCACTGGTAGAAGGCTCAACTGTTGTGTTTAGGACCTTTTGGAGCCCCAAAAGTTGAGTAGTGAGAGTTATCTTTGTGGATGTCATCTCATCCAACCTCTTGTCCATTTTTTTTTTTTTTAAGCTGTTGTAGAGCACACAAATTTAAGGATTTTCACTCCCTTCCTCCACTTCCAACAATTCATTTGCATGAGGGTCTTTTGAAAGAGAGGATCTTCCTATGTCATAGTGGATAACAAGGATATCCTCCTCATCCAAGAGATCATCCTCATCAGGATTGAAATTCTCGAGCAACTTTTTTGTAGTTTTCTTCCTCCTTTTCGCTCCTTTCATCCTCGTCAATTTTCTTGAGGCTATCTTTTAAGTATTCAATCATTTGTTCAACAGTTTTACCTGTTGAGGGATTGACAGGAGAAGGGTAGTATTCTTCGTGGTTGTTAATTTCCATGGGTGCTTTTCCTTTGTCTTTGGAATCAACACAACTAGGAGGGGAAGAGTGTACCACTGATGGAGCCACCATCTTGGGTCTCCATTCTTCCTTCACCCCAGATGAGGAGGCATGGGATTTTTGGCGTCCCACATTTACCTCATCTAAAGGTGGAGTCTGAATGTGACCCCCAGAATGTGGCTCATCAAGAGGACTAGAAGGTTTGTTTTCTTTGGGAGACCTTCTAAACCTAGTAGGTACGTCAGATTTACTAGAAACTGACAAAGAAGACCAAGGGACCACTTGGCGATCAAGGTAATCAGCCTTTGGTCTGCCATAGATCTTAGGTGGAATTGCTGAACTGTCAACTAGAACTATCTGCTCACTGACTGCTCTTTTCTGGCAAGGTTTGAAATCATAACCATCCACCAATGCTGACACAGCTGGCTGTCGGGCAAACTGTTGCATATCTTTCTGTGATAGCTGAACAATCAATTTGCTATCCTTGGGATCTTTGTTCTCCCTAAGGATTGTATCAACACGTTTGCAAATCACATTCTTCATAGCTTTAATTACCTTCTCTTTTGTTGAGCGGGTTTTGTAAGCTACTCTTTGGAAAACCTTTTTTTTAATGTCATTCTCCCACTGCTTTACCCTTTCCTCGGGTGTGCTTTTGGAAAATTTTAGTTAAAGGTCTTGGAGGTGATGCTATTATTTTCTCAACATCTTCTTCACTCCTAAACACAGAAAGAGGGTAAAATTTACTACCCTCAGCAAGAGGAGAGAGCTCCAACATCTCAACCTCTAACTTAGCTTGCTCCTCCTTTTCCAACCTCTTTCTCAGTCTTTTGTTTTTTATTTCTTCTTTGAGACTTGGTTAGAACATAGGTGGAACTAGTCCCTTCTTCATATTGATTGGACTGAAATAGTTTCTCATGCTCTGAGTGGCTTGGGACAACTGCTAAAGACTGAACTGTCTCACACTGTCTCTCAACTGCTGCTACCTCTTTAGGCAAAACTGGAGTTAAGGTGCTTTGTCTTTCACTAGACTTTTGAACCTTAGGGAAGGTCAACCTACCACATGCGAAAGGTTGAGAGGCTAAGGCTTTTAGAGAGACCTCAGCCACCCTCTTCCCACTATTTTGAAGAGGTGACCTCTCCCTAACAGGTAAGCTAATTTCAAGGACCCTCTCAGATGGGTGTTGACCTTCTAAGACTTTCACTTCAGAAGGGGTTGGGCCTTGGAAAAAGACCTCCACATCTCCCAAACCTTGTCCAAATTTTATCAGATCTCTTGAAGCAAATTGAGACTTATCAAAAGACAACTGTAGGTGGTTACCAAATTTGAAAACCAATTTGCCTTCCATCTCAGCTTTGTTGAAATCCCAAACTTTAGAATTTTCCTGAAAATCGGAATTTGTTGTATCAACCTTTCTGTTGTACTTCCTTGAATCCAATTATCACAACATCAACCAATCACTGCACTTTTGATTGGGTTTTCTGACCACTGACTTGAATCACTGACCACCAACAACTGTGACTCGGATTTAACGGATGATGGATGAATTTGTTTGAATTGAAATCCAACACCATTTGACATTGTTTGGTTGTAGATTTCATACAACCACAACAATTATGATGAAGAGAAGATTTTGGAATTTGAATTTTTTTTTGAAAATGATTGATTTAAAAAAAAAACCAAAGTTCATCCTTCTCACTTTTGAAAGTGATTTGGAAAGTTCATCTTGATTTGCATTTGCTTGTATTGACATCACTCAACCCAAATTTGCTAAGGGAGAGGCATACAATACAAATTTGATTTTGCAAATGCCATTTAGCCAACATTTAGGATGACTTAATGAAAACCACTAGTTTAGATGAAAAGAGACATCCTCCCCAGCGGAGTCGCCAGAAAATCTGTTGGAGAATTTTTTGTATCCTCAAACGGATTGCATATTTTATAATCGGGCACGGCATAAGAATACGATATATTACCCCGGAGGGTAAAAATACCATTTTCTTATGGGCTCAATAATAAAATTTACAATTATTTAACAGAGATTCCCCCACTCAATGTTTGGTCGAGTGGGGTTTATTTATTTCTGGGGTACAGACATCCCATAGGGGCAAGCCCCTATGGTTAATTACATCCCAAGTTTGATTTGGGAACACTTTTGATTAAACTAGTGGTTTTCTTTCTTTTGAAGTCATTTAAATGTTGGCTAAAATTTGATTTCTTTTGTTGTTTTAAAAAAAAAAAATCCATGAAAGTCTTGCTTGAAGGTTTTAGCCTTTAGGAATTTCAAGGAGGAGATTTGATCAATTTAGATTTAGATTTTTGGGAAAGAAAGCCAAAGGAGTTGAAGTAGGGGCACTTGATTCTGAGATGAAACTCAGAGGTGTCCAAACTATCCTATGTTGGGCTTTACATTTTAGCAACCTAATTTTGATTTAAGTTGATATTTTATTAGAAGATTGGGGCTTACATCCCAACAACACTTGTTGGAGGAATTGCCCGAAAGTTGAGGGCTTATAGGGTGATTTGGAATCAACCCGTGCCTCGGACCCTAAGACTAAGGTGAGGACTACCGAGAGGTAGTGCCTCGAACCTAGATCTAACGAGTGCAAAGAGGGACTTACAAGCTACACCTCACAAGAGGCATAACCCCGCCCGACCTCTGGATTTATTGTCCCGCCTGGAAGGGACTACCAGCTAACTCCTCCTAATCGCTTTTTAAAACCATGTTTCCGGTCTTGATGCAAATGTAGAGTGGTAGAGGTCATTTTTATTTAGAAGGTAGGTCTTACAACTTGGCTTTGAGGCCAAGATGCCTTAGTATGTGTGGTATGCAAAATGTTGACTCATAAAGAAAAGATTTTTGTTATCTAAATCCTTAAGTTGAGGCATTCTACATGCAACACATTTGGCCATGCATGATTGTTTTAAATTTGAAAGACTTGGCTCCTTGAAGGGAGCCATGCAATTTTCTTTTTGTTGGAAAATCGTGGAGCCTAATTTGATTTTATTTTTAGGTTGCTTACATGTTAAGGGGTAGAAAACTTAGTTTTTATCCTAAGAGCCTAGCGTGATCAAGTCCAGGCCACACCCACAAAAACAAGAGAAGAAACCTAAGAAAAACATGCTGTTCTATTGCACACCCAGTAAACAAACAACACATGCTTTTATTTATATCAGATGCAATGAATGTAAATAGAGTCCACATTATTACAACCAGATTTGGCAGCTGAGTTGCCTGCCATTATACAACCCAGTCAAATTTACAGACTCTACTTGTGGGGTTCTTCAGACTCTTGACTTTTGAATGGACATTGGGCTTCACCTTTGGCAGGTACATCCTTCTAGTCCACTTCATTCTTTTGCTCCAAACCCCCACAAGTTTTACATCCTAATTCTACCAAATACATGTTTGAAAAAGAAAATGACTCAAACCTGCAATGGATTAGAAGCAGTTTATACTATAAAGCATTACATCCAGAATTTTGTTTTAGCACTTAGGGTGCCAAACAATCTACTTCTACCCTATTGGCCACATCTTTGGGGGGTTTTAAGCAGTACCTGTCATGCAAGCAATTTATAATTTATAAGCACCCCCCACTTTTAGATATGGCCACCTGCACATAAAAGCATTTATATATCTCTATACTAACCACTTAAGGGCAAGTGCCCACACGCAGACAATCCAAGGGCAATCAATCCACAACATCAAACACATGCGCAGAAAAGAAAAATCCTAATCCTAGCATGCCCTAAGGGGCTGTGCACCTAAGTGTGTGAGGCTTGTGTAGCATGTCACACTAAAGGTATTTGGTTTTATTTTGGAATGAAGATGTTTAATCTTTATCCAAGGGTGATTTCACTTTAAGTTGTTTGTGACTTAAAGATTTTATTTGATTTTTAAATGTTTCATATTTAGGAGGGTTATGAAGAACCCATAAAGTAACCACATGCTTGCTTTTGGGCAAGCCTGTTACTTATGAATCCTAAGATACAATAATGTAGGCATCCCACCTTTTGGGGGAGATGATTGATCATTGTATCAAAAGGGAACCTAAGTAATTTTTAGGTGTTTTTGGAGTTCTCTTAGTGTTTGGATAAGAGAAGTGTCTATCTAATAGGGTAAGATAGACTTGCCTAAGGGGCTTCACTTAGGACTTGGTGAAATCCATCCAATAGAGTAGGATAAACTTCATATATTGGATAATTCCTAAGGACATCTATGAGTTTAGCATTTTAAATGTCATAGGAAAATCACTCAATTTGGGTTGAGTGGAGGAGGTTACTTAGATTTTGAGTCTAAGAAGGGTGTCCAACATGTAACTTTTGGGCTACATGTTGGAGAAATCTCCTTGGCTTTTGAAGCTTAAGAGGAGAAAGATAGGAATCCAACATTTAGCTTTTAGGCTAAATGTACGAGAACTCTCTCTAACTTTTGGAGTTAAAGAGAGAGAAGAGAATCTATAGCTTTTGGGCTAAGGTATTACATCTTCTAAGCTTTTGGAACCTATAAAGGTAAATGAAGATTAGTAGCTTTGAGGCTACAAATCAAAAAGAGTGTCTCCTTGAATTTTGTATTCAAAGAGTTGAGTTTCATTTGTCTAATTTGGATTAGACAAATAAAGTTGAGTCACTTATTGAGTTTAGTTCAATAAGTGGAAAAGATTTGTAGCTTTGGGGGCTACAAATCAAGAGGGATTATCATTGAACTTTTACATTCAATGATGGGTATTCAGTTTGCTAAATTTGGGTTAAGCAAACATAAGAAGATGATGTGTAGATTTGGCCTACACATCAAGAATTCTTTGAACTTTTAGGTGTCCAAAGAGAGGATCTCATTCACCAAATTTGGTTAGGAGAATGGAAGAAATATAGGAGTTTCTCATTCGCTTGCCATGGGATTATTTGTTGAATTTGGTTCAACAAATAAATGGCTTTGGATTGAACTACTTGTTGATTTTGACTCAACAAATAGGCGACTTGGATGAGACTTTCATACAACTTTTAAATTGTAGAAAGGAGAGGGGAATATGCAACTTTGGGGTTGCAAGCTTCCAAAACCTCTTTGAACATTTGGAGTTCAAAGAGGGGAACTCATTCTCCCAACTTGGATTTTGAGAGCATGAAGATGGATTTGGAAGCTCTCCTACAATCTTGACTTGTAGGAAAAAGAAAGGAAAATGCAACTTATGGGTTGCAAGTTCAAGAACATTCTTTGAACATTTGGTGTCCAAAAGAGATGCACACATTCTCCTAATTTTGTTTTTTAGGAGAATGAGAGGGTCTTCCTACAACGTTTGGGTTGTAGAAAGAGGGAAATCATGTGCAACTTAGAGGTTCCACCTTCATGAGTGCCCTTGAACATTTGGTGTTCAAAGGGAGATAATTTCATTTGCCTAATTTGAAGCTAGGCTAATGAAGAGACATTTAGAGGTTTCCTACAATTTGGGCTTGTAGGAAAAGGAATTGTCCAAAATGCAACTTAGGGATTACAAATTGGAGGATTTCCTTTGGACGTTTGGTGTCCAAAGAGGGGGAATTCATTCCTCCAATTTGGGTTGGAGGGATGGAGAAGAATGAGATGCACTTTGGAGTTGCAAACTCTTGAAAGTTCCTTGAACATTTGACATTCAAAGAATGATGTACACTCTCCTAATTTAGGTTAGGAGAATGAGAGGAACTTTCCTACAACATTTGGGTCATAGAAAGAGAGCTTCCTACCTTTCTCAAATGTTTTGAGCTCATTTGAAGAGAGGAAGGATGCACCTTAGGGCCTTGAAAAGGATTCCTAAATCAACTTTGACATGATTAGGAGACTTGAATGAGAGAGGTTCACTTGCTACTTTTGTGTTATCAACAAGTGAAGAGATGAAGAACATGGGATTTGATTCCAAGTTGTAAATTACTCATGCAATCTAAAACTTGGAGCTTTGAGAATGCTCCAAGCATTATGCACAAAAGGGAATTCCCCACCTCTCCATGAATGTTTTGAACTCATGGAAAGAGGAGATAGATTTCCTAAGGTCTTAGGAGAGGTTTCTAAACCACTTTTGGGCATGATTTAGAAATTTGGATGGGAGAAATCTATCACAACGATTTCTAGGAGATTTAATATCAATTTGGGGTATGATCTAAGAAGAACCTAGAATGCATGCATGTGGCGATGATTCTTCAAATTAGGGAATTTGATAATTGAAAGCAATCAAGTATTTGTTTTGTACAATGTTGTACATGAACTTAATCAACAATATACTTTGTGAGATCTACAATATAGACTTTGGAAAGTCTATGGGAGACCCCACAATGATTTGATGTTTCCAATAGTTGACTAAAAATTCATCTTCAAGCACTCACAAAACCTCATTGGAGCTCACAAACTTCACCACATACACACTTCTCGCAACTCGTAAGTCACTTTTGCCATGACTCGTACTTGAAAGAAGGGTGCACGTAATTCATAGATGAGTTTCAAGATTGCTACTACATGCTCTAAGTTTTATATGGTACAAGATATAAGCTTAATTGACTCTTTATGTTGTGAGATTTGTTACATAGATATTTGAAAGTCTATGCCTCACAACGACTAGGAAGCCCAAATCAATTAAACTCAACACATGTATTAAACAAAACTCTAGAGGTAACTAAAATTATGCATGCAAAAGTTCTCCTAGATTTGAGTGTCTATTTGTTTTCATGACAATGCATCTAAATGAGAAATGCATGCAACTAGTTACAATCCAAACCTATGCATCATCATTGACTTTGAGGTCAAATGATAACATCTACCCTAGGGCATGATTGTAGGCGACGGATTGGGCACAACATGAATGTTATTACATGCATTTGGGGGGGGTGTTGGATACCAATCCAACACTCCTACGCGTATTGGCATGCCTCTTTGGCTCTCACAAGAGAGCAACTTGGCAAAAATCACCGGATTTTCCCAAGTTTACAAAGAGGACAGCGATCATAGGATTTCGGGGAAGCATAAATTTAAGTTTCTAAGGGACCTATGGCTTGGGGACGTCATCCACACATCAATTGGCCATGGGGGGACCCTAGGTTTCACTAAGTTTCAAAGGTATACCTTCCCCGGTTTGTCCTAGCGCTCCAATCCAAGCTCCGGATCGCTGTCCAAGCTCCTAGGTTGCTGTCCAAGGTCTTTTTAAGGCTCCAAGTTGCTGTCCCAAGTTTTCCCAAGGAGGAAGACCGCTGTCCAAGCCTTTCCGGATGGCGTCGCTGCTGGCCAGCCGTTCCCAAGGGTGGAGACTGCTGCCCCAACATTCCAAACAGAGAATTTTACTGTTTGAGGGCTCCCGGAGGTCGTCGTTTGCTGTCCAAAGCTTCCCAACAGCAGTTTTCACTGTTTGGAAGCCTTCGGAGGCTGCATGGTTGCTGTCCAAGGCTTCCGGATAATGGATTTGCTGTCCAAACGGCTCCAAACAGCAGTTTGAGTGTTCCCGGAAGTTGCGTGGCTGCTGTCCAAGCTTTTCCAACGTTGTCGCTGCTGTCCAAGCCTTTCCGGATGGTGGATTTGCTATCCAAACAGCTTCGGACAGCAGTTTGCTGTCCAAGAACGCCCCAAACAGCAGTTTGCACTGTTTTGAGGTTGCAGGAGATGATTTGGAAGGAAGTAGAGGCTTCCTACCCTCTCTTGGCTGCAGCAAGGGTTGATTTCAGCATGCCCTTGCCCTAGATTTTGGAGGAGAAGCTTACCAACAGCAGCAAGAGGGAATTTTTGTTCTCCAATTGATAGGAGAAAACAATGGTAGCAAGAGGAACTCCTTTTCAGTCCAAAGAAGAAGAAGACAGCAGTTGGCCGGCCCTCCTTGGCTATGGCGCATGCAAGAGGCTGCAAGACCCCTTCCTCTAGGCTTTGATCGGGATGGATGGAAGAGCCGAGCGGGTCTTCTCTTCACTCGACTGGAGAGATCGCCCGCCCCGCTTCCTTTCTCTCGCTCTGGGTCGGACAAAACGCACGCAAGGGGAGCAAACTCCCCTCTCTGCTCTGTCTGGGACGGAACCAAGCGGGGGAGCCGAATGCTCCCCCTTCCCCTTCCGCTTTGCTGGGACGGAACAAATGGGGGAGCCGAATGCTCCCCCTCTCCCGATCTCTCCTTCTTTCTTTCGCTCTGGGTCGGGACGGATAACACAAGGGGAGCCGAATTGCTTCCCCTTCTCCCGCTCGTCTCTCTTAGAGGCGCACAAAGCACCGCCCAAAATGGGCCAATCCCCCTTCTCACACGTGGAATGAGAGGTTTTAGGGCAGATTTCAAGATGAAATCTGAGCCATTGATTTGGGAATTTGATTTGAAAATCAAATTCAGCCAAAATTGAGAAATTAGGGCTGAAATTGAGTCCGGATTGGACTCGACCCGAACCGGTTTGAGTCGGCTTGGGTCCGATCAAGCTAATTTGCGAAATTAAGCTTGAATCGGCGCCGAATTGCGTCGAATTGAGCTCGACGGAGTTCGATTGGATTTGAATTGGATTGATTTGATTTAAATTAAATTAATTTGATTTAATTTAATTAAAATCGGGGTTCGATTAGCCAATTGGCAAGTTTCACATTTGATCAACTTTGAATTTTTATTGATAATTAAATGGGGAAAAAGTTTTCAAGGTACATGAAATTTGGATAACCTAACCTATAGTGCCACATGTAATCTCTCTATCTTTACTGATTCTAGAATAATTCTCAACAAATTGACTTACAATATGATGATATTTAGGAGGAGGATTCTTAGGAGCAGCAATTAAAGTTTGTATGGATTTAGGTGTCTTGATGTAATATTATCTAGAACACGTCTCAGCACTACAAATCTTCTTCTCCGAATCCAGTTCCTAAAAAATACATACATTATTGGAGAAACTTGTGTGGGCTCCGAAAATTCGGCCCCGGCCTCCCCGCTCGCTCTTTTCTTATTTCGGCGAGGGAGTTTTAACGAACTAAGTTCCGAGGTAAATTTTGGAAGGCAGATGGGTTTGTAGATAAGACACTACCCAGAGATTTCGCCCTCATTTTGTGAGGACTTTATGATCTGAGTTCTGGTTTCCTATAGGCGCAAGCCCCTATAGTTAATTACCCCTCCCACTAACGAGAGAGAACTTTCGATTAAGGCTAGTCATCAATCAGATTCGTATAGAGATACGTGCATCTGGCATATAGTAGCAGCATAGATTGGATTTGGATTCGTGAATTTGGATATTTGGATATTTGGAAAGATTTAATATTTAAAATAGAAATTTCACCATCTTTCACTTAAAGCGGATGGTGGGGGAATGGATGATGGGCCCGATCAAGATCCCATGGTTCCGTCGTCCCGGGCCATCGTGGTCCCTGGTCTACTTAGTCAGAGGTGGTAGTCGACCCAACCTGACAGAAGGATCCTTGTCGGCAGCCATGGGTTGCTTCGTCCAAGGGGACCTTGTAGACCGGGGTTGAATGTTTGTCTAAGGGGACAAATTTGAATCCACCTTAGCTTACAGAGGGCTTTGTGCCCTATCGATCATATCCTATTGATTCATATCTCAAGGATTTGATGTCAGTAAGGAGCGTATTGGCTCTGGCCATAACCGAGATATCGTGGTGCCATTTGGCGGCGAAACCACGCGGTTCAGAGGGCCCCGGGTCGTCGTAACCGTTTATCCTGCGGTGGCCATTTAGCGGCAGACCGCCGGTTAGAGGACACGTACCACGTCCTTACTGGCAGGAGATTGTTTGAGAATGGATCCTAGTGATATTTTCGACTAGGCATTTGGCTCTTTTGTGAGCTGAAGTAAATTTGAATTTGTCCACCTCGGAAAACTGTTGCGGAAGGTGGATGGATTTTGCTTTGAGCGATTGATGGATTGATTTCAGATTTAAATATCTGGGCTTTGAGATTTGTGGAGCTTTGGATTTGGACTTTTGGGAGACATAAAAATGCCTGAAATTAACCCCTCCGGTTGAGATCTTCTTTCAACACGGCCATCATCGGGGTGACCTTAAGGTCATTTGAAAAATATTTGAATTTGTAGAAGTTTGAGGGCATTTTGAAATATTTTGTGAACCCCTCCGGTTGAAATCTGCATTCAACACGGCCATCATCGGGGTGTTTTGGGGTCATTTCCATTTGTTGATTGAACCTTGTCAACTCGATCAAGCTTTTGCTCGAGGATCGGGTTTCTCGTAGGCTTCGTGCATTTGTTCATGAATTTTCTTGATTTTAGGCATTGAAGGCCTAAAATGAATGTATTTAAACAAATACACCGGTCGCTACAACCATGTATCTATTTGATAGTTCGAACCCTGTCGACTCCTATTGATCCGTATAGGAGGATCGGATTCTGTAGGCTTCATGCCTTTGTTCATGAACTTTCTTTGTTGAAGGCCTTAAAGGCCGAATATTAATGTTGTAGACGCCTTCTGTCTGCTTATATCAGTGTTGCAGATCCGGTGGCGTGGCGTTGTAGATTGTAGACGCCTTCTGTCTGCTTGTATCAGTGTTGCAGATCCGGTGGCGTTGAATTGTAGATCGTAGATGCCTTCTGTCTGCTTGTATCAGTGTTGCAGATCCGGTGGTGTTGCATTTTGGTTTTGATGTTGACTCCCCCCCTTTCTCATTCACCGGGGAAAGATCTTCTGGATTTTGGAGTCAAAGATTGCTTGATTTGGAAAGAACTCCTTTTAAGCTCTTCGGCGAAGTGGACTTGCTATTTCCAGTGTTTGTGGGCACCTGAATTGCTTTTCTTCTAATGTGTAGAACCAAGAGGAAGCTTTGGAACACCAGGAAGTTTGGTTCTAATTTGTTCAAACATTTCCTCTCTTATGTTAGAGGTGTTCTTCGTACATCGGGCTGCCTTTGTACCCGGTGTACTTAGAGATTTTGATCACCGCTGTCGTAGGTGATATTTGTACTTGTGTCCACAGTGATTCGATGTGCTTACGATGTATTCACTGTTGTTATCCACAAGTTATTTATAGTTATCTGCAGGGGACCGTTATACTCACTACGACCTCCTGAAGGTATTTGTAGGAGACCCATTGACATCAGTATCGTATCCACCCTTTCACCAATCTCGGGTGGTTGTTGTACTTGTTTGACCTCGTAGGGATGTACTTGTGTCCACAGTGGTTCGTTGTACATACGACATACACACTGTTGTTATCCACAAGTATTCATTTGCTGGAGATCAGTTGTATCCGCTACGACCTCCTAGTAGTATTCGTAGGAGAGCCCTGCTTTTGCATTAAAAACCACCTTGCACCAATCTCAGGTGGGTTTTTCGTGTATTTGCTTATAGGAAGGCGGATTCTCCGTCATTGGTTTTCCCGTATCGCCATCTCAATCAACAGGCGATCGTCAGGATCGTCAGAGGAGATATTTGTACTTGTGTCCACAGTGATTCGTTGTGCCTATGAGGTTCTCACTGTTGTTATCCACAAGTGGCTCGTGCTTAATTGGAGGGATCCGTTGCAGCCACTACGAGCTCTTGGGAGTACTCGTAGGGGAGTCGTTGTCAATTTTGTCATTTCCACCTTTCACCAATCTCAGGTGGTGGCTTTGACTGGCGTTGAATGTGAGAGGGCGATGATGCTCAAACCAGGCTCAAGTTCAAGCCTTTTCAGGATCAACTTAAATCAGGTTCATGAGCTCAATGTGCAAGTTCAGTTCTGTGTTCTTTGTAGTCCAACTCAAGTACTCGCTTGAGTTTGAATGTTTGAATCATGTTGGATGTGCAAGTCAAGTCCGATTTGAGTTCAAAGTGCTATGTCCCCTGCAGTCCTTTGAGTTCAATTGAATGTTCAAATTACTCAAATTTGGGTTCCAACTTTGATTTTTATTTTATTTGAATTTGGCCTTTAGGAATCATTCGAATTTTGGTCAGATTTAGGTCCACAAGTCTTCAGTTCACTGTTCATGTTCATTTGAATGCAGGCTCTTGTTCTTTTTTGTCCAAATTTGTTCACATATAGGCCAAAATTCTGTTCAAGTCCACGGTGCCTTCAGTCTGAATTTCGGCAGCCTCCCGGCGTCTCCCCCGTTTAGGGGAAAAACCAAGAGGCAACCTTCCTCTCGACGCTACGTGAGCGCTTCAGGTAGATGTCAAAAGTGACACCGCGGTCGCATATTTTATCAAAAATCCCCGCCCGCTACGTGAGCGTTTAAGGGTGTGGAGCACGAGTCAGAAAAAACAGATTTCCCCCCTCTGCACCACGTGGGCGTTCGAGGGTACTTACATGAAAATAAAGAACACATTTTTTATCCCCTTCGCCGCAAGCGTCGCACCGGTTTCCCACCCTAAACGCTACTTGAGCGCCTCGGGGGTTTACCAGCTCGTTGCAAGCTTTGAAGAGGGATCCTTATCTCGTCGCAAGCATCGCACCGGTTTCCCACCCTAAACGCTACTTGAGCGCCTCGGGGGTTTGCCGGTTCGTTGCAAGCGTCGAGAAAAGAACCGAGGCGATTTCCGCCTCGTCGTAGGCGTCTCACTAGCTTCCCTCCCTACAACGCCACGTGGGCGCCTCGGGGGTTTGCTAGCTCGTCGTCAACGTCGAGAGGGAAATCTGAGTTTACGGATTATACCTTCGGGACCGGTGGACCGGTGGACCGGCGGTGGAGGCTCGGATGTCGAGGCGAAACACTCTTCTTTCTTCTTCCCTCTCTTTTTTTTAAATCTTAATTAATAATAATTAATAATAATTAAAATTAATTAATTATAACTAATTATGATTAAAAATAATTAACTAAAAATAATGGAATTAATTATGATTAAACTTAATTAATCATAATTAATTAAAAATTATTTTTAAATTAATTATAATTAAAAATAATCAAGTTATAATTAACTCGATTAATTAAAATTAATTTTTATTAATTAAAATTAGTATAAAAACTTTAATGGCTAAATCCGACCAAATGGTTTTAGTGCACGCGTTAAATCCCGGCAGTGGGTAGATCCAGGATTTAAGGATTTACAGCTTAAATCCTGTATTTACTAAATCCCTAGGTTCGGTGGATTTTCGGGATTTGGCCAAAGAAGCGTGAAAGGAGGAAAGTTACCTTCCACAGCAAGTGGGCTCCCGATCTTGTGTCCGACCAAAATGCTGTAGCTTTCGGTCCTACAGGGAGGGATCGAAAGTCGCTCGAAGGAGCGACGTCGAACAGCCACGGGAGGGCCGGAGGAGAAGCGCCAAAGGGAGAAAGTTATCTTCACAGCCCGCGAACTCCTGTTCAGGCTTCCGATCAAAATGTCGGAGCCTCCGATCCGACAGGGAAGGGACGCCGGAGGAGGAGCGAGGTTGGACGGGTAGAGGAGAAGAGATATCGGGGGAGAAAGCGAGATCGCGAGAAGAGCAGAGGCCGAAGGCCTCGCTTCCTCGAGCCCTTTTAACGACTCGAGTGAGTCGTGTGAGCGACGTGCGAGATGCGACGCTCGGTATGGTTTCGACGTGCGACGAGCAGCGCTGGATCGTGCGACGTGGGAAGGCAGGGAGTAGGTAAGATTTGGATTTTTCTTCTTTTTTTTTTGTACAGCAGGTCAACAACTTGTTAAGCAATTACTATCACGAGTCAATTTATTAATGGAAATTAGATTGCACTCAAGATTGGGCACATAAAGCACCGATTTAAGGGTGATAGCTTTTGCGATAAAAGCATAACCATTTCCTAAAACTTTGGATGTTGAGCCATCAACAATCTTAACTACTCAATTTGAATGATAAGTTTGATAGTCATGAAGGAGTGTAATGTCTCCTGTCATATGATCTGATGCTCTTGAGTCAATAACCTAAAGTTTTGATTGTTTTATACCTGAGTGAGCGTGTAGGCTAGTAGCAGGTTATGGAGACTGTTGGTTCGTGATGTTGTTAAGCAACAACTTCATCATCTCTACATGCTCCTTGGTGAAAGGAATGACTTCAGCTTTGATGGGTTGATTTTGCATGGTGTTGATAGAGTTCGCCTTGCTTTCTTGTGCTAATTTGTTTGCCTTCCAATCAGCTGATTTTCCATGAATCTTCCAACATGTCTCCTTTGTATGTCTTGGTTTGTCACAGTGATCACACCATGGTCTAGGATAGGAGAAGAGTTCTCTGCAGATCTAGAGTTTTTGGTGTTCAAACCGATAATATTTGGGTAAGAGGATGAGATCTCGCTATCCATGGCATTGGTTGGGTTTGCTTGGTTGAAATAGAGATGAATTTTGGGCAAGGGCTACCGATGCTTGAAGAGAGGCTATTGGCAGGATGATGGAGAGTTACTGCTAGTTGAGGGTTTGGAAGAAAGGGAGGAAGGTTTGCCACCGGGACTTAGAGAATAAACATTATAGGAGGGAAATTGTTTAGAGGGAAATTCAAATTCAAAATCTATTCTATTCCTTGAAATCATTATATGTATATATACATTCTAGGAGAATAAATAGAAAATTGAAAGACATTTAATCTAATTAATTATAATAATCATATCGCACGGATCTCTAACTGCAGCCCTCAGATTACTGCCCATAGATCTCCAACTGCAGCCCTCGGATTGCTGTCCACAGATATCCAACTGTAGCCCTCAGGTTGCTGCCCACGGATCTCCAACTGCAGCCCTCAGATTGTTGCCTATGGATTGCTGCCCACGGATTGCTGACATGGCCTCCCCTTAGCTACGTGATTCAACAATATGTGTTATTGGTTCACAAAGAGTTGAGTTTAATGCTTTCAATGAAACATTTATGGAACTGAATAATTGTTTGTGATACTATTTGCTTCCATTCAAATATTCTTGTGTTTACTTCACAAAGGTTTTACATAAGATTGGTTGTATCTAGATTAGGGATTTTGTTAATATTACAAATTTTATCTTATTTTACAATGCTCGTCATTTCAGAGCTTTAGATCTTAGGAAAAGCTTAAAGTCTTGATTGTCTTGCATCACCTGGAAAACCGTATTTCTGTCGTGCTAGCAACGCTTTTGTTTCTGTTCACCGCAATTTCATTTTATTTTCATTAAAATCCTAATTGTATCTCTAAATAGGTATGGTGGGAAATTTGCTTCGAAGGGTATACGAAAGTACTTCAAGAAAGTGAAGAATGCGCAAGAGGCCCATGAAGCTATCAGGCCCACAAATATAAGGAGGCTACCATGTAATACTTTGCATAAATTTATAAATATTAACATGCTTTCATCCGAACTTTTACATCAATCTTTGAAATATGCCATTTATGGTTGAAGTTCACAGTATTTTTTTAAAAATTTCTTTTTCTACTTTACGTTCTGGATATATATCATATTGTTTACATTCCAGCTGTTAAATTTCTCTTGATTTGCTAATATATTTGTTCCATTTAGTAGATGAGTGATGCAGTTACTATGAGCTGGTAATAATACTAATGTTTTTCTTTTGTAAACATCTGGAGGTACAACACTTATATGCATTCACTTTTGTCACTAAGAAAGCATCCCCAAGTCCGTGCGAAGGACAATACAAGTTAAGATTGTGCATAAACACGTGAAAATATGGTAGTTGTTTGGGTTGGAAAATTGCTGTTGGGAAGGATTGATTTGTTCAAGGGTGGGAAGGATTAACCATTGTACAACATGATGGATGAACGAGAGATTAAGTAGGGGTATGTTGGAAGCTTAGAGTTGAAAAGCCAAAAGGGTTGTTCCCTTTATTTGAATTAGTAGAAATGTGGGTCTTATAGTCTTTTACTTGCATAGTTGCATATGATAAGAATAGAGAGGGAGTTGAAGGTAAACTTAAATTATGGAGGTCAACCTTAGAGTCTAAAGGTTTCATTTGAGTAGATTTAAAACTGAATTTATGGAGTGTAATTTTAGTATTAATAGATTTACTGGAGGGTTATTGACTTTGGGCGATTAAGTCATTAATAAGAGTACACGATTTAGATATATTGGATCTATTGTTCAGAGTGATGGTGAAACAGATGGGGATATTATTAGCATAATTCAAGTTGGATGGTTGAAGTGGAGGAATGCGTCAAGCTTGTTGTGCGATAGAAAAAGCCCCCCTCAATCTTAAGGGAAAATTCTATAAGATGGTGGTGAGACCTGCAATGCTTTGTGGTGTAGAATGTTGGCCATTAAAAGACAAGCATAATATTAAGTTAAGTGTTGCAGTGATGAGGAGTTCAAGTAGATGAGTGGCTTTACTCTTAGAGGCAAGATACGAAATGTATACATGAAAATGTTGGAGTAGCTCCAGTGGAAGATAAGATTAGAGAGAGTCGCCTTAGATGGTTTGGTCACATAAAATGGTAGCCTTCCGATGACCCGGTTAGGAAAGTAGATGTATTAAATTTGGCTTATGTTAAGAAAGATAGAGGTAGACCGAAAAAGTCTTGATTTGAAATTATTAGAAATAATATTTCTTTTTTAGATTTAAATGAGAATTTCACTCTTAACATGACACAATGGAGAAAAAATGATTCATGTAGCCGTCCCCATGTAGTGGGATAAGGTCTTGTTGTTGTTGTGTATAGTTGCAGATAGTTGACATGGGCAACGTGTTAAGGAGGAGAATACGTTTCATTGAATATTTCTTCAACAGTTTGGATTGAATATTTCTTCAACAGTTTGGATTGGTAGAGAGGAGTAGGCTTGGTCACAAGCCTTGAAAGGAATTGAGAAGGTGAAGATGTTAGGTACATGGAAGGAGTGTAAATAAAAGAGAGATAAATGTTCAACATGCAACCTATTCATCGAATCACCCTAAATGCAGAACTTCATGTAACATGAAGCTCGACTGTGCATGGTGCAGGTAAGTTTTTTTTTTTTTTTTTTTTTAAATTCTCCCAAAGGATACTTTTGTGGTTTGCAGTAAAAGATTAAGTGATTAGGCTAGGCTTGAACTTTCTAAAGGAATTAGGAGTTTGGGGGGTCGGTGTTTGGTAAGATAGCAAAGGTTGAGTTACACAACTTGATCACTGAATTTATTGAAGATGTACTGCTTGTCATAATGAAACCTCCTCTTCACGCTGAGAAGAGAGGACTCCTAAATAAAAATGCAATAATAAGCATAATTTTCTTCATTCCATTAATGTATTCTCGAGGGCAGAAGATTATTTATAATAACCTGAAAAATACAATACCATTTAATGCACATATACACTTGATGGGGACATCAGATCATCATGGAGAGTTTATCAGAGACGCGGCCGACGATCTACGGCCACGATCGAGTCTTTATATTTTTGAGTCGTTGATGTATTTTATTTTCATGTAGCTTGTTATTTACTTATGTGGCATTTAGAGTCGTTGTATATTTTTATTTAGTTGCTTATGTATTTTCTTTCCCGTAGTACCCCTCTTATGGGAGTTGTCGTATGTAAGCCCAAAGGGCGTTTGTGTCTTTTATTTCGAGTCATGTTGTAGGAGGCTATTTAAAGCCCCATTTTATTCTATTATGGGCGATGAATGAATGAATGATTTTTTTTGAGAATTTTGTTTCTTGCTGAGAGCATTGTGAGAACTTGTGAGTTCTAGTGGAGAGAGCTTCCTTGGAGAGGAAGGAGATGGCGCAATACCCACCAACTTAGATAAGTCGAGTTCGTGGCTCTTTCTTAATCCTCTTTGTTTTTCTCCTATCTCTGTTTTCCCCAACCATTACTCACCGGTTTCCTCCACCTCACCCACCCATCCTCCTCCCCTTCACGGTCCAAGCCCCTCACCCGATTCATCATCCACTCCTCTGATTAAAATTGCGCAATGAGAGGCGCGCCTCAAGGCGCGCCTTTGCGCAATTCCTCCCAAAAACGCCTCATAACCTACGCAATTTTGGTCTTGCAAAAGGCGTACGCCTCACAGGGGCTGAGGCGGGCCTCAGAGGCGCAATTGCGCAATTCCTTGTGAGGCGTACGCAATTCTGGGTAGGGTCCACTCACTTAAAATGAGGTCTTTTTATCTCTTTCACCCGTCTCCTTCAACCAAACCCGATTTTTTCTCCCTCCCGCACGCTCCAGGTCGCGAAAACAGCTTACGCTCGCCGTCGGCCTTGCTTCCCGCCGCTCCTCCCGCCGGCGCCGCCCCTCTCCGGCGAAGTGGAAACTTCCGGCCACCCTCTAGGAGTACTCCACATTGGATTTTAGGTATTTTTATTAAGTTTAGGGATATATTTTGCAAGTTTAAGAGAAATTAGGGTTTAGTTTTTTTTTATTTTTTTTTAGTGTATTTGATTTTTGGCTTTAGGAGACATGGTTAGAGGTAAAGAAAAGACGAATACGTCATTGTGGAGGGACCCTTCTTGGAAGTATAGTGTACAAGTTGCATCTACTTTCTTATTTTCCACTATTGCTATTATTTTCCTGCTAAAACCCTTAATTTTTCATTTACGCAATTCTGTGTTTGTGAGGCTTACGCCTCAGACCGCCTCGAGGCTTACGCCTCGCCTCACGGACGAAAACCGCCTCGAGGCGCAGTTACGCAATTTTAAACCTTGATCCACTCCCCAACACACCACGGCCAAACATCCCCGATCCCCATTGCCGCCGGCCAAGGCCATAGCTGCCGGCCACTAATTCCCTAGCCTCTTTTATTTTGTTTCCTAATTGGGTTGGGATCAATTTGAAATTCAAATTCAATTAAATTTGAACTCAAATTATTCCCTCAATTAACTCTTCTATTTTAGGAAAGTATTTGATTTAGATCTAATTTTGAATTTCAAATTCAAGAGGATTTAAATAAATTATTTCCTAATTTTAAAACCTAAATTAGGAGTCTTTAATGGCTCTCATCAATCAAGCCCTCACCCATGCTTGCCACCGGCCCCCATACCCTCTCCCATTAATTCTCTTTCAAATTATTTCCTAACTCCAACACCTTACTTAGGAAATATTTCAAAATCCCCTAAATCCCTCCTACCCGATTTCTCCTCTTACCATAGCCAGCCAATTGATTTCCCCATCCAGGGAAATTGTTTCGGTGCTCCAAACTCCCCTCCTCAGCATCCCGCCGCCCCTCCCCTGTCATCCCCCTCCCTCTCTCTCCAAATCCTCTCATCTCATCCTTAATATTTCAAGGTGATTTGGAGCCTAGACCCTCTCCCGCTTCTACCTTAATCCCTTCCGTAAACTCTGAAATTTCTTTCAGATTTTGGGACAAAAATCTGAAATCGTTATTCAGATTTCTTGAGGGAAAATTTGGAGTTTGCTCTCTCTTCAAAGCACAAGGGAAACTTCTTTCCCTAGATCTTTTCATGTGGTCTTCCTCATACCTAGAAGACGTTGAAGGCATCAAGTAACGGATCTCCACGTCTCCTTAGACAAAGGTTTTTCTCTTTCCCACTTGTAGTCAATTTCTTCTAAATCTAAATTCTTAATTGGATGATTGTTATCACGAAAGATCTTTCAAGTTGCTCTTGCCAAGCTTAGTCATTTGTAGGGATTGAGTGTAATCTTCTATGCATCCTACGTCTCATTGTTAGATTAGGGATTAATTTGAAAGCTACTATTCTGTGTTGTTTTCATTGTCTTAATTATCTTGAACGTTCAAAATTTGGCGCATGTGACTTAACCTATGCAAGATTAACTCCTTCATTGTTTTACTTGCCGTGGATAATTGCTAGTAATTTTATTCTGAATTTGTTCTAATCTAATATTTGTGCAATGCCTAAATGAATCCCTTAACATGTCTCCTAATTAGTCCCGCATCAACACTATTAAGGATGGAAGAAATAGAAAATGGCATAAGCAATACTACAATGTCATAATTAATAAAATATTAAGTGAAAATGAGCTAAATGACATCTAACTCGTATATGATTTGAAGGCGAATAAAAAGTAAATATCTCTTTCAAGGCTTGCTAATCGGGGTGATTAAATCTTTCTGAAGAAGCTATATGAAAGTAAATAACATAATTTTAAATATTTCCTTATTTGTCTTCATAATTTCCTCAGATTCGAAGTACTCTTCTTTTGAAGAGTAATGGTGGTGTTTCTTTCTATAGGTTGGAAGAATGATGATGCAACACATCATTAAAACATTTTGGAGTAGTAGATATCTTCTTACAATTAAAATGTGGGTAATAAATCTTGGTTTTTTAATAGAAAAATTGATGATGCAATATATCTTGGAAGCTTCTAGAAGCCTTTTGATGTATTGGTTCTCATTAAAATAAAAGGATAAAATACAAGAAGAAAGCTAATCACATGGAAGAAAAAAACACAAACTCACAATATCTGTAGCTTCTTGTGAAACCTATTGATTTATATTTAGCTCCTAAGAACTCCCACAGCTCTTAAGAACAAAGTGTAGAAATAATTTTTTTATTATTCCATCATTGTCTAATACAAGAGCAAGGGCCTCTATATACAGCTCTTAAAAGAAACTAAAAGACTACTTTACCTCTTGGGCTTACGTAAAACAAGACCCTTAAGTAAGGGTTAAAATGAAAAATGCATAATTAAATAAAAAATATAATTAATAAACTAAGATAAAATGGAGAGATCTCAGCCGTCAATTTCGTCTCTTCCTTTGATTAACGTCCATCGTCGGATGTCCGCATCAAAAAGAGGGATAAAGGTTGAATCATTTTACATAATTAATGAATTACTCAATTTATGCTGATTACCTTTGAGAGAGAGTCTGCTTTACGCACAAGAGGGAGGAATTCCTGATGAAAATCATGGAGTTAATCTATCTTGATGAAAATCATGATGAAAATGAATTAAGTTATAAATAATAATAACTTAGGAAAGCAATGATTATACTACCCTTTTTAAGGGACTTTAATATAAAAAAATTCAAGATATAAATATGACATAAATAACATTAAAAAAGACAAGTAAACTAGTGATATATATAGATTTACCCAAAGACATGTAACTCATAGTTGACTCAAATGTCAATAATATTTAGACACTTTCCCGTCTGCGGGTAGAGTCTGGATAATCTGACCTATGAGGATGAGGTGCCAGACCTGGGCAAGCCCAGTCTTCTAAAAAATTATTTTTGTCTTTTTCAAAAATTTCAAGCATACATGATTTGGATGTGTCGACTAGCATGCATTGCATTAAAAACACATTTAAAGGAGTCTAAATTTTAATTGCATTTGTCCTTAGTATTTTCACCCAGCATAAGTCAAAGTGGCCACTTAGGACAATCTCTAGATGTCGGCCTCAGCTCTCCAAAACTTTAATGAAAATGTCCCTACCACTCTATCATAAAAATGATTGGACTCATATATTTAAAATCAACTAGGTGGTTAGCTGGCTTCCCAATCCAGGCCGGGGTAAGTCCAGACTCTGTATTGCATTAGTTAGGTTCGGACCACTGTGCTTCAGTGTCCAAATTTAGATTTAGGATCTAGGGTAGATCTTTGATTATAAGACCCCAACCTCCGGGAATATAATCCCAAATTTCTAACAAAACATTCAATTTTAACTAATTCTTCTTTCAATCTAAAATGTAAAACTCAACATTTAGATTAAGTTGGGACACTTCCGGATGGTTCCGGAATCTTAAAGTGTCTCCTACTTTTCTTCATTTGATTTCGTTAATAAGTGCTCAATTTTGACACATTCCTTTTTGAAATTCCTAAATTTATCTCCTTTTGTATCACTCCTAAATAGTCTTTAACAAAATTTCGCCACTATTTTAATCGAGAGTTTTCGTAGGAGACTTTGTCTTCCTACGATGTAATTAACCACGAGGGCTTGCGCTCGTAGGAGATTTAGAACCACACACACGCCTGATTTTCAAAACTCATTTGATATTTCTTTTGAGAAATCTACTTTATAATGATCGTTATCATCATAATCATATGATGACTAACGATGATATTATCTTTCTTCAAAGAGATTTATCGTGTGTTAGCATCAATTTGAATATGAAATTAATGATATTTTTCTCCTAATTATCGTGGTTCAATTTTAGATTGAACTCCATTTTGACCCTTCCGGAGTCATATGCGGTTCTCCTTTAAATCACACTACGATAGTTAAGAGAAAATCTATAATTCTGAATTTGAACACGTTAGGAGATTTTATCTCCATCTTTCGAGGCGATATATATACATATATATATATATATATATATATATATATATATATATATACATATACATATATATATATATATACATATATACATATATATATATATATACATATATACATATATATATATATATACATATATACATATATATATATATATACCAT